>JAOANR010000011.1:4201624-4801624 GCA_030278955.1 Hygrophila difformis
AGAAGTTTCGACGCTCTAAAAAGTGCCTTTATGCTTTCCATTCCTAGTCTTGACAGAATGTCTCCCAGTAACTCTATTGTAAATCAAGTAATTGAGTTTTCCAAGAGTTGAGGGTTTTCGACATTTCTGAAAAGAAAAGGAGAAAGAACACAGAATTCAAAGTTAAACTCAACATTTATGTAGTAATGAGATAGATTTTATTATCAAAATCAGGCTACATTACAGTGTGCAAAATATCTGATCTAGTGACAGTTTCAAAGTTAAAAAATTAGAAGACATGTCACATACATCAATCTCTTTCTCCTTTGTCCAAAAGCTTATTCATAAATGCTATAATTATCAAAGTTCTCCCCTGCTGCCATCCTAAAGTCAGCTATGGCTCTTTTTGTGTCACAGCAGAGATAGCAGACCTGATCGGCTGTATAGTATGATGACTTATGGAAGGTTTCCTGATCACGAACTTCTACAACACAGAATTCCCTATTTTCCTGCCCTAAGAATGGATTTGGGACATATTCCCATTCTGAAACTAGGGTGAGAAAATTGTATCTAAATTCATAACTGTTTAAATCTATCCCTTAAGATTGGACTAATTAAGCGAAATCCAGCTTCTATCTCTTCCTTAGAACTTTTACTTAGGCAACATAAAGCTTTAAAATATTGGGACATCTTAAAGTTATCTTCTATTCCTTCATCCAGGATCTGAAATGCCTTAGATTCTTTCCCTTGTACAAACAATTCCAAGGCCTTGGGCAAATTCAGAATATGATTCTCAGCCTCTCTACAGGCATCTAGAAAATTGATTTTACCAGAGGATTCATTGGAAATTCTTTTAAAGGCTAGATCTTGTACATTAAATCTCCGAAGGACAATAGGATATTCTGAGGCTATCGTGAATGTTGAACAGATTTGTTTGCACTTGAGCAGATCTTCAATAGCTGCTCTGCCCTACTCGTGACAGAATCTCCCCAAGGACATCCAATGGAAGATCAGTCAGGTGTAAAGCAGAGGACTCAGAAGGCTGCTCCTCACTGTTATTTAATCGAATTTTAAAGAAGAAGAATCAGTTGAAGTTATACTCCAAGTTTTAGAATTAGGGAAGAACGACAGTGGATGAAAAACTTAAACCCTAGTATGAGTAAAGACATTATAATGCAGAATGTAACAACTTTAAACACCAGGAAGAAATGCGATGAAAAAATGAACGGAGAGCTTACGGGTTGTTGCTCGCCATTAGGAACTGTTCTGAAGCTGAGTGTTACTGAAGAAGAGTTTCGCAAATAAGGGAAGAAGAAAAACTTCAAAGATGGCGGTTTCTTCTCAAGAGAGAATATGAAAAGATATGAAAATGATTTGAAAAGATAAGAAGGTTATAGGTCTTATATAAAGCAATGGGCTGCCTAGTTAAAGAATAAAAAGTAGGGTACTCAAGTACTCAGAGTGTATTCACTCATTCTAGACCTGCCACATCAGTGAGTCTGGTTATTGATTCAAAAATTGAGTTAATGAAGTCAAACAACATAAATTGGATAAAATTGGATTGGTTAAGAACAAAGCGGGGGGTAATCATTGAAAAGGATTAAGACTTCTAAATTTAGTATTAAGTCTGATTAAATCTTCTTCACCAGATTCATCTTAATGCCTAACAAAAATCCACCCTTAGCTTATTTATTTACAGATTACCAATTCTACATCCTATTTCCTGATTTCCAGTTTCATCTCTAATTCATTTTTGAGTTGAGTAAAGAAACTGATCATACAGAATAGAAAATTAGGAGAATTGTAATACATAAAATCCAAATGATCCAAAATACATCAAAATATCCAGAAATTACAATCATATATAATAATATAGAATTTCTAACTCTAACTACCAATGGTCAATTTCCTCTTCATCGGAGTCGGTCCACATGAACTCATCAGGGAATACTTCACCGCAATACAGTCTAAACTGCTGCCTCACCATGTCAAAGAATTGACATGGGATGCAGTCCATCTTGATGTGTGGTGGTAGTAAGACTCGAACCTGCAAGGTGTGATCCTTGCAGTAGCTCATCTCTGGTTGCCCAAGGAAAGGATTTGGAAGTTGAGGAATATGAGTGAACCAATGAAAAAGATAGATCTTAATGAAAACCACTTCTAAAACATCAGAAGCTACTGTTTGGACCAACTCTAATCCTTCTTCAATCCATTTATCCTCTTGTTTTGTTAAATGGAGCATCGTTCTGAGCAGAATAGTAGGTTCATGCCCATCATCTAGTCCTGGCTTGAGGATTTCATATGCCTTCTTCTCATCTTTTTCCTCCACAAATGCCCTTAATGCAGGTTCAATGTTGAACATGAAGTTCCCTGCATTTTGACACTCCCGAATGAATCTTTTCTGGTTGTCCGGATAGACATCCTCTCTCCACATCATACACGATTCCAAGTCCACTCTCTTGTATACAAGATGGGTTTTGCTTGCCTGGTAAAATATTGGAGAGACCTTCTGCTATCCTGAAGAGCTCTCTAACATTATCCTTTCCGATTCTTGAAAGAATATCCCCCAACAACTCAGTGGGTAAATGGGATATTTGAGTCCCAATGCGCTGTGGATTCCTAGCATTTCTGTTTCCAGAAAATAATATAATGAGGAACACAAGGGGAATAGTTTTATGATGGAACCAGAATACTCGAAATGGGAGTTTCATTCCTAATATGAAGTTTCAAAGTCTCATAAGGATAATGCATCAGTTACAAACTAAAAATTTCAGAAAAGATTCTCTGGATTAATGAGTGTAAAGAAACGGCTCTTAGTTATGAGGAATCTTAAATGATTAATGTTTCGTTTTCTACAACCATTCCCTAAAAAAATAGAAACATGAACCCTAGGTCTAGAAATGCAATCTAACAACAAATTTTCAAAATAGAACTAAGAATAAAAGAAAGGAAAGATGAATGAGATTGCTTACGGATTGTTCTCGGCCATGATCTTGCTTATGAGAATGGTTGAGAGTGATAAAAATGGTGTATGGCGATTTCTTCTTGAGTAAGAGAAGAGAAATCTGATAAAAATTTTTGAAATGACAAGTGAGAGGAATGACTGCAAGGACAGAGACGCCTATTTTTATCTAAAGACTGCAGGGGTCAAGATAGTAAATCTTGTCTCTGCAGGGAGTAATGATTAAGCCTAGAATAACCCTATTTCGAAGATTTTTATTTAAAAGGACAGATAAAAATCTAATGTAAAGGATTAGATCAATCAAGTTGTTTCCTTTTAATAAAAATGAAGCGATGAGTAAATATATAGCAACACCAAAAGGGGTTAGTATTTAGATACAAATTAAGAGATTACATAATCGATCAGTTTGAATCTGAATCAGTTTCTAATTCTGACTCAGATTCAATTACATGCTCATTAAAATTTTCTCTTAATCTCCTAACTAAACTAGTAACCTCACAACACAAACAATCAATGTTTGTGGCACCATAGTTAAAGTGTGGAGGTTCCCTAACTAAGTCCCTACTATGTGGCGCTAAATAATCGCAGTACTCGCGATGTCCCTGTCCCTTGAAGGGATTAGGCTCCTCTTCGCTTTCATTGAATAGCTTGCTGATCTTCGCCTCCATCTTGCGGATGTGATCTTCATCTTTAAAGATTGATCCGAGAAGATACAATCCCTCATCAATTTCCTCAAGGCTCTCCAGACTCAAAAGAATGAAGGCCTTGATGAATATTGAAGGGTGATGGTTGTCATCGACTCCAGGTTTAAGAACTTCAAAAGCGGCTTCCTTGAGCCCTGTATAGCAGAATCTCAAGAGTGCAGGTTCTAGTTTCAGCATGAAATTCCCCGCCTCTCTGCATCTTCGAAGTATTCGGATGTAATGAGAGTCAAGTGTCCTCTCTGCAGTCATCCTCCTTTCCACATTTGCCCTCCTCCATACTATAGGCGCCATAGTTGCTTTGGCGAACTTTTTGCAGGTTGGGGCTAACCTGGCTACATCCTTCATCTCTTCCCTTCCCAGCCTTGAGAGAATATCTCCCAAGATTTCTTCAGGAATGTCTAGAATGGATGTTCTAGCATTTGGAGCTGCTGCGGCCATTCTATCTTTTGAATATGGTTTTAGGATAATTTCTCAGGATGGAAATGTTTGAGATGAGAGAATAGGAGGATTCGACTAGATTTTATAGCAGAAAAACTAAATTCTGCCATAATTACTGGCGGTTGAAACGACGTGATGGTTAGTGTACGAGAAGAAGAAGAGTCTGAAAAGGGTATTTTGGTCTTTGAGAAGTTTGAAAATCTATCCGTTCAAAATTCCCAGACTCTCGCTCTGTCGATTGTCATTGCGTGGGTATAAAAATCCTTTTCTCGCTTTGTTAATTACAAAGCGAGAAAACATTCTTGTACAATTCCCAGAGTAAAATAGTCTCGCTTTGTTTTTCAACAAAGCGTAGAGACCAAACTCTTATTCCTTAACAAATTTTAAATTTTGACAGAATAAAAATTTGAACTGATCACCTCGCATCATAACTTTTACAAAGCGTGAGTAAGAGTAACTCATTTTAACTCACGCTTTGACAAAATTACAGAAGCGTGGCCTCAGAATCCATTCATACTCCATTTTCCAAACACTTAATACTCAAAAACCTGTTTGAAGATTCATGTCTCTTCCTTCTTCATTCCATCACAGCTTCATTTCTCGAATTCCTGAAAATAAAGAATAAAGGAATTAGAGATGAAAAATAAGTCTAAAGAAAAAGGGAATACTACTCAGTTAACCTGGGTAGTATCCACCCCCCTATATTTTTTTTTTTTTTTCAAGAAAAACAGAAGACTAAGGATTATCCAAATATTCAGTTTGGATATTTAGATCTTGTTGACCAATATATTCCTTCAGCCTGTGTCCATTCACAGTCTTTTCTCCTTCATTGAGCATAATTGTCACTGATCCATTGTCATGAACAGCTACAACAGGAAATGGTCCTGTCCACCTTGATCTGAGCTTACCTGGGAATAATTTCAAACGAGAATTATAAAGCAAAACCAATTGACCAACAGAAAATTCTTTATGTTTAATTTTTGAATCATGAATTTTCTTAGTTCGATCTTTATAAATCTTGCTGCTTTCATATGCTTCCAGTCTCATCTCTTCTAGTTTAGACAGATCAAACTTCCTCTTATCTTGTCCTGACTGAAAATCCATGTTGAGCATTTTAATGGCCCAGTATGCTCTATGTTCTAACTCAACTGGAAGATGACATGCTTTTCCAAAAACTAATCTGTAGGGAGACATTCCTATAGGAGTTTTAAAAGCAGTTCTGTAAGCCCATAAAGCATCATCTAACTTCTTTGACCAGTCTTTTCTTGTGATGTTCACAGAAGCTTGTAGAATGTGCTTAATTTCCTTATTAGATACCTCCACCTGTCCACTTATCTGAGGATGATATGGTGATCCAACTTTGTGATGAACGCCATACTGCTTTAGTAATTTCTCAAAGAGCTTATTCACAAAGTGAGATCCTCCATCAGATATAATGGCACGAGGGGCTCCAAACCTGGTAAAAATATTCTTCTGTAGAAATTTAGTAACTTGTTTAGCTTCATTATTGGGCAAGGCTACTGCTTCTACCCACTTTGAAACATAATCAACAGCTACTAGAATATAATGATTACCAAAAGACGGGGGAAATGGTCCCATAAAATCAATTCCCCAGACATCAAATATCTCTACTTCTAAAATCCCTTTTTGAGGCATTTCTTCTCTCATTGAAATGTTTCCCAGTCTTTGACATCTATCACACATCTTTATAAGTTTCTGGGAATCCAAAAAGATAGTTGGCCAGTAAAATCCACAATCTAGAACTTTTCTAGCAGTCCTAGCAGGACCATGATGGCCTCCCAAAGGGTTCTCATGACACTTTCTGACAATTTGGAAACCTTCTTTTTCATGAACACAGCGCCTAATAACCTGATCTGAACAAAACTTGAATATAAGGGGTCATCCCAATAGTATTTCTGTATTTCTCTGAAAAACCTTGACTTCTGATGAGAGTCTTTAAATTTTGGGACAATCTTGCAAGCTAGATAATTAGCAAAATCTGAAAACCAAGGACAATCAAATTGATGCAACTGCAAAGCATACAATTGTTCATCTGGGAATTTATCATTTACAACTTCCTCTTTCTCTGTTTTCTCCTCCAGTCTAGAAAGGTGGTTTGCTACTCCATTATCTTTTCCTTTTCTATCCTTGATAATAATGTCAAATTCTTGTAGAAGTAAAACCCATCTTATCAGCCTCGGTTTGGCTTCTTGCTTTGAGAAAAGATATCGTAATGCAGAATGATCTGTGTAAACTATAGTTTGGGCTCCAATAAGATACTGTCTAAACTTATCAAAGGCAAAAACTACAGCATACATTTCCTTTTCTGTAGTAGTGTAGTTTATCTGGGCATCATTAAGAGTATGGCTAGCATAATAGATAACATGATGTTCGCCTTCTTTGTGTTGCCCCAAAACTGCTCCTACTGCATTCTCACTACCATCGCACATAAGCTCAAAAGGTAGACTCCAATCAGGAGACTGAACTATAGGTGCAGTGATTAATTTCTCCTTCAAAGTCTTAAAAGCTGCTAAGCAATCTTCATCAAAGCTGAATGTCACATCCTTATGAAGAAGATTACATAGGGGTCTTGCTATCTTAGAAAAGTCCTTAATAAACCTTCTATAAAAACCAGCATGACCAAGAAAACTCCTTACTGCCTTAATTGTTTTAGGTGGTGGTAGATTTGCTATTACAGAAACCTTAGCCTTATCTACTTCTATTCCTGCTCTAGATACTTTGTGTCCCAGGACAATTCCTTCTTGAACCATAAAATGACACTTTTCCCAGTTAAGAACTAAGTTAGTGTCCTCACATCTCTGCAAAATTTTTGACAAATTTTTTAAAGAATCTTCAAAGTCAGTTCCATGAACAGTAAAATCATCCATAAACACTTCAATGCATTTTTCAATAAAATCAGAGAAAATACTCATCATGCATCTTTGAAATGTAGCAGGAGCATTACATAATCCAAAAGGCATTCTTCTATAAGCAAATGTTCCATATGGGCATGTAAAAGTTGTTTTCTCATGATCTTCACTAGCAATAACTATTTGATTATAACCTGAATAACCATCGAGAAAACTATAAAATGGTTTACCTGACAATCTTTCTAACATTTGATCAATGAACGGTAAAGGAAAATGATCTTTTCTTGTGGCAGTGTTTAATTTTCTATAGTCAATGCAAACTCTCCAACCAGTTACTGGTCTTGTTGCTACTTCATCACCATGTTCATTTGTCACAATACAAATCCCACCCTTTTTGGGTACAACTTGTGTTGGACTTACCCATTTACTATCAGAGATAGGATAGATTATACCTGCATCAAGTAGCTTGATTACCTCCTTCTTGACAACTTCCTGCATTGGTGGGTTTAGCCTCCTTTGTGGTTGTCTGGAAGGTTTGTATTCATCCTCCATCAGAATCCTATGCATACAAATGTGTGGACTGATGCCTTTGATATCTGCTATAGTCCAAGCAATTGCCTGAATATGATTTTTAAGAGTACCTACTAGAGCTTGCTCTTGTTCTTCACTCAATTTGGATGAAATTATTACAGGAAGCTTCTTTTTATCTGCCAAGAAGGCATACTTAAGATGTTCTGGTAATACTTTAAGCTCAAGCTCAGGTGGGTTTTCTATCGATGGAGTTAATCTGCTTCGAGTTTGCACTTCCATCTTTAAATCAGATCCTTCCTCAAAAGGGTCTGTTTTATCAATGTCATCCTCAGATTGCTCTGAAGATGGCATATCCTCACTTTCTGATCCATCCTTGATTTCACCAGTCTCAGGATCAGCGAATCTAACCGCACACAAGTAAGCAAAAGTAGCATCTTTAGCATTTGTGAGTGGGGTGAGATTGTTCTCAGTTACATCAGTAGTAAAGAGATTATAGTAATCAAAAAGATTTCCCCCCTCCATAGTACTATCTTCTAATTCATTCCCCGCTACATTGGTTTCAAAAGTGTTAAAAGGATATGTTGACATCTTCATCATGTCAAAAGTGACCTCCTGGTTATCAACATGAAGCTTCACTATGCCATTCTTTGCATCAATCATGGCTCCCGCAGTCACCAGAAAAGGCCTTCCCAATATGATAGGAATTCTGACATTTTCGTCGATATCAAGAATGACAAAGTCAGCTGGAAAACAAAGGCCTCCTGTCTTTACTATAACATCTTCAATGATCCCTTCTGGTCTGGTGCTCGATTGATCAGCAAAGAAGAGGGTCATATTGACCGGCCTCATCTTTCCCAAATCCAAACGTCTCGCCATAGCCAGTGGCATTACATTGATGCTGCTTCCTAAGTCACATAGTCCTCGCCCAGCTTCTTTACAGTTGATAATCAGAGGTAAAGTGAAACTCCCTGGATCTTCAAGCTTTGGGGGAATCCTCTGCTGAAGAACCAAGCTACAGTTCTGATTTAGGACCACCATGTGCTGCTCTCCTGCACTTCTTTTCCCTGAAATTAATTCTTTCAGAAACTTCGCGTAAGTGGGCATTTCAGCAATTAATTCAACCAAAGGGATTGATATTTCGATGGCCTTAATCTTTTCAAGAAATTCCTTAAATTTAATTTCTTGAAGGTCATTTTTAAGTCTCCCAGGATATGGTATCCTGGGCATGTGCTCATCCAGTGAATCCTTTTTGTTACCTGTAGAGTTAGGATTATCATTACCTCCCTCTTTTTCCTTAGGAAAGGAATATCCTGAGACATTCTTTTCCAAACCCTTTTCCTCAAGTATCTGTCTCTGTTCAGGGTGATCATCTTCTTCCATTGTTTGAACATCCTTGTACTTTTTCTGCTGCAGCAACCTATCTCTTTTCTTTTCAAATTCAGGATCAACAACCTCTTTTCCTCCCCTCAATGTAACTGCCTTACATTGTGGGTTTGTTTCAGAAGAACTTGGTAATTTTCCTTTTTCTCTCTGCTGTAATAATTTGGCCATCTCTGTTACTGAATTCTCAACATTCTTGATTGAAGCCTGCAGTTGATTATTCGTCTCTGTCTGCTTAACAATGAACTCCTTCAGAGCATTTTCCACCTTTAAAGAGTAAGTATTATCTTGAGCAACAGGATAAGGTTGTTGTGGAAAGTTCACCGGGACTGCTGCAAACTGTCCAAATGGCCTATTCTGTTGGTTCACCTGCTGGAAAGGTCTCTGTGGGTACATCTGTTGTTGTGGATAAAATGGTTGTGAAGGACGAAACTGCTGCTGATTTGGTTGTTGTGGGTTCAGAAGATGTGCATTTTGTGCGTTCTGAGTATTACCATAGCTCAGATTCGGGTGTTTGTTTTGGAATCCGGTGTAGTTGCAGCTCTCATCTTGCTTTGGGGCTTCCTGAATTTGTGGACACTGATCATTGTGATGTGGCCCTGAGCAAATTCCGCACTGATACACAGGTTCCATTGGAGCAGGTTGAAGGACCATTACTGGTTGCTGTTGTTGTTGATGCTGAGCCTGTTGATTTGCTTTCTGAGCCAACTGTAAATCAGCAATCTGCTTGGAGAGTGCTGCAAATTTCTCTTCATTTTTATCTGTATGGATGACAAGACTTTTTCTGGTAGGAGATGGTGGATCATCGTCCTGGAGGACTGCCCTGCTGGCTGTCATAGTATCTATTGTTGACCACGCTCTATCAAGTGGCATTTGAAGCAATTGTTCCCCTCCAGTGGCATTGATCATCATCTGCCAAGTGTGAGTTAGTCCAGTGAAGAAAATCTTCAATAACCTTCTTTCAGTTATACCATGTTGTGGGCATCTCTTGAGCATGTCGAAGAATCTATCCCGGGCATCCTTAAGAGATTCCCCCTTTCTCATCTTGAAACTAGAGATCTTGTCTACCCATTCGTCAACCTTGCTTTCAGGAAAATACTTGAGTAGGAAATTCCTGACTAATTCTGGCCACGTAGCCTTCTGTTGAGCATTTAATGAATCATACCATTCTTTAGCTGAGCCATCCAAAGAGAATGGAAACATAGCCAACTGAATGGTTTCCCTTGAAGCTCTTCCTTTCTTTACTGTCTTGCTTAGTTCAACAAACTTCTTGAGATGTAAATGTGGATCTTCAGCACTCATTCCATAAAAAGCCCTAGAAGATGCTAGGTTCAATATACCAGGTGGTATATCAACCTCCTCATCCGTCCCAGCCAAATATTGATCGACATTAGGTTGCCATGGTTGATATTGCTCTTCTTGAGGGTTCGGAACAGGATTAGCAAAATTTGGTGGAAAATAGTGTTGATGAATAAATTGTGGTGCAGCAGCTCTTTGTGGTGCTTGAAAAGGTCCTCGAAGTGGAATGTTTTGCTGATTATCTGGTTGTCCATTTGGTAAGTTCCCAGGTCCGTCATTCTGTCCATTGTTAGCCATCCTTGTTATGGTTGAAAGATTTCCTTCTGCAAGATCTCTCTGTCTCCTTCTTGCACTTGCTCTGATCAGCCTTGCTGTTCTCTCAAGTTCACAATTAAAAGGAAGCAAAGGTGGTCTTGAAGATCGAGTTTTTCTCTCGCTCATAAACTGTTGAGGCTTCTCTGTGAACAAAATGAAAGAATTTGTGAATTCGTTATAATAAAAAGTAAATAATTACAATTAAACCAAGAATATCTACAGTTCTAAAATTCATAACGCTACACCCTCCCCGGCAACGGCGCCATGAAGCTTTTGAGGTGAAACCTCGGTCAGTGCCCCCCCGACAGCCTTTACACTATAATCTCTATAGGGCTGTAAAAAAGCTTGCCTAGTTTCTCCTACCGAAAGCGCACGGTATCAAGCTGCAATATTTATTTTAATTGTCGGGATCGTTCAAAAGAGAGTTACACGATAGAAGTGTTTTAATAGAATTATTAGCTTCAGAATCTGTCTCTACTCTTGATTTAAGAATGTTGTAATGATGATTACTAAAGAATACTACTGAAATGTAAATGCTTAAAGCTATAAATGCAGTAAAGAAAGCAATTAAAATGATGTAGAACATCATGATCTTATTCATGTGTTTAAGGTGTTACAGACCAAATCAAATGAAATAGGCATATGGTGAGATTATCGTACTTCATTGGATAAAGCATAATGAAGGTTCATTGAGATAGAGAAATCCTTTACACAATTTAATCAACTCTTCATGTCTTTAATCACTTCCCAAGACAGGTACTTATGATTCAGTGTCATGACATTCTAAGCTCTGAAATCGTGGAATACTATCATCACAGAATGATCTGTCAGACTCCTTCTGTGATAATAGCTTTCAGAATTGTCACTTAATCTTTTTCTTTCAGACTTAGATTAAGCCTTTGACAACTTGAGGTCACTTCTAAATCTTACTATATTCGTCTGAACTTGAAGTTGTTCTTTTTTATTACTCTGATCAAACTGATCTTATGATCCTGTATTGGATGTCCTCTACAACAAATGAAAAAGCTAATATTTAAATCTACCATCCAATGTTTTCATAAGACTTATTTCTTCAGAGTAATTCCTGCAAGTATTCATAAGGAATAATAGTCTTGTAAGTATATCAAGATGAAATTGCTATTCAACTTCCTTGACTTATCCAGACTACTCAGATTTGTATAACTGATTTAGCTCAAGAAATCTCTGTAAACAGTTCCAAATATCCATGATTTGACTCAGGATTAGTAGACTGTAGTAGAAATATTTAATCTCCTACTCATAGCTATAGTGATAACTATAATACCATGAACTCCGGAAATTAATCTTCCTGATACTCTACTAATTTTTAGGACAAAAGATGGTTCTTGAAACATCTTTCCCTTTTAAACGACAGGTACTAAATGCCCAACTGAAGAACAAGTTTGTTCTTTATCAGTCCTGAGTAAGTAATGATTGAGAAAACCTATATCATCATCTCTCTCAACGTACCAGTGTAAAATAGTAATACGTGTTGCACATATGAATTGTAATTTTGTAATCATGAAGTAGGATTACTCATCATATACTGGGAAATATCCCAAAATATTATATGTATATGTAGTATTATATGTATAAAGAGACGTTGAGGGTTCTGAATCCTCTTAATCAAAATGCAAGGGTGCTTCCAAAATATACATTGGAAACTAGACAGAATTAGGAGATAGCTTTCCCAAGAAAAAGAATTTGAGAAATAACTCTGCAAAATAAGTGTCCAAAATAGCTCGCAGTAACTATTTTGGGTTTCAAACTATGAACATTCCAATTTTCCGCACGCTATGTCTGTACAGCGTGGAGGGAGCTAATATTCAAAGAATGTTCTCCAGATTTTGTTTATACAAAGAATTGAATGCCTCGCGATAGTTTCTGTAAGAATGCGGCGAGGTACTCAATTCCTACTTATAGATAGTGGTTATATACATATAAGAAGTAAAAGTAAATGATTAATATCCTATAAAATGGATATCAAGTCTATTGCTGTTATAGATTGATCCTCTCGCTTTGTCAGATTGACATCGCGTGAGTATTTGAATAGCCTTTGTCATAATAGATCTATCTGGATATTTCCTCGCGTCATCCTTTAGGATGAAGCGAGGGAATATCCTTATTCGAAGTAAATGATCAGAATTTATAACTGTCATAACTACCTTCTGGAATTTCTGTTTAGAAAATTATGAACATAGAATCTTTTGCATCCAAGTTCATGAACTCAAAATTATTGATTCTCAAAGATTATCAAGCGATGATTAACACTGCATGGGTCTCCAGGAACCTTTTAGAGTTCTGAACATTAAACCTTATGATTCTCATCTATAAACATAACATTGACAGAAAATTGAGTAAATTCATAATTCTGCCAGATCATACCTAACTTGGTTACATCATCCAAATTTCTTACGTAATTGGAACGGACAATTGGCGCATTAAAGATGTGGAAGTGTTATGATCTTCGAAAATCGAATTCAAGATATGATGCAAAATTCAGATTAAATGATGAAATTGAGGTTTATACTCTGCTGAAACAGAATTACGAAATGGAAATAGAAACCAAAAAGATAAGAAATTCACAATTTGATAACCGATCATTCTTCTTGTATCTCAAATAACAAAGAATTAAAAACGAATACACCTGGAAATCTGATTGCTATCAGAATAATGCAAAGATGAGCGAACGAGTCGGAGTTTAGATGATGATCGTCATGATGGATGAACAAGCGATCCGAAAGCAACTCTCCTCCCAGGGTATCCTCTAGCTAATCTAACAACTAATCTTAAAGAAATCTACTGCGAAATTGAATTACAAATCTACGGAAACAAATTACAAATCTGAAGAACATCAAAGTAAATTGCAGAGAAAATTAAATCCTAACCTACCTACTAAATTCTAAAAAGTGGACTGGAGAGTAAAGTCGAGCTATTCTCTTCAATCTCCCGCCTGCTGAGCTGATTCCCCAAGGGTCTTATTTATAGATGGGTGTTGTAACTGCTTCTACCTTGGATGATAACCGCTCGCATCAGAATAGCTCTCCTCTCGCTTTGTCCAGTTCCTTCAAAGCGAGAGTCAGAAATGTAATCATCTTTCTTGATGAGGCGAGGTCTCACAGTTTCTCCAAAGAATTCTGCTTCTCGCCATAACGGATAAAACTTCTGTCTTGCACAGACTTCCTTTCCTCGCGATGTCAATCATCATCGCGTGGACTTCAGCATCCGCACATTTTCCTTAAATCTTTTCCTGATTTAGGAAACAAGCCCTCGCACCATTCCTTTTCTTTCCTCGCCATGTCCTTTCCACTTCCTGCTGTTTTCCAGCTTAACTTCCTGTTGCATGACGAAGCGTGGATCAGTTCAATAGAAACACTGCGTGCGAGACTTACAACGAAAACTCAGAATTTCAAGCCATTTTTCATGTATTTTCCAACTCATTTGCAATCTTAATTCTTCTTCCATCTTTTCTAATCCTTTATGATCATTCATCAAAAATCAATGGAATTAAGAGCAAAAGATCATCATTAAGACACTAAATTGGACGCAAATGACAGTCACAAAAGGCTGTCATCAGGAGGCGGATGTAGATATCCTTAGTCACCAATTCCATCCTCTTTGTTGAGCTTACCGCACTAGAGGAGGGTTTGAATTACCTTGTCTCTAAAGGCATCAGGTGTTGTTGCCATTACACTGACTCCCTGGATGTAATCAAAACCATCCAGGCTGTTTCTAGATTTCACCCTATGCTCCTCTGGTCCGGCGCATCAAGGATAACAGTGAATTAGCGTTGGATGTATCCACGCTTGACTCCCCTAGTGGTGTTTATGGGCAGTAGAGCCCAGGGGTGAAAATTATCCGCCCGATCTGACGCCGTATTCGATTATATTCGAATCCGAATTCGAATTTTTATATCCGGCGGATATGGGTCATGATATGGGATTGTAAATATCCGCCCGTATCCGAAAAATCCGAATATAATGCGGATATTATTCGTATTTTCTATCCGAATATCCGAAAATTTATATATATTTTTATATGTATAATATAATATAGTATCTATATATATATAAAAGTAATATAGTCTAATTTCCCCCCACTTCCCCACCCCCCCTTTTCAACATCTCATCCGACTATTTTCTCCAATTTCAACAATCATATATACTCACTAAATCTAATATATATATATATATATATAAAATCTAATTCAACTAACTCAATTATATATATTCCCTAAATCCATAATATATATAATCTAATATTTAATTTCAACAAACTCAATCATATCATATATACTCCCTACATCTATAATCTATAATATACTCCCTAAATCTATAATCTATAATACTCTTAAAATTTTAAATTAATTGCATTAAATACACCTATTTGAATTAACTATAAATACATTCGATTATTCTATTCGTTTCATTCATCTCTATTCCAAATCTCATATTTTCCATTTTTTTTATTGCTTTAGATAATTTTTAGTCATTTTTCTCTAATCTAATGTTTATTCATCTTTTGGTTTTTGTAGCGTGTATGCGATTGACTCATGTGAATCGGTATGTACATGATTGTAGCATGTCTTATGAATATTTTTTCTTCTATTTGTATTTTAGGTTTTTTTTCCCTATATTTTTTTATATCATCTTATTATACTTTATGTTTTATAGATGGTTTTAATCATTTAACAAGTTTCTTTCACCAATTTTTAAGGAAAAATATATCTTCCATACAGCACATATGCGTTTATCAAAGATTCTCTTCATATAAGAAGTCATGTACATCAATTTTCTTTATTTATATTGAAAATTTTGAATATTGTCTCTTTTATTTATATTGATTTTTTTCCTTTATAATTGCAAGGATATCCATTGATAATATTGAATGGTAGAGTGAATTAAAGTCATGTACATCAATTTTCTTCCCAAAAAGAGAACTTGGCAAGGACGTGATCGAATGCTTTTATAATCTACATTCGGGGGACAAGAAAAATGTGAACTGGGATGAAGATGGCTTTGAGATTCTCTTAACATGACAGTGGGTTTTCTACAATCACGTACATTGTTATTCAAATTCAGAATTTTTTTAATACAATTTATGATGTATTTTTCTGTGATTCTATATGTTATGTGGCTTGATTAGAGGAAAAAATTAGGTTCGAAAATATTATGCCTTACCTTAAAAAAAAATTCTGATGTAATGTTTGGTTGTGATGAGTTAAAAAATTATATTGTCTTTATGTATCTTCATTTTTTTTAATGTATTCTGTATATTGTTTCTGTCAATTATATATATTTGTATGATTTACTTTTATGCTTTAGCCTTTCTATATATTTTACTGTCAATACATATAGAGAATACTTAATTATTTCACAATCACAATAAATTACATATACGACAAAAAAAATAATTGATTCAAAATGATTTATACCATTTAATTAATAGATTTTGTGTACAAAATGATTTTACTTTATTTATATTATAATTAATAATTTTAATTAATTATCTTTCATTCAACATTATATGTATTTCGTGAGTATTTTTTTCTGTGACAAAGTATAATTATTACTAATCAAGTCGAACTTAATAATCTATCTATATAATATTTTTGACGATTTATTATAGTATGGAATTAGGATATATGATATATAGATCTATGAGTTTTATTTATTTATACATGATTTAGATTTTTCTTATACCTTGATTTTCAAAGATTTAATTGGCTTTTTTTAATTAGGCAAATGGTGTTTTCGGAAATTTAGTATTAGAAAATTTTGTTTTATTTAATTATAGAGGATAAAGATTAATTAATTTTATTTATTTATAAAATGTTAATATACACTCCCTCCCATAAACTTTTATGTGCACTTTTGATTAGTACAGTATTAATTATTACGTATAAATCGAATGTATTACTCTATTTATTATATTGTTAAATTAGAGTACATAAGATATAGATAGATTTGTTTTATTTATTTATAGAACATATAGATTTTTTCGTAATCCTTCATTTCAAAAGATTTATTTTGCTTTTCTTAAATTAGTAGGGGTGAAAGCGGTAGGGTAAATATCCGACCGATCTGATGCCGTATCCGGTTATATTCGAATCCGAATCTGCATCCGAATACCCGGCCAAATATTTCAATATTCGTATCTGAATCCGAATCCGTATTTTAATATTCGCATTCGTATTCGTATCCGAAAATTGATAGGATGTTATCCGGATTTTAAATATGGATATCCAAATATATTAATATATTATAATTTATTAACTAAAAATTATCAATAATTAAAAAAAATACCAAATTATCAGGTAATTTTAATTAAAGTTATCAAATTTTAAAAAAAAGATTATAAAAAATTATCCAATAATTTGTATCCGATTGAATCCGTATCCGTTATATATTCGTCCTGTATCAGTACCGTATCCGTAACCCGAAATATTTGAAACCGTTTTCGTATCCGGCTCATCCGTATTCGATCCGAATTTGAAATAATTATATGGATAATATCAGTATCCGACACTATCCGACCGTATCCGTACCGATTTCATCCCTATAGATTAGGCATTCAAAATAATGTTTTTGAAGATTTAGGGGGTGTATTCAATTTAGACCTTTATGGATTTAAAAAAGTTGGTGGATTTGGAAAATACATAAACTCCACGTAAAATTGATTGATTTTGTGTAGACTCTACATTTTCTCATTTATACATTTATTCTTCTCCATTTTTTTTAATCTATATTTTGTCGACATTGAGATGCCAAACGACTCCGTCGATAAGAGCTCTTGGGAGTCATCAGCGAACATGGCCACAAGGAGTGGATACCCCTTACTATCCGTATTTAGAAATCTTGGATTGTTTGGATAGATTTTGTTTAGTTATATTTTTTAAAAGAATCCATTAAAATCTACAAAGATTTAAAATCTATGGACTGTTGAATACCTCAAAATTTTTTTAAGATTTTTTAAAATATGTATTGAATACACAAAGATTTTTAAAGATTTTTTTAAATCTGAATTGAATACCTCAAAATTTTAAAAGACTCTTTAAAATCTAAATTGAATACACCCCAACTTTAAAAGTCTTTAAAAATCCTATAGAGTCCAGATTGAATATACCCCCTTAGTATTATAAATTTAGTTTTATTCATTTATAGAAGATAAAGATTTGTTAATTTTATTTAAGTAATGTAAAACTAAATTAATTATTGCCTAATTAATTAAAGAACAAAATTGAAAAATATATTGGCCTGTATATCATAAATTTTATGTTGAATTTTTAAGGTGAAATACATTCATCCTATATAATGTAAAGTATGCTCTAACAATTTGTTTATCTCATGTAAATTATGGTGAATAATTATCATACAGTCTTTTATTTTATGAACATTTTGGTAGGGATATTTTAATATAGTTAGCATGCGGACAATATTCTGTCTGCATGTGCAGGCGTAATGAGAAGTATAACTTTTGTGATGTTTGAGAGCATTATTGTTTTCCATTACTTAGTCATGACATAATTATGCAATCCATAACTCATTATCTAAACATCACATAAATCGTCGCGCGCATCACATAAAAGCACCTACAACCATTCTGCAGGGACAGTCAACAACACCATGTTCACTTTCGGGAAATTTTACTTTACATTCTTATGGCACGGTCTCTCTTTTTTTATCATTATTTTTCTCACCTTTTTTCTTAATAATATGTGGTCGGAAATGGACATGACCAAATTAAGTTTAGAAAATAAAATATTTGAATGTTTAAATTATTACCGTATTTTTCTAAAATAATATAAATTTTACTTCCCGCGCATTGCGCGGGCGGGTGTGCTAGTATTAACTATAAAATAAATAAGTAATACTATATGTATAAATAAT
Source organism: Hygrophila difformis (assembly GCA_030278955.1). Classification (NCBI taxonomy): domain Eukaryota; kingdom Viridiplantae; phylum Streptophyta; class Magnoliopsida; order Lamiales; family Acanthaceae; genus Hygrophila; species Hygrophila difformis. The sequence goes on from JAOANR010000011.1 coordinate 4,220,010, forward strand.
CAAAAGCTTGAAAGCCATATGTAATTTATTAAATCAAATCATATCAATCAACTCAACTACATCATTAGGTTCTTTGCATCAAAACTGTAGTATGTAACATCTTGTAGTGACGTTATTTAGATATTTTGAACGAAATTACTAATGATCTTGGAAAATTTAAAAATTTAGTTTAGCTTACATAGTAGTATATTCTGATTTCACTTAAAATTATAAAAAAAATTTAATTTTAGTAATTATAAGATTATTCGAGTTAAAATCCGAATCCGTCTCGTATCCGTTTCCCAAAATATTCGAATTCGTATTTGTATCCGGCCTATTCGTATCCGATTACATATTCGATAAAAAAATATGAGATATGATACGGGATGAGTACTATCCGCTCCAATTTTCACCCCTAGTAGAGCCTACCTCTGCCTCCTGGTGTTTGTGTCCTTGTTCTGCTACCTTTCTTTTCCTTTTTTATTTGCTCCTTTGTTAACTGGCCTTTGGTCCTTAAAAAAAATAATAATAAAAAAAAACTAATTTGTAAAATTGAGTGATTTGAGGTAAAATTTTGTAAAACTAATGAATCCATTGATTACCAAAAAAACTTAAGATATTTTTGGGTATTACGGCTGAAAATCAACCACTAAAATCCGGCCTATTGAACTAACTCTCCTTGGCTGGGTTTCTGGCATGCATTGATGACTTGAAAAATATAGTAGCTTTCAGTCTTGTGTTTTCCAACATGTCCTGCGCGAGGGAAATTCGGTAGCGGATTCCCTTGCAAATCTTGGTGCGAATGATGAGAGTTTTTTTACGACATGGGTCTTTCCTCCGGATCACGTGAAGGCTCTTTTGGCGGCCGATGCGGCAGGCACGTGGTTTCCACGTGGTGGTTGAGTCCTCATTTCCTTTTCTATTATTTTTATTTTTTACATTTTTCTAGCCTGAATTGGCTGTTACGCACAAAAAAAAAATAATCTGAATCATGGTAAGTTACGGGATCAAATTAGATCCATCTCCTCCAAATAAAATGTAGTTCATCCCCATCAAAGTGAGTTTCAATCATCACTAAATCAACCAACTATTTTTTTTAGCTTGAAAGCCATGAGAGGCCAGTAAAGTGGTACAGCAAAAGAAAAAGCAAACAAAACTATACAGAAAGATCACAATCAAGGCAGGAAAAAACTGCGAAGTAACTCTAGGTCCGGGGAAACCATGTTCCGGCAAGATCAGCTGCAAGTAGATGTTTTACCGAATCCGGGGGAAAAGCCCAGGTCGTGTAAAACGCTTCATTGTCCACTCCTAAATGCGCTAGGCCATCTGCCACCGCGTTTCCCTCCCGGCAAATGTGATCAAAGTGACATGTGTGGAAGGAATCACGGAGATCATCAATCTGTAGAAGATCAGCCGCAAGATCATGAGTAGGATTCCTTGGTGACTTGATCAATCGTACTGCCTCCATTGAGTCACACAAACATAAAATTTCTGTGATCCCCAAATATGCAGCTAGCTGAAGACCAGCTAGAACCCATGCTATCTCCGCATGCAGGATCGAAACATCTCCAACAAACCCTGTGACAGCCCCCATCCACTGTCCGGAATGCTTCCTTACGACAGCTCCAAAACCCGCCCTTGCCCGGTCATGCAGCCTGGATCCATCCGAATGTAAGAACACGCCTTTCCATCCTCCCATATTCCAAGAAATGAGACGAGGGAATGGATCATGCAACCCCGATTTCCTCTTATTCTTCCTCAATTCAGTCTGCCAAAATGCAATCTGTCGAATCATAGTGTGTGTCTTCGTATTTGTGCCTTGAAACACCCTCTTACATCGCTCTCTCCAGATCATCCAGATGGCCATAATAAACAAATCTCCAAAGTCTTTAGCCATTGCATAAAGCCAAAATCTAATGTCATTCGTGTCCATGCTGTTGATATAATAAGGAATAGGGACATTGAGTGACCTCCAAACCTGTTGTGTCCAAGTACAATAGAACAAACTGTGTGACCAAGTTTCAGTGTGTACTCCACATATCGTACATAAAGGGCTATTAGCTAGTTGGCGATGATACCGCAACTCATTACACGGTAATGCAGCCCGACACAACAACCATAAAAAGAAACATACTCTCTCTGGGAAATCAGTGTTCCATATCCACTTCCATCCATTGGCCATCGACAATTCTCCAAGGAGGTATTTATAACCTGATGCAGAAGAGTACACGCCTTCCAGGTTACCTTTCCATCTCCATCCATCCTTCAGGCTATGATGTATCTTGGGCGGGGGTTGTCTTACAATTTCAAGCTTCAAGCTTTCCGGTATGTTAGAGCGAATTGCAGATAGATCCCAACCATGCAGCTTGATTATATCCTTTATTTTCAAGTCTAAGTCACATGTTTCGACAAAACACATCCTGGGCCCGAGGGCTTGACCTTGAAACCAATTTGCAAACCAGAGGGAACTTTCTCCACCTGCCACCCTATACTCATAACCCCCGAAAAGAGTAACAAGTGCTCGCCTAATACTTCTCCAAGTAAAAGATCCACTCGTCGGGAGAGAGGCCAAAGAATTAGACATGTGACAATACTTCCCTCTAAATTCCCTAACCCATAATTTGTCTCGGCCTTGTATCAAGTCATGGCCAAGCTTACCGAGAAGTGCTGTATTACACAGTCTAGCTTTCCGCAGCCCCAGGCCTCCTTGTCGTTTCGGTGCAGCAATCGTTTCCCATTTAACTAGGTTCAAACCCTTGCCTCTACGATCCTTCCAAACCAGGTTCCTAATGCGGCGATCAATATTCTTACACACTGATTCCGGCAACCATCCTACCTGCATACTGTACGAAGGTATGGCAGCAAGTATATGTCTGGCAAGGGTTAGTCTCCCCGCCTTGTTGAGAAGCCTCATGGCCCAACACGACAACTTATTATCCATCCGTTCCAGAATAAAGTCATAAGCTCTAGCCTGGACCCGACCGTGATGAACAGGAAATCCTAAATATTTTCCCAACTGATTAGTAAAAGGTATAGTTAATTGATCAGTAACCCATACCTTTTCTTCCTCAGTCACACCTTTGGAAGCAAAACACACCGATTTAAAGGTGTTAACCCTGAGCCCAGAAACAGCAGCAAACTTTCGGAGCGTGTTAGAAACTGAGGCCAAACTTCGATCATTTAGCAGCATACTGAGTATAAGGTCATCCGCAAAAATTAGGTGCGAAATGCCATCACTTTGTGAGCTAATCCGGATAGGATCCCAGCGGTGGTCGTTGACTTCAGTAGATATAGCCAAAGACAACCGTTCCATGATAATGGTGAACAAATATGGGGAGAGGGGATCCCCCTGGCGCAAACCACGCTGAGGCCGAAATTCATCTAGTGATTCCCCATTCCAAAGCAGAGAGAAGGTTGGTGAAGTAACACAGAACATAATAATCTTGCAAAGAGCATCGGGCAGTCCCATTTGTTGCAGGCACTCTCCCAGAAATGACCATCGAACTTTGTCATACGCCTTCTCCAAGTCGATCTTTATCACCATCGCCTTCACATTGGAATTAGCTTTAAAAATCTCATAAACTAATTCCTGCAAAAGAATCGCACTATCCACCGTTCCTCGTCCGGGAATAGAAGCCGATTGCAATGGAGATATATACCGTTCCATGATAGGCCTCAGTCGGTTAACTACTACTTTCGAAATGAACTTGTATGCAACATTACAGAGGGTTATAGGACGGAATTGATTGAACATAGATGGCATAGCAACCTTCGGAATAAGACAGATATAGGCTTTTGCCAACTGAGAATTAAAGGATCCATTGTGGAATGCTGCTCGCACCATATCAATTACCTGAGTTCCTACCTCCGGCCAAAATTTGTCATAGAATGCCGCTTGGAACCCGTCAGGTCCGGGGGCAGCTAGCGGCCTGAATTGTTTACGTGCACGTTCAACTTCCTCATCTTGAACATCAATGTGCTGCATGTCCATGCCCCCTTGAGCTAAGGAAGATAATGGTGGGAATGCCTCATCATTTATACTGCCATGATCTTCCAAGAATCTCTTGTAAAAATATTGGGTTGCTGAAGCCCTGAGGGACTGTAAATCCGAGCACCACACTCCATCTTCAAGAAATATGCCATGCACCTGCTTCCTATGATAATGCATTTTAGCCTGTGCATGGAAATATCTAGAGTTTCGGTCCCCCATCTTAATCCAGTTGTCACGTGCCCTCTGAAACCAGTACATTTCCTCCCTTTCAAGGATATCTTGATACTCTTTCTGCAATTTTCTTTCCAAGGAAAGATGCCACACAGAATCCACACGCATTAGCAATTTATCGAGCCCCGCTAGCCGGCGGAGAATTTTCTTCTTCTTATTCCTGATCTTCCTGATCTCATGGTGGCAATGTTGAGTAGATAATATTTGCAGCCGCAGGAGTTTATCCTCGATAGAAGCCGATCCTGCCCATGCCTCCTTTACTAGATCTTTGTATTCTGGCTTCAACGCCCATATGGATTCCCACCGGAACTGTTTACTAGGGCCTGGTAAGACAGACTCCCCGCAAGACATCACAAGTGGTGCATGATCTGATCGTGTTCGGGGTAATGTGAGAATGTGACCCTGAGGAAACTGATTAATCCAAGCTAAATTGGCGACACCGCGATCCAACCTTTTCTTCAAGCATTGGAATTGAGTAGCCTGTCGAAACCATGTAAACAATGATCCCTCCGTGCGCACATCAACAAGTTCACACGTATTTAAACATGCTCGAAATTCGTCTGCCCTTTTATGGATATAGATCCCTCCGTTTATCTCCGATGGAGCCAATACTTCATTCCAGTCGCCCATGAGAAACCATGGGCCATTTATACGGTTAACCAACTGTGCAAGATATTCCCAGTTGGCTTTCCTTCGTTGATAATTGGGGTGACAGTACACGGCCGTGCAAACCCATGCAATATCCCCAGATTGTAGCGAAAAGGTTAAGAATCGATCATGATTATCAACTAATGCACAATGAACGGACATATTAGTTTGTCCCAGTACCCAGAGCCCACCCGCTCGTCCAATTGATTCTTGGATGAAGAGTGGTGTAAATCCAAACTGTAGAAAAAATTCCTTGCCCTATCAAACAAACCCTGCGGTTCAAAAATGAAAACCAAGGATGGTTTATAATATCTTAGCGAATCAGACAAACAACGTCTAACCCGATGGTTCATAAACCCTCTAATATTCCATGCCAAAATAGAGAATCCGATGAACTGTGACATATATAACAGATGGTGGAAAATTGGAACCCCTATTCTCTTGATCTGTATTGAATCTTATGACAATGAGGTTATGAAGGCCGGGAGGCCTCCACATCCATCTCCTGTACTCTGGAAGCACAGCAACCCATTCTTCCCAACTCTTCATGTTTATGAGCAGAATCATCACAATCAGCATCCGGCGAAAACCCTGCAGAAGCCGATTGTAAAGCTTGCTTCAAGGATTGATACTCGTGTTCCGTATCGGTGTCATCTGTATCTTCAGTCCGAGATCTTTTGGGCCCATTAATCTGCTTGGCTCTAAGGAATGCCTTACTTCTGTCCATGGGGTTAGGTTTTGGGCCGCCTGATTTAGAAGTGTCTCCCATAACCCTTCCTGGGCCAAGCTTAACTTCAGTTTGTGCACCAAAATTGAAATTACCTCCGAGGCCCTTACCCGGCCCATAAAGGCTAGGTGCGTCATCCTGAGGACGAGTATTGATTTCCTTCTTCCGTGGTTTGCGGCGTTGAACAATCATCCACTCCCCAATACCACTAGAGTCGTCCAAATTCTCCCCTTCAACCGACCCCTCCTTCACTTTATCCTTGTCCTTACCCAATTCCCTATCGGTCTCTAGTTTATCGCCACCTGTCCCTGAAGCAGCCGTGGAGGTTGAACCTTCCGCCATCTGTCCAGTAGCCTGCGGAATTGGATGCACCGCACTGATCACCGGAGTACCACGGCTCTGGGGTTGCCGGCCACCGAACTCACAGCGATCCTGTTTATGCCCATACCTTCCACAATTCATACATACTACATGCAGACTTTCATAAGCAACTTTAATCACCTTACCCTCTACCTCAAGCTGCCCGATGAGGGGTTCATCAAGATTGAGCTCCACGCAGACCCGGGCATACCTACCCCTGGAAACGGCTATGGTACTCCGATCAAACTTGAATGGAATCCCTATAGCCGAGGCAACAACTCTGAGTCCACTTTCCTTATAAAATGCAGGTTTAAGGCCATGAAATTGAACACATGTGTGAATGGTGTTCAATCTAGTGTGTTCTGGATCAAAATCTGGAGTCCACCGCATCACCGCAATGCAGTGATCAAACACTAACCAGGGCCCTTCCGTCAAAACTTTTTCCCGATCTTCTGTCAATTCAAACTTAACCAAATAGCAGCCATGGCCAACATCCAGAAGGTCGAATTTCCCCTTGACCTTCCAAACCCTTAGCAATGCATTCCTCATAGCAAGGAACCCTATCGACAGCCCCAATCCCTTGATAACCAAGGTATCTTCCCAAGGAGCATAGAATTCCTTTAGAACCGAAGGAGCAAAATGGATTTTAGGGCAACGCTTATTCAGCCCAGACTTGTCTATAGTTGCCAGATTAGCTTTCAGAAGATCAGTTGATTGCACAGCAGTATCCGGTGGCACTCCCAAGACACCCATGCAAGCATCACGATACGAAGGTGTGAAACCATCTCCTTCTTCCGTACTACGATCTGGGGGACGCCCAGGCGGAAAATTGAGAGAGGGAAATTTCGGTATATCAGCCATCTGTATATAAATCAATCAACCAACTATTGATTTGTATTGTTTTTGTTTTTGTTTATTTATTTACTTTTTTATTATTTATTATTATTATAAGGCATCAATCTCCATAATTGTAATTAATATTGAAAGATGTGTATACTGGTTTTTTGTTCTCCTTAATGAGAAAATTCTTATACTCCATTTCTCAATGGAAGCGGTACGATTTGCAGAGGGTATTAATTTTTTCACATTTTTTATTTTTAATTTTATGTAAAGTCATTCTCTTTGTACGAGATAAATTCTTTAAAATAATAAAATCTTTCGGTCCCAACTTGTGCCTCTGTAAAAATCATCAAATTCGATTAGATAACAAAATACTTTTCACTCCCATTTAACTTATCTTATTTGACTTCTATACACAATCTAATAAACTTTTTAAATTATTAATATATCAAAATATATACAATAAAAAATTATGTAAAATATATATTTTTTAAAAATAGTCGAGTCGGGTTTTCTTATAAACATATAATCATATAGTTACTGTCCAAAAAAATATAATCATATAGTTTAGAATATATACTCCCTCCGTCCCATTCTAAATGTATTGTTACTGTTGGGCAGGAGAATTAAGGTAGAATTGATTTGTGAGTACATGATGGGGTCCACATAGTTGTTGAAGGAGAAAATTATTTATATTTATTGAAAGAAGACATTTGTAATGATATATTAAAAAATAGTAAGTATGACATTTGTAATGGGACGAATGGAGTATTTTACATAATTTTTATTTCTATATATTTTGAGATATTATTGATTAAAAAGTGCATATAAATCATTGAAGGTCTAATGTGAACTGATGATACCTAATTATTCACCCAAAAACTGTACTGAATTGTATATAAAATTCAAATAAAATAATTTGTTTTTTTTAAGTGAATACCAGAGTATCCGTGGACCTTATTGAACCCAAGATGAATCCCTCGAATACTGAGTGGGCATTGAACGACCTCTCTCAAAGTAAAATTCTGCATAAACAAAAACTTAAATTCAAGGCTAGGGTTACCTATCCCAAAGCAAAGTTCTTTGTGCACAAGGATTCAAACTTAAGATATTTGTTTGAGCTGCCAGTGCCACATGGCAAAATGGTTTTGGTACGAAGTGTAGTAGTATTAAAAATCAAAATGATTCGAATATCAAAAGAACTACTCCATCCGTCCCACGAAATGTGGCCAGTATTCCTTTTATGGGTGTTCCGCGAAATTTGGTCACTTTTCATTTTTAGATAAATTAAATTAATATAAATATAATTAGAATCTTAATGGTTTCTAAATCCCATTAAAAATTATTATTTTTACTATTCTGCACAACTCCCAATACACTTTTAGTTTTCTATCCAAAGTCCCTTGCATTTCTTTAATTTTCATATTTTAAAATGGATACAAATAAAAATTATATAAAATATATTATAAAACTAGACGCCTAGATGATTATAACAAGATCATACTTAATTATTTTTCTCTAATTAAATCATTACAATAGTATTAAGTTAAAGTTAAAAAATAAACAAAGTCAAAATTCATTAAACTTCTTAAATACAAATACCCACAGTCTAAATTACCGTATCCGAAAGAAAGTATCCACGTTTCGCGGGAGGAGGGAGTAATGAACCCCTAGTACATATTGAAGAATTGGGAAATAGAAATACAAGTAAGTTCTAAAGATGGTTAGAAAAAAGGTGGTCTTTCCGATTACCTCGTAATCCACGTGCTAAAACACGCCTCCCTTCTTACAGCCTTGTCCTTATCTTACACCCTCACTCTCATCTCATCTCATCCTCCCCAGTCCCTCCCTCAAAAGTCCAACCACTTTTTTCAAATTTTCCAAAATCTTTATCTTGTACTTTGGGCCCTCTCCCTAATAAATTATCCTCCTGCATTAATTAATTAAACAAACAAATCTTGTTATTTTTTTTCCATTTTCAAGACTCCCTCTTTCGTTTCGCACTCTCTACTCTAGTTTTAATTTCTTGAAACAGTCTTCGAGGTTTCCATTTCACAATCAAAGGATAAAAAGAATTAATAATTATATACATAAATTGGTTTTGTTCTGCCCAAGTCAAGGAATTTATTCAACCTAAAAAGAGATTCATTCCCTAATCTGCATCCTGTCTGTAGCCAAGAGTTGTCTTTCTCACGCAACAACAAGAGAGAGCCCAGTCTGCATTTATGTTTAATAAAATAAATAAAATAATGTGTATATATATACATTTTTCACTCGAATCTCTCTGGTAAGCATGAGTTAAGTGTACGATTTCGTGTGGGAATTGCATTGCTGCACACACATTTCTTTTTTCTTTATTCATTGTTTTCTTTTTCTAAATTATTAATCTTCATCTCAGCCTAAAGCTGCAACAGAATCAACCATTTTCAGCAACCATTGCAGCGTCGGTTAAGGGGATGAACTCTCTTTCTTAAAAACCCTGGAAATAAACACCCCTGGTATTTATTACAAACCACAGACTTCAAACAGCAGTGAAGATTCCAACCGAGGGGGAGGTGTTGGGGGGTAAAAAGATTGAATCTTTATGGTGTTTTATTGCTGGTTAAGAAAAAGGGTCTTCCATTTTCTATTTTTTTCCCCTTCCCTTTTGTGTTTGTGTTTGAATTGAAAGGTCAATTTTTTTCACTTTGAGAAGAGAATGTAAAGAGAGAAAAAAAGGGGGTGGGGGTGGGGGTGGGGTGGGGAAGCACTCGATAGCCCGACCACTCATGCTTTGGTCCGCGTGCTTGGATGCAAAGGAATAACCGACCCCTCTAAATAATTTTGTGTGTGGGTTTTTCAGGCTTTGGCTATTGATGAGTTTTTATTCATAAAGAGGAAGCCCCACAAGGGATTTTTTTGAGTGGCTCTTTTAGCCCCCTTTGTTTCCTTTTGGTTTTGGATTTTTAGGGCATGCTTTGTTTGATTGGTTCCTCTCAATACCATTAGATTCTCTGAGTAGCACTGTCTTGGCTTTATTCTTCTGTACTCTCCCTGGAAACACTGCTTCTATAAGCCACCTGCTCTGCTCCTGCTTCGAATATAGGAGTATATATCATTTCCCATTTCTTCCTTTGTGGGGGAGAAGTGTTTTTAATCTGTCCCTGGATGGACAGGGATTCAATGGTTTTAAGGTTTTGGTTCTTGGTTGTGTGAGTACAATGGGATTGATTTAAATCAGGTAACAAAAAGGGGTAACCGCAAGTATGGCTCCTCCTGCACAAGAGAAGATCAAACAAGGGGGTCTGGTTAGTGGGGCACAAAATAATCTTCTTGAAGGGATCAAGTTATTGAAAGAAATGCAGGATAATAGTGGTTAGTTTATTATTATTAGTATATCTCTTTCTGTTGGTGCTGAGTTAGTGGAAGTTAGGATCTTTTTTTGTTCGTGTATAATAAGGTTGTGTTGTTTTTACACACCTGGAATGGATTTGATGGGTTTTGTCCTTTTCTTTTACATCAATTTCTTGTCTTTAATGAGTTTTGAGATTTGATTAGTTGATATCTTTGTGTGGGGGGTTTTAGGTGCTAGGAAGCAAATTAATTCTGAGCTGTGGCATGCCTGTGCTGGTCCATTGGTCACATTGCCTCAAGTTGGAAGCCTTGTCTATTATTTTCCACAAGGGCACAGTGAGCAGGTTTGTTCTTAACAGCATTGTTGCATTTTGTTGAATTTTGAATCTTTGTAACCATGTCTAGTCTAAGTGTGCTTATTCTAGTATGCCCTTCTTTGAGATGCACTATTTTGTTTAGGCTGGTTGGCAATCATAAAGTGATGGAACACCATTCTTTCTTGCATTGACAATGTCCGAAAAAATGCTGATTGTTTACCTGACGACAGGTTGCTGTTTCCACAAATAGAACGGCGACAGCACAGGTTCCCAACTATCCAAACCTGGCCCCTCAGCTGCTGTGCCAAGTTCACAATGTTACACTCCATGTATGCCTGATTTGCACTTAATCTGTTACACTTTTGAATGTTCCTCTGTCAATGAGCATAGAAAATGTGGAGCTTATTTGAAATTTTGATCTAACCATATATGCTCTCTTGAAATCAATAGGCTGACAAGGATACCGACGAAATCTATGCCCAGATGAGCCTCCAGCCTGTGAATTCTGTAAGTCTTTCTACTGTAAGAAAACCCGGCTCGAATTTTTCTGTATAATGTCTTTCATTGAGATGAATTTCGTGTGTTCATCGTGGATTAGGACAAAGATGTCATTCCCATGCCTGATTTCGGACTAAAACCCAGCAAGCATCCGACCGAATTTTTCTGCAAAACTTTGACAGCCAGCGATACTAGTACACACGGTGGATTTTCAGTTCCTCGGCGGGCTGCTGAAAAGCTTTTTCCCCAATTAGTATGATCTTCAATTCACAGCCTTTATATCCGTTTTCGTCTGCGTTCGGTTCGAATATTGAATGGTTGAATTAATGCCATCTTGATACTTATTTCAGGATTACTCGATGCAACCTCCGACTCAAGAACTTGTTGTCCGAGATTTGCACGAGAATTCGTGGACTTTTCGACATATATACCGGGGTAACCATGCTGCGACATTTTCCTTGACTGAGTTGCCATACTTGCTTGTGTTGCATCTTATTTTGTTGCTCGTTTCGTTCCTTTTTAGGGCAGCCTAAACGGCACTTACTTACAACTGGTTGGAGCATGTTTGTCAGCGCGAAGCGACTTAGAGCTGGTGATGCAGTTCTCTTCATAAGGTAGTCTACTATGCGACCATTTGCCAGCCCTGTTTTTGTTGTTATGTAGATTTCTGTTCTTGTTTATTCACCAGCGACATTGGCCGTGCCTGTCTGAAATTACGATCTAGTTAACTGATCGATTAGAAACTTGGGGATTTGATTTGTATTTCCTAACGATGATGCAGAGATGAAAAGTCGCAGCTTCTGCTGGGAGTAAGGCGAGTGAACCGTCAGCAAGCTGCGTTGCCCTCTTCGGTACTGTCTGCTGACAGTATGCACATTGGAATCCTTGCTGCAGCAGCTCATGCTGCTGCTAGTCGAAGTCCCTTTACGATCTTCTACAATCCACGGTATCTACTAGGACTTGGCTAATCTTAACGTTTTCACGATCTCAGGGATATTAAAGTTCTTGCTAGCCCTTGTTGTCTTCTAATCGAGAAACCACTCCCATTTCTGCAGGGCATGCCCTTCAGAATTCGTCGTTCCTTTTACAAAGTATCGAAAGGCTATATATGGCTCCCAACTCTCGATTGGTATGAGGTTTGGAATGATGTTTGAAACTGAAGAATCAAGCAAACGGAGGTGAATCTCTCACATGTTGTTGCTACATGATTTGTTTCCATTGTTGTCCCGGATCTGTATCTCATCGAGTATTATTGCATTCATTTAACTTTGGTTTCTTCTACTCAACAGATATATGGGGACAATTACTGGAATCAGCGATCTAGACCCTCTGAGATGGCCCAATTCAAAGTGGCGCAGCCTTCAGGTATCGGAATTTTTTTTCTGCCTGATCTTCGTCCCCACTCAGGTGTACGGATGCTCTAGAAGAACCAGAGAGTACTAACTTGTGATTGCAGGTGGAGTGGGATGAGGCCGGGTGCGGTGATAAGCAAAACAGAGTCAGTCCGTGGGAAATCGAGACCCCTGAAAGCCTCTTCATATTTCCATCTCTAGCAGCCAACCTCAAGCGTCCTTTCCACTCTGCATTCTTAGGTAGTTTCCCTGAATTCTTGCAGGCTTATAGTTCTTGTTCGCCCGGTCTTTTGTCCGTTTTTTTTTTTTTAATGTAGTTGCAATTTTTTTCAATTGTATCAGGACCCCAAACAGAATGGGAGAATTTGATGAACAGGCCTTTCCTCCGGGTACCTGACAATCCCCTCGGTGATTTTCAGTGTGCCCCAGCTTCGAGTTTGTGGTCGGATCAATTAATGAAGCTGCTCGTAAAGCCACATAGAGTGAACACCGCTCCTCCTCCAATGCAAGAGGTTAAGGATATGGTGGAACAAGAGGCTAAGGCTCGGATGCCATCTGCAGTCGAGCAGAGAGCTGAGGAGATCGCTCCTGATGTGTTTCAGCACGGGGAAAATCACATATTAACAAATTCGAACATGTTACCACCAGGAAAACAGGCGTTGCCGAACAAAGTTGGAAGCCAAATGTGTGCGGGAGCTGCATCTGAATTGATGATGAAATTGGATAACGCGGAGAAGGATGGTCAGTTCCAGGGACCGTGCAATGAAGAAAAACTTCCTGTAAAGCCGATGAGTACACAGAATCTAGGAAGCGATCCAGTAGTCATGGACCAGAACAGTGGCGGTCTGCCAATGCAAACGAGCCCGTGGGTTGCTTCACAATTACGTTTCGAGTCCAGCATTGCACAAGCACAAATCGATTCATCTCATGTAGCCTTGCCCAGTGTCAATGCCTTGGTTCAGTTTCCGGAACAGGTTAACTCATATCCTCCTATGTGTGCTTCTCCTCCATCCGGCTCTTTCAGGAACCCAGGATCTCTACCGATGATTAAGAAATCCGACCAGCCTCCTTCAGATGCACTTTATCCTATGCTGCCTTCAATCGGACAGCAAATATGGGATTCTAATTTCAACGATGGGAAGTGCGTATCCGAAGCCAATCTGCCTGCACTATTGCCCCAACAAGACCTGTCGAACTTTCAGTACAATTCGTGTGGTTTTAAAGACTTATCACAGGACACCTATAACCAGAATGAATTGTATAGCTGTTTCAATCTGGACAGTGGTAACAGCGGGAGCACTGTGATCGACCCTTGCGTTTCTAGCGTAGTGTTGGATGATTTTTGTGCCTTGAAAACTGCTGATTTCCAGAATCCATCAGATTATCTGCTGGGGAACTTCTGCTCGAACCAAGATGTACAATCCCAGATCACGACAGCCAGCTTAGCGGATTCTCAGAATTTCTCCCTGCAAGAATACGCGGACAACTCAGGAGGAGCATCTTCAAGCAACGTTGATTTTGAGGATAACAACATCTTGCAGCATAGCTCATGGAAGCAAGTCACTCCTAGATTCCGAACATACACTAAGGTAAATACTATTTTCTACCATAAAATTATCCATCCGCAAGAAAGGAGAATTTTTTAGCCGAAACTTTATATTAATACAGATTCAGAAGGCGGGTTCTGTTGGAAGATCGATAGATGTCTCAAATTTCAAAAACTATGATGAGCTACGTGCTGAAATTGAGCGCATGTTTGGTCTAGAGGGGCTGTTGAATGACTTGAGTACAGGATGGAAGCTGGTCTATGTGGACTTTGAGAGCGACGTTCTTCTTGTTGGGGATGATCCTTGGGAGTAAGTTCTCTTGCCTGTTTCCTCAATGGCCTCTCTTTGATGATTGATACATACCTTGCTGCAACATCTTAAACTATGAATCTTGCAGGGAATTTGTGGGCTGTGTAAAATGCATCAGAATTCTATCGCCTTCAGAGGTGAAGCAGATGGGTGAAGAGGGAATGCAGCTTCTAAATTCAGTAGGGGTGCAGGGCATCAATGGTGGATCAGCCTCCACATGAAAATGCAGACTATAAATCCATGTTCATTCTTCGATAAAAGAGTTCAGGAAGAAGCTAAGCTGTCACCTCTGTCTAGGTTTAGTGTCTGTCTGCCTGTAAAGTTGCTTGAAGGTTCTTTACTTATGTTGAATTAAAACAGGCATTCAAGTGCTCTGTCCTGATGTGCCTTTAGTGAACAGTAATTGGCTCTTTAAGCATGTGTGTTAAGGTTGTAATGAAGATGTTTTTATCTTGTTCCACCTTGGTATCACCCCAATAGTGCAGAATTGAGCAGAAATTGCATAGTAACTGGACCACAAACTGAATACTACTACTACTTATTAGACAATGAAGTTTACTCCTTTCTGGGCAGATACAAAGTCTCTACTTACACATAAGAAGACTCCTAGAGATTTCCTATTCACAGCTTTTGAACTTTGTACAAACACTAATGTACTTGAAAATTGTTAGAAATAATAATGTAGAATTTAAAATTTGAATTTGAATTAGATATGCATTTAAGTTGTTGCACTCTTTTGATTGTTGGTTGAGATTTATTTGTTAGAAAGATTTGTTTCATGCACCTATAAAATAGGGCATTCTTTAATAAAAATATTTTGAGTCTTCTCATTTCTCCCGTTCATATTTTTTTATTTTCCTACATTTGGTATCAAAGCCACCGATCCTAAGGGCTTAGATGGAAGATGGTGATGATGAAGATGAGGGTGATGATATTCCTAGATCATCATTAACAAGATCGTGGAAAAACTACGCCAATAGTGGGAGAGAAGTGCCCATACACAAGGATGATGAGAGACGATGCCCTGGATCGTGAAGAGATGGTGCTTCACAAATTGAAGGTTGAAGAGATAGTGCTTCAACAAGTTGATGAGAAAGTGCATCAACAAGACTCGTCAAAAACAAGGTGGTTGGAGAGAAGTGCTTCAACAAGTTGATGAGAAGTGCATCAACAAGGTTCACGAAGAAAATGTTGACTGGGGAGAAGTGCTCCAGATTTGGGTGAGAAGTGCACCCGAGAATATTGGAGAGAAGTGCTCCAATGGATGCGGGAGAGAAGTGCTCCGGCAAAAATAATTTGATTAAATTTCTACATTAAGGGAGGATGTTAGAAATAATAATGTAGAATTTAAAATTTGAATTTGAATTAGATATGCATTTAAGTTGTTGCACTCTTTTGATTGTTGGTTGAGATTTATTTGTTAGAAAGATTTGTTTCATGCACCTATAAAATAGGGCATTCTTTATGTAATTTGTAGAAGACATGATTTACTAAGAATAAAAATATTTTGAGTCTTCTCATTTCTCCCGTTCATATTTTTTTATTTTCCTACAAAAATGCATCCAACAAAACAACCTAGGAAATGATATTACCTCAAGGGCATGGATCATCTTGCTTGAGTTTGCTCCAATTTAGTACTGTCCAATGTAACACACTAAAACAGTATAGCTCAGTTGAGTTGTTCCATAAACCTCTACCAGTAGTCGCCGCAAGAACAGATGCCATCTACAAAATGATGCAAGCATATCGAATCACTTATGTACACTTCGCAGCCATTGGTTTTCGACACCAGTTTTGCAAACCTATGGCAATGATCACACATTCTCGAATTCTTGACAATTCTAATCGGGTTGAGTGCTCGAGGAGACTTGATCAGAGCAAAAGCTAATGCAAGCTTCTCGCTATGAACTCCTTCAGTTTCCTCCTGGTCGAGGCCAATCATCTCATGGTAGTTGGCCTCCTTGCTTCTTAATTCTGTTGTTTTGATCCAGGAATGCAGAGACTTACCATCGACTTGTGGAAGATTGCCAGTGACAAACGTATGAACAATGTTCTTTACTTCAATCCAACTGCACCAAACACATTCCTTCGAAGCTTTTCCTGTTACGGGTCCTTTTGTCTTCAAAGAATCCTTTGGAATCCCACATAATTCGTACAGCTTTGAAAGCAACCTCAGAACGATGGTGTTGTCTGTTTCCAGTTCAAGCACTCTCTCCGCAGCATGAATAGCGAGTTTAACATGTTTGTGCCTACAACACGCGATTAGGAAGGCAGACCAAATAGCGACATCTGGTTCCATGTCCATACTTTTAATGAAGTTGGATGCTTCGTCTAGCTTTCCCAAACGACCGTACAAATTTACCATGGCAACGTAATGATCCAAACATGGCGAAATCTGGTACTCTTCTGTCATGATGGTAAAAATACGCCTCCCTCCATCGACCATTCTAGCTAAACCATAAGCTGAAATCAAACTGGCAAAGGTACTTCTATTTGGTCTACAATTGATTTTCCTCATTCGTTCAAAGATGTCTATGGCCTCCTGTGAAGAACCGTGCAGAACATAACCTGTTACCATCGAGTTCCAAGTGATGGTATCCATGGATGGCACTCCATCAAAAATGGCTTTAGAATACTTTATATTCCCAGACCTCGCGAAGACATCAATCAGAGAATTCCAAACCGAAAGCTCAGACACTATGTTATTGCGTAAAACACAGCAATGGATCTCTTTCACCTTAGTCGCTGCAATTAAATTCGCACAAGCAGGTAAAATGCTCAAAACAGTAACCGAGTTAGGTTTGATACCAACAGATTGCATTTGCCGAAAGATCCCAAGGGCTTCATTTTTCTTGCCAAGATGCACATAACCAGCAATGAGAGCATTCCACGAGGCTGTGTCCGGATTGATACCCCATTTCTTCTCCATGTTACGGAAAAGATCCACCGCGTGATCCTCATCACCATCCTGCATATACCCTGTAATCATCACATTCAATGTAATGACATTCGGCGACACATTAGAATCTAGCATTTGTTTGAAGAGACCACGCGCAACACTACAGTATCCGGCTTGGTAATACCCTCCGATCATTGAATTCCAAGTATAGACATCTTTCTCCATGATCAAGTCAAAGACCTCCCGGGCAGTCTCGAGCTTCCCACACTTGGAGTACATATCTACGAGCGAATTCCCCACAAGCAGATCTTTGCCATAACCCAACTTTATGGCAACCGAATGACCTCCCTTTCCTTTCTGAAGGTCTTTCAGAGCAGAGCAGACGGATATAATACTCATCAATGCAACGTCATTTGGTTCGACCCCAGCCAGAAGCATCTCCTTGAACAATTTCATAGCCTCCAATCGCCTATTACTTTGTGCAAAACCCAAAATCAAACTAGTCCATGTAAATACATCAGGCTTAATTCCAGTGCTCTCCATCTCACTCTGCAGCTTCATTGCAACATCACATTTCCCTGATTGAATACACTGCGCAATCAATGCATTCCAGGTGATCACATCCGGCTCGAATCCTTCACTCCGCATCAACTCAAAAACTCTCTCTGCATCATTTAGTTTTCCTGCATTGCAATACCCGGAAATCATCACATTCCAAGAAACTCTGTCGACAACCTCCAGACCTTCAAATAACGTCTCCGCGGAGCTCAACCATCCGCATTTAGCGTAAACAGCAAGGATCGAATTAATTACGCGAATTTGACTACTCATCCCGCGTTTGATCACCATCCCGTGTATCGATTTCCCAGTCTCCACATCCCCTTTCTTCCCGCAAGCCTGTAAAATCTTCGGAAACAAGAAATCATCCGGAACGACATCACCATCCTCCATCATCCTGTGAAATAGCTCCACCACGTCACCCCACCTCTTCTCCCTCGAACAAGCACCAATCATAGCCGACCACGTGTACAAATTCCTCTCGGGCATTTCGTCGAACACTGCAAAGGCATCACTCAAAGACCCGCATTTAGCATACATGCTCAGTAATTTGGTGTCTAGAAACGGGTCTGGATATCTAACCAATTTCTTGACCCGGTGATGGAGCTCATTGCATAAATCCAGGGAATTGTAGTGAATGCAGGATTCGATCAAGTGGGAGAGAGTTCTGTGCCTTAGCCCGGAAGAGCAGGAATCCATATAGGAAATTGCTTCCTTAAGGCGACCCAATTTGCAGAGACGTCTCAAGTAGGCGTCATCGGTGAGATTGCGAGGACCAGTTCTGGAAAAAAGTTTGGATTTTTCGGGTTTGTGTGGGATGATTGGGGTGGTAATGGTTTTGGTCGGAAGAATTATGCTCTCCATCAAGAATGGAGAGTGGTCCGTCGTGGAGCTTGGTTTGGATTTCTGGTTTGTAAGCAAGTTCGTTGAATTTTGAAGTGCTTATGTTGAAATGAAAATCCGAGTTTGGAAAATTTGGCATTGGGCAAAATAGGATTGAATTTTATCCACATGTTTATCTGAACTGAAAGAGTAGAGGATGCAAATAATCAGATAAAGAAGTACACCACCATATTAAGTAAAGGACACATGGGTGTTGGATTGGGCCTGTCTTTTGTGTTTATTGGCAAAATTCCAATTTTCGGCCCATTCTTCTATAAATTTGGGCCATTGGGCACTTTTGCAGTTTTACATGTAGGAAGCTCAATTTTTTGTGGTTACATTATACACAAACCATTTTGCTTTAAAGTCTATATTATACAAATTACTATAAAGTTGAAAGTCAAAAACTCAAGCAACAATTGAAATAATTGGATTGACAAAATTTTTAAATGCAGTGATGTTGCTTTGGCCTTAGAACATCTGTTTATTTAATTATATTACTGAATGCATGTAAGAAGACTACAATTTAGGGCGATTTGAGTTGCAAGGTTACCACTCCTCAGGTGGTGTTGGCTGTGCAGTTTTGCCAATACCGCTCCCGAGCCAAACTTAGCTGCTATATGTTACATTGCACCATCTTGGAGAGGAATTTCAACACTCTACGGACGGGGATAAAAATTTTTGGGGTTTCATTGAAATTTTGATACCACTTTATACGGAATTTTGTACTTGGAAAATTCATGGGCTTTTTTATGGGCCCAACGAGGTACAATCTTTTTCAATTACAGTTTTCCACGCATACAGTTAAACCAACATGAAGATTTGAGGGATTTTCAGTCATGAGGTGGGTGGGTGGGTGGGGGGGCAAAACCTGGTAAACATGAATTAACAAAAATGAATAGATTTGATCATTTGATGAATGAACAGCTGTGATCTTTTGTCACGAGCCAGTGATTTCTCTATCCAGTTTCATTCTTTTGTTGCTTTGAGCCTCAGGAATGCTGCTGACCCTTTGCTGGGGTGGTGGTGCTACATCATGCTGGTAGGTACAATTGACTCCATTCCTGCACCCCTTTGGACTGTTGAAGAACATGCAGGGCCTCGTGATTCTAGGCTTTGGTTCTCTCGGTTTTGGAATGTTTTGAGAATCTTTGATTGGCCCCGCGAACGGATGATTGGGCGGATGATTGTACAGTGGTGGTGGTGGTGGTGGTGGGTTTTGCTTTCGTTCTTCTCCGTGTTGTTGAATGAGGCTCTTGAAGTAGTTGATGTCCTTGGTGACGGGAGCGGCTGGGGGCAGTGAGGCGGCTGCAGGGATTGGATCAGGTGGAGATGGCCGGAGATTGGGGAAGGGTCCTGGCCGACCTGGAGGAGGATAGTATGAGCCATTGGGGGGTGGCCGCATACTAGTAGAATATTGTGAGCTGGTAGATAGCATGGTGTGGATGCTGGTTGTGCTGGAAGATGAAGGGCTTGGCATCCGGACGGATGGCGAGCTGGATGGTGGGATGTGTTGTGTTCCAGAGGATGCAACGGATTGGACTCCTCCGACGGGTGGGGGGCTGGTGTGGAAGCTGGAAGTGGATGGAATCTTCTGTGGGGGAGCAGTTTGGGCACTGGAGGTGGTGGCTTGACTTGTGACGAGTTGCTCGAGCATTTTTGAGTTGCTGAGGATGCTGATGAGCATCGCGGGATCTATCTGCTGTCCCTGACCACTTCTTGACATGACTGAATTCAGGGCAGCATGTGCCGCAGCCACAATACTAGGCTCCACTCCTGTTGGCAAGATGGTGTCACCTTGAGACTTAGCACTCGGGCCGAAGATGGTGTCGCCTTGAGAATTACAACTTGGGCCGACCTGAGACGAGAAAGACGAGTATGGCGTCTGGGAGCTCGTGGGTTTGCTGTTTGCTCCCATGGAATAAAGAGGAGGAGTATCAATTGCAGCATCCTCATCTTCAATTGGTGTGATGGGAACCACAGGAACGTATTGGTGGTTATTTGAGTCATCTGCGTCGGTTAACACAGAAGGGCTGTGCAAGGATCAAGTAAAAGCATTTTTAACATGCTATAAAATTAAAAATTAAAAAAAAAAAACAAAATAAAGGGATGGAAAAATGTGCAATGTTTCCAATAATTTCTGCCAGAAACGGTATAGAAGAAAATCAGGAGAAACTAGCAACGTACTTTGGAGGAATGCTGGACAGACGGGGATATATTGCTTCCAACACTCTAAGTTCTCGTTGATTTTGGGCTTCGGCTTCTCTGCTTTCTTCCCCAGCAACCACTTGCCAAAGACTATTAACTTGGAACTGCAGAGAAAAAGATAAACCATCAGACAGGAGGCATTTACACTTAACAGTAGGCAACAATGCAACTGCACCATAACCGTATCAGAAATCATACTTTCCCCATTGTATTCCACAATAACCAAGCCTCTGGTATTTCCTAATGCTTGGCTTTGATCATCTGCTTTTACACCTTGATTATAGACAGGGCAGATGGACAAGTTCATTGTTGACTTCAAAGCTTTAGATAACGTGTAAAAAACCCTCATTTATTTTATCAGCCAACATGATAAATCTTGTGATGAGGCAAATAAGATATAGAAGCCAACATCAAAGATCAAGTTCATTTAACTAAAATTCTTAATTCATGAGAATATCGGTCAGAGAATTAGATTGATACAACTAAGTTATTTGTTCCACAAGCCATACATCACAGTAGTACGCATCAATTCATGCAGAATTTTAAAAGGAAAACAAGAGAACATTTACCCTTCAAACATTGCACAATTTGACAATAAACAACAATCAAGTAGACTTACTCTGGGAGGGCATCTCCATTTGACTGATGGTATCTGAGATAGCTTGGATCTCATTGGACTTGTTGGCTGGATCCCACCAAAGCCTGGGGGCAAGCTGTCATCGGAACCCATAACACCAGATGGTAATGGCCATAATGCTTTCACCTGGAGATCATCTTGAGATCCCATCCCAACCTCTGAAGGACAATCTTCGGACAAAAACAACCTCACCTATAATATGTGGAATATATTAATCTGACAGATGGCCGCACACCATAAACATCTCATTCTTTATTTAATTTGAATCTTAATCAAAGTTGTCTCACAGGCATCCAGAAAATAAAATGTGAAGCGATACAGCAAACTTTACAACAGAATGAAACTATGTGCAATTGTGCATGATGTAGCTAATTTGAGGAACCATACACAAAACCATAAGTTTAATTATGATGAACTTCAAATACCACATATACAATGGAAAAGATTAGTAGGGAGTTCACACTTTCCACCAGCATGTAGAATGCAGCAAATTTACAAAAATTCCACACATCCTCTGCTTTGTTAGCCAGGCAGGGGATAGAAGAGTATACACCAACATTTGACTCCAGAATAGTTAAACTGGAATATCATACTTAATTATCTACATCTGGTAATTAATATTTTTATTAGATTGGTAATGGATGGATTAAGGATGTGTATGGCATGTCCGATGCTGGACTGTCTCCACTTCAATTTATTCATATTGTAGGGCATTCCTCGTATTATAATCAGACAGTAATCAAAGTGCAGCGCACTGTTGTTTACAGAGAAGGCAGAAATTAACATTTTATTAGATTGGCAATGGATGAATTAAGACTTTAAGAGTGTGTATGGCATTTTCGATGCAGGACTGACTCCACTTCAATTTATTCATACTGTAGAACATTTCTTGTATTATAATCAACCAGTAACCAAGGTGCGGTGAGAAGACAGAAAGAATAACTTTTTCAGCACAATAATATACAGAGATTGAGAATGTAGGCATGTACTAAACACAAGGAAAAAAAATTACAGCAGGTCATGAAGGTTCCATAACAAGTTTTTCAATAATCATAGGTCACATAACATATTTTAAGAGTAGTTTGATAAAAATGGAATAGAGAGTCTGAATATAAAGTTTAAAGTCAAAATGAATAAGTGAGTGAATTAAAATCAATATACTGAAACTTCAAAATAGATATAAATAATGCCTTATTATTTAAAAGTTTAATTTTTTTAAGAAGAATATATTTAAAGTAACTTTTTTCGTTATGAAGTATTAAGTGTGTCCAATCACATTATTTAACACACTATTTTACGTAGAGGTGGACCCAGGAAATTATTCATGGAGTCCTAGTCGCATGGTTGGCTAATGCTATAGGTTGTGCAATCTGTGCTCTTCCACGAATTTTTTTTAAAAAGCTTTTTACTCATTTCTAAAGAACTACATTGGTGTTAGATCCCTTTTGCTATATAGGCACTATTTTTTGTGCATGACTTAATTAAAAAGAAATAATTTTCTTTTGTATGTGTTTTAAATTTTGTTTATTATAGTGTTATATACTCCCTCCGTCCCGGCTAATATGTCTGGTTTGACTTTTTGATACTGTTTATTATTTCTCTTTGACTCAATTTTATTATAAGTATTTATTTAGAAAAAAAATAGTCGAATTGGGTCTTGTTAGAATTGTATGATCACATAGTTTTAGAATATATATTTTACATAATTTTTCATTGTATATATTTTGATATATTAACGATTGAAAAAGTGCATTGGATTATGTGCAGAAATCAAACAAGACAAGTTAAATGGGACATAGGGAGTACGTTTTATAGAGAAATTACAAAATTTATAATTATATTTTAAGATATTATAAGGGCCTTATTTTTATAATAGAACATAGTCATCGAAAATGATTAAACGATTGGCTAGTCGACAATTTTCACAATTGGGTAGAGAGAATTTTACAATTAGATTCTCAGGAAATTAAAGAAAATGCAGAAATGATTTATGGATTTTAACTTGGATTGGAGAACAATAAAATAAGTGTGGAATTGCTATATATATATATACATATATATATATATATATATATAAAATGGTGAGGCTTGGGCACCCTCATGCCCCTATGCAGGTCCGCCATTGATTTTACGAATTGTCAGATTTGCTATTATCAAAGAGATTTAATAAATAAATATTTAATGCTATTATCAAAGAGATTTAATAAATGAATATTTAATGCTATTATCAAAGAGATTTAATAAATAAATATTTAACCCATAAAAATTAATTACATGATAAGTCAATTTATCAAACATAGCCCGAGTATCAATCTTTCCCACCCCCAAGGACTCCGAGGTCACAAGAACCATATAAAACCAAAAAGGCCTCAAACTATAAAGGAATTTCTAACTAATGATATCAGATAAATGAGAAAAATGGAGTGAAAAAGTAAAGGCATACTCAACTGCACAGCCACACGAAAAGACAAAAGCCAACAGAAACAGAGGAAGGTAACAAATGGCATCACTCGATATTATAGAAGATGACGCTAAAGTCTCCAATTAAACTTTGGCTATTGTATACTATTCAACATTCCAAGACATTATCTTAAACAGAATGGTTAATTTCAGCATGAATAAAGCGTAAATGAACTGGCTGGGCTTTTCAAGTGGAATCTAAACCAAGTTCCAATTGAAAATCCGAGATAAGCAAGATTAATAAAATAAGGATACAAGATTTCAGTAAGTTGATATAGTAAAGAATCATGCTCAAGTTCTTATTTGTCATGTTAAACGTTTACAAGGATATTTCACAGATAAAACAAGTTCCTCTATTCCAGAGAATCCCAAAAAACTTCCAGGTGGTAGTTGATAACTAATTTTACGCATGAGACCAAATTTCAAAAAATATTAACTAACTACTTGAACAGCCAGCCCAAAGTTAAACAGCACACATGCAAAAAGGGTAATCCTAGGTAGATTTCACTTCTATGCATGTATTTTGTGTTTAAGTTCTAGAGGTTAAGTCCATAGAGTATTATAAAATCAAAAACCACAGAGAAAGGACTCTGAAACCTCCAAGACTCTGGCATAATATGCACAATAATTCCAGATACAGATTGTTCGTAAATCTGATAATGATGGCTAATAAGGAAAAATCACGCTCCACCAGATATTAAGAATTATGTAACGAGGTATGGAAAACAAAGTGAATTACTAATGCAAAAAAGAAACAAGTACTTTCGTGAACTTGTCACTTGTATCCAACCTTCTACAACAAAAGCATATCCATTTCAAATTAAATCAACGAGACATAAGGATTCTGATTTACAACTACTTGAGTTCTTTACATCCGGAATGACTTAATTTCTTTAGTCACTTGTGGGTATTTTTATTTTTTTACATTCATAATTCTGGCTTTAGCTATAAAAAAAAAATTCACATTAGGTTATTACTTTCCATTTACTTATTTCCATTTCTGGACTCTTCATACTCAGACATATTGCCATAATCTTCTGAAATTAAAGTAACTTGATCAACAATTCTAACCCAAAGGTTTCAAATGGCACAAGACTTTATCCAATTAGACAACCATGCATATTAAGTTCTTTACAACAGAAGTTTATAAACCATCTCAGCCACAGTTTTGGCAGAGAAATTCTACAGACTCCAAAAGAAGCCACAAGGAAGAGGTCCTGTTGGAGAATCTTTCAGCGAACCCCAATTCATAGTCATTGACACAAAATTTACTGACAAAACCTCAATTATAATGAAGAACTCTGCACCTCCAGCAATGATTATTAAGTTCCAATTAGTATTCGTCTTTCTTTTTTACCCCACTCCATAAAATGCAAATAACAGAGCCTCTGATTTTCAATGTCCTTTATAGAACAAGCATTTTTCATATCCAATTTATCCATTGCAAAACAACATACTCCATTTCACTTAATCCCAAAACAATGATAATTAAGCATTCCCGGAGACATTTTCGTTCAAATATTCAATTGAACTAATTAACCGAGCAGATTTCACATTCCCCAAATTCTTCGCATTCAATAAAACTAATTATTGATGAACAACACTAACAAAGAAAACACGTAAAAGAGAAATAATCTCTATAAACATATACCTGACAAAGATTAACATCGGAAGCCCAAGTAACCATTTTCGATTTCCGCGATCCTCCCATAATTAACAAATCAATACTAATAATGTTGATTTCTGTTCTCAAATATGTGTGTGTGTATATATAGATATCGATAAATCTTTATAAAATTCAATCGCTTATTAGCAATCAACTCGGCAAATTCCAATACCGCAAATCTTTAAAAGACAAAAACCTCGATGGCCATTAATTGTTCATCAATTGGTTTTCAATTGGGCAGACGAAATTGGGGAGGAAAACAATGGAAGAAGGAAAGAAGAGCCGAGTGAGGAAAGCCCTAGATGGAAGCATGGAACCCTAGATCCTCTCTGCCTTTCGATAGCTATATATTGAAATGGCCCCCCGTTCGACTTCTGTGCCTTGGGAGTGTAGATAGCGCGTGACCTACGCGCTACTGCAGCGCGTGCTGAATTCTATCTGCCCTTTGAATGATTGACAGGTAAGACCGTAAGAACAATTATTTTAGGGGTACAATAATTACGTAAATACTCCCTCCGTCCCGCGAAGATTGAAGCCTTTCTTTTGGGCACGGTAATTTAGGTAGTGGAGTTTAGTAGTTAAAGTGGTGTGGGTATTTGTGTTTAAGATTATAATGAATTTTGATACTGTTTATTGTTTAACTTTGACTTAATATTATCGTAGTGATGTAATTTGAGAAAAATATTCAAGTGTGGTCTTGTTAGAATGGTCTAATCGTGTAGTTTTAGAATATATATTTTATACAATTTTTATGTGTATCAATTTTGTAATATTAAGAGTTAAAGAAATATAAGGGACTTTGTGTAGGAAAGTAATAATGCATTGGAATTTGTGCAGAATAGTAAAAGTAAGTATTTTTAATGGGATTTGACAATAATTAAGATTATAATCAAACTTATATTAAGTTAATTTTTCTAAAAACGGAAAGGGTTCAAACTTCGTGGGACACCCCAAAAAGAAATAGGGTTCAAACTTCGTGGGACGGATGGAGTATTTTGATAATGAAGTATTTTATCTTTTTATAAAAGTTTTCCCTTTCAATAAATATGAATATTCTCTAAATGACATAAATATTTTAATAAAAATGAGAGAAAATAAGTACTCCCTCCAATTTTTTAATATTTTTAACTTTGCATAATTAATATTATTAATTAACTTTATTTAATTTTCTTTTACACATATTATATAAAATAAAATATAATTAAATGAAAAGTTGGCGTAATATGGGGTGCCCAGTTGTTAATTTTGACCAAAAAGGGAGTGCTAAAAAATACTGCCCACAATAACATTAAAGAAAACTTGACTTTTGGTCTAGTAGTTTGATTTCAACTCCGATGCTAAACAGCTTTATAAATAAAGATATTGGCCATGTTTGGGAACTAGATATTAGCTGTTAACTGATTATGTGAGTAATAATTAGTTAAAATTAGCTGTTTGACAACTTCGAGACCAATTTTTTGCCTACAATAAGCTAAATCCAAAATACTGCTATTTGCAGCGGTTTCAGAAAGAGTTGATTGAATACTATTTTAAGTTATTTTGTCTTCCTAAATAAGCTAATTTCTTTCAAATTACCATGAATAAGCTAATTCTGTTTAGCTGTTTTGCCAAACATGGCCATTCTAAGATGTTGATATTTACGTTGCTAATATTTTTTTTAAAAAAAAAAAGTTATCAAAATTTAGAAAAAATTATACATTATTGATGACCTTTGCGAAGAAATTTATAGTCTTGATTGTAAGTAAAATGTTTTCTTTAAAGTAAGTGGTTTTTTATATGAATCACATTGGCAAGTAAATTGATTTTTTTTCTTTTTCGAACATGGAGTCAGATAAATGATGGTGAGAGTATCACACAAATTATGAAGAGAGAAAGCTTAGAGGTATAGGCCATTGGGAATCGAATCCCACCATAAAATTGAAAGTCATTAACTTGGTCACTTAGGCAAGTCTCAATCCCAAGTAAATTAGTTGTTTACATAAATAAACATATACTTCATCTGTTTTTTTGTTTGCTATGGATTCACCTAGCACGCAGTCCAATGTACATTTATCATTAATAACTCAAATTTGGTACAAGTAAAAATTCTAAAAATTCGATATTTAAAAACTATAAGACGATACCAATCTAACAAGATCTCACTTGGCGGAAACGGTTACGGTGCGGACACATGTCCGTGCGGACGACATCCGCAACCGTTGAATTCGCAACTCAGCGACATGACATACACAACTCAGCGACAGAGCCAACCCAATTCAGCGACGCGACCTATGCAGTTCAGCGATATTATTGTATTCATCTCAACGATGTTTGAAGTTAGAGTCGTTTGAAGGTCATTGGGATTTTAAACGCATCTCAACGACGGAGCCTTCACAATTCAGCGACATGGCCTATGTAACTCAACGACATGGCCTATGCAACTCAACGATATTATTGTATTCATTTCAGTGATATAATTTTATATTTCAGCGACATGGTTCTATGCATTTGAACGCATCTCAGCGACGGCCCCTACACAATTCAGCTACATGGCCTATGCTATTCAGCGACATGACCAACACAATCCAGCGACTTGATATAGTAACCATACAAATGATCTCAACCGTTGGATTATGAAAATGATCAACGGTTGCGGACGACGTCCGCACGGACGAAACGTTCGCACCCTACCATACACCCTCACTTGGCTATATTTTAACTTATACTCCCTCCTTTTTTTTTTTGTTTGCTACGGACCCACGCAGCACGCAGTCCAATGTACATTTTAAATCAGTAATAACTCAAGTTTGGTACAAGTAAAAATTCTAAAAGTTCGATATTTAAAAACTACAAGACGAGACGAATCTAACAAGATCTCAATTGACTATATTTTAACTTGAACAACTATGATAAAACTTCAAGTCAAAGTGATTGTGTGAATAGTGTCAAATTCTCCAACGTAGCTATCATTTAAAAACGGAGGAAGTATATAACTATGATAAAACTCCATATCTAAGTGTTTTTGTTAATAGTGTCATTTTCATATGTGTAGATTTCTTTAAAAAATGGATGAAGTATGTAAAAATAAAGAAAATGAGATAAATGATCTTTTATTTTTATGAGCTCTACAGACTATAACAAATTTTTGTAGCTAAGAATTGAACTTTGCAGATTTGAAGGGCAATTGAATATGACGCATAGAGTATAACCCTCTACAATTTCTAAATTTCTATGGTGATCCGAACTCAACAAGTCCTTCAGAATATTCTTTTTTTTATACATCTTATCTTATTTTATTATTTTTTGTAACGTTCCAATTCTATGACTATGGGTGGAAATAGGCTAGGCCGGTAGGTCTTGGCTTGAACGGCCTAGACCTGTGTTGAATTTTTAAGGCCCGAGCATGGTCTATTACATTTGATGGGCCTACCTTATAAGCCTAAGCCTGGCCTCTTTATTTAAATAGGCCGGTTTTTAAGCATTTTAAAAACCTGATTAAGTCTATTTGAAAATTTAGTTAAAATTCTTTTATATATGCTCGGATGTAATCATAAGATTTGAAGATATGAATTTGTGCACTTGGGAAAGTTGCTATCTACAAGTCTACAACTATTTATATGCGATAAAAGACTTAAAAATATTTTAAGAACACACTAATAATAATAAACTAATAATACTCCTACATAAATAATTACTTCTACAAAAAAATAATAATAATACTACACATTCCTATATAGTAAACATAAACATACTAATAATAAGGATAGATATGCCGGCCTGGTAGGCCTAATAGGCTTTTTACAAAGTCTGGTCCTGGCCTATTTAGCTAAATATGCTTTTGAAATAGCCTGAGCCCGGCTTGTTTATAAAAAAAGTCTGGCCTGGCCTGGCCTTCGGTAGCTAGGCCGTAGGCCCCTGTTGGGTAGTCTGGCCTATTCCACCCCTATCTATGACACCCTGGTCCTAGGATCTCCCTTGCACCAATCTCCCTCAATTTCTCAATTTTGAAAATCACTTTTTTTTTTTTTTCTTTCTTTGTGCTTAAGGAAACTCTTGAAGTCCTTCCACAAACTGACAAAAGAAATAGTTTTTCAATGAGGTAATAATTTTAGATACAAATTAGTATGATTGTTAGAGAATGTATTGTATTCAATATTCACCATTCTTTTCAAACAAGAGATCTTTTTTGGAGCTCAAGAGACCACATTTTCATTCATCGAAACCTTAAAGGATTTAAATTAACAAATCAAATTGAATACTATCTGATGGTGTATGATGGTGTATGTTAGGGTCCGGATGATACATCCGTGCAGACGGTCATCTCCACCGTTGATCATTTTCATAATCCAACGGTTGAGATCATTTGTAGGGGTAGTCTTGTTGCTGAGAAGTACTGTATCAAGTCGCTGAACTGTGTTGGTCTTGTCGCTGAATTACACAGGGCCATGTCGTTGAATTGTGTGAGGCTCCGTCAATGAGATGCGCTAACATGCATAGAACCATATCGCTGAAATGTATAAATTGTGTCGATGAAATGAATACATTTATGTCGTTGAATTGCATATCTCATATCGCTGAATTTGTATTGGCCATGTCGCTGAATTGTGAAGTCTCCGTCGCTGAGATGCGTTTAAAATCCCAATGAACTTCAAATGGTCTAACTTAAAACGTCGCTGAGATGAATAAAATAATGTCGCTGAATTATATAAGGTCATGTCGCTTAATTGAATTATCTCCATCGATGAGTTGTGTATGCCACGTCGCTGAATTCAACTGGTGAAATACCTAACAAATAAAATTACGAAACTAGCCCTACAAATGATCCCAACCATTGGATGATGAAATAATCAATGGTGAAGATCATCGTCTGCACGGTGTGGACTCCACATGTCCGCACCATAACCCTTCCCCTATTTGATTACTATATAATCCTAGATATAATATTCAATATTCGTCGAGATATTAAGGAATGAAAATAAATACTATCGCATTCGATTCTATTGATTCATGTACAACGGTCATGTACAATTTTCGGCATACGATAGCGGCGGCATCATAAAAACTTCATAATAAACTATCCCCATTTCCATTAGTTATTTATTCAATAAAAAAAAAATCAAATGTATAATTTTGTTATCATAGTATTTTTCGAATATACTATTTTATACGAGTACAATTCAAATTTAAATTCACTCAAATGGATTAGCAAATACTCAAGGTACTAAATTTTGGTTTCGGCATCGATGTGGGATATTTAAATTTAAGAAAATTTCGAAGATATTTGAAATTTCGGTGGAAATTTTGATGATATTTGAAAATTTTGGTTTTGAATTTGAAGAAATCATGAAAATTAATATAAGGAGTTGAAAATGTTAATTGAAATTTAAATATTTTTTCGAACACTATTTTAGATGCTCCCTCCGTTTTCTGATATTGCACCATTGTTTTTGACACTGTTAACCGTTTAACCTTGTCTTAATTTTTTTAAATCATAATTATGGAAGAAAAAACATAGTAGAGTATGATATTATTATATTCGTCTAAACTTGTAGTTTTAGAATATCAACTTTTTATAATTTTAATTGTACACAATTTAAGTTATTAATTGTTGAAAATGTGTATCGACATACGTGCATAAGGCCAACATTGCGTTTTGAAAAGACGGAGGTAGTATTCTATAAAGAACTTATGTCTAATTAATATACAAAAATAAACAAATTACATGTAATTAAAGAATATTTTGATTGACAAACATAATTAATAGAAATTCAAACAAGAAGTTAAATAATATCTATATTAATTAATAATATTACAATAAAATTCCTACATTATTTGGTAAATACTAGTACCATATCTTTTTTGGTGAATAAATAGGACCATATTTAAAGCCATAATTATTATATATGGATTAAATTCCTTATCCATTCAATTTCAATTTGTTTTTTTTTTAAAAAAAAATACTACCTCCGTTTTTATATAAATAAAACATTTGCATATTTGTTACTATTTATTTAGTAATTTTGATTCAACTTTTTAACACAATTACATAAGATAAAACATAGTCAGGTGAGATCTTGTTAGATTCGTCTAATCGCGTAGTTTTAGAATATAAAATTTTATAATTTTCACTTTATACAATTTGAGATATGAAGTGTTAAAAATGTGTATTGGATTGCGTGAAATGTATGAATGTTCAAGTTTTTGAGAACGGAGGGAGTATAATATTAGAATTTCAAAAATTTCGGTTGAATATAAAAAAATATTGGTTAAATTTTGGAAAATATCGAGTTTCAGCCGAAATTTCAATGGAAATTTTGCAAAAAAAGATTGTCTTTGAAATTTTGCGTTGAGGTACTCCGATACCCGGAATTTCGAGATTTCTATTGAAATTTAAAACAATGCAAATACTAAAAAAACAGAGAAAGTAAAAGGAACCATATCAAATATTCGATTCACATTGTTCACAATTCACAAGTATACACCAGAAAAGGATGTGTCTTCCTCCATATTCTAAAGTAGGGTACTTCAGAATCAGGAGCTTCCACATAAAAATTTAAGTAATCAGAGAAAGACAACCCCTCAATTATCACAAACAGAAACAGGCAACGAGAGAGAATTGCCAAGTGAAAATTCAATCCATCTGCAGAATAGTTCAATATTCTCTCCCGTCTTCCTCCTCAACACTCAACAGTCAACATAAAAGAAAAAAAAAATTTAAAAAAATGATAAACTTTCCTATCAACCGGCATGTGAAGGGAAAAAAAAACAAAAAAACAAAAAAAAAAACAAAAACAACAAATGGATAAAAGGGAATGCATAGTTATGAATCGTCAAAAGCAAAAATATACCATTAAGAAGCCAAAGAATATCATCAGGTTAAAATTAAACACAATCAATCCCCTGTAGAAAGGCCCGCATAAAATATCCCAGTAGGAAACAGCAAGCCAAAACATGAAATAACAATATATATGGTAATTTACAACGCATGCAATTTCATTGTCCCTGCATGCACCCCTAGAATAAAAATGATAGCACACCAACACAACAAACATATTTTGCGTTTAAAGTTTCAAACAAAGCAACGGGATTCACAAAAAGAAGCCGAAGTGCAAAAGAATACTCATCAAGAATCCATAAAATACCATTTGCATTGCGCCATCCACAAAATCTGTGTATTCACCGTCTCCACATTCGTTCTGGAAAGAAAAATCCAAAAGAAAAGTATTATATAATACGATATTAAAATATAGTGAGGAATATATAACATTTTTGTTAAATCAAACTACACTTTAAATGATGCAACATATTATCAATCTATATAGTTGACTGTTTTATCTCATCAAATATGAATTTCAAGACAAAAATATGTCAAGTGGTTTGGAAGGATTAAGATATTAAAATACCTTGAGGAGACTGGGTGACACTGCCCTTTGCATTTTGCTGTGCCTGAGACAGTGATCGCTGAATACGAGGTGAACCTTGTCTTTCATTGGAACCAGGTAGAGAATGTCTCTTTTTTATGTAGATATCCTTGTCGTGCACATCTGGACTTGATCTTGGAGAGCCATTGGAAATAGCTTTGGCCCTTGCAGATTCTGTTGCTTGCATGTAACTCGGCAGAGAGTTACTGCTACTACTATCTCTTGGTGCATGGTCCTTCTCCTTATCCTTTTGATCAGATTTTCCAGAACCAAGGGAGTTTCGTCTCTTGCCAGCTTTATTTTCCTGTAGTTGCTCCAAGCTGCTTCTTAAAGCAGAATCTTGATTGCGATTTGAAAGAGATTTTTTATCAGCCGATGAAGACTTATTCTTGCGATTAGAATCAGTTTTTTCACCTTTGTTTTTCTTGGGTCTGGTGGATACTTCAGTAGATGGTGTTGCTTGAGATTCGGGAGCAGTGATATGGCTTCTTGGAGAACCTTCAGGTGACGACTTCTTTACTGGATGGCTTGTTTCAGTTTTCACCTCCAGCTGTGGCTCAATCGGTTCAACTTCTGGTTCCTTTTGATCAGGTTTTCCCGAAACAGGGGAGTCTACTGCAATCATAGAGCTCATAGATTCGCCAGCAGCTGTGTTGATGCATTCATATCCCTCCACATAATCTGACTCAGCTAATGATGGAGCAGTTTCCAGTGTCACTGTTTCTCCACCATGTTCTAAGCTTTCTCCATTTCTACCATGATCAGCATTCTCTGAAACTTTTGTCTCCTGTTCAATTTCATTGCCTCCAGTCACTGACCTCTCTGGTGAATCAAGTGTAGAAGAAATGGAAAGTTCGGTGCCGCATTCCGAGCCACCTACTTGACCTGGTGGAAGATTGGAGCTGGCATTTTCTGGTAATCCAAAATCCCTGTACCTGATAGGTTGATCAGTTGATGAAGAGACATCGTCCACACCAGAGTCAACTCCAGGATTGTGAATGGATGATTTGAGAACTTTTGCAGAAGGTGCAGCTGAACTCAATTCTTCAAATTTTGACTGTGCAGCAATGAATGCGGGATTACTTGGTTTTCTTGTAAACCTTTTGGCCTCGGTTTCAGGTTGTTCAGTAGACACCTTTTCAGAATCTGGTTCATCTTGTTCATTTCTTTCCTCCATGGGAAGACTTTGTGAATCCACTTTCTCATCCAAATTCACTTCTTTCGTCTCAATGGAAGCAGATTCCACTATTTCATACCTGGAATCTGATCCATCATTGCTGTGCAGGTCAGAATGACTGGAAGAAGGTGATACGGATTTGAATGAATGGGCATCTAAGTTGTTTGGGACAACATCACTGATCTCTTTGTCATCTTTCTTGGATACTTCAACTGATCCAGCTGCACCAGAAATGAAGTCTGTTGGCTCGGAATAATATTCAATTGGATCAACAATATTCTCTTCGCCATTGGAATGCCCTATCTGTTCCTTGCCCAGCTCCACATCTGTTTCAGATTCCAGAGACTCTTCACTTGTTACCGATGAAACTGACATCCATCTTTCAAGCCATTTCCAGGCTGAGTCGGATTTTGAGGGGTCACACTTGATGTTAATTGGTTTGGTCCTTGGTGTTGATTCCATGAGCTAACATTTCCAAAACAAGGTTTTCAGTGATACAAGTTGAGAGTAAAAAACATAAAAATGAAAAATAGGAAGAAACTTCAGCCACATGTATATACCTGACGAGCAAAAGCATTACTAAGTAGCTTGTCAATGGAAACATAAGTGTACGGGCCATTGGTTTTCTCGTTTTTCTTTCTCTAAAAATAAAATATAATTCATTAGAATCACAACTAGTATTAGAACTGCCAAGAAAGAGAAAACTACAAACTATTTGGTTCAACTTCCACAATAAACCAAAAGATAAGGATGCAAATATGCAATAACTAAAATAAAGGGAGGAAACTCTGAACTTGCAAAAATATTACAAAGCGAATGGATTGCTGCAAGTAGGGAATACTGGAAATCGATAAGGTAATTAAGTGAAATGACAATACCATTATTGTTGAATAATTACAGTTATTTCCACTGCTTTTGCTCTGCTTAGCAAAATCACCAGACCTTTCTGCAAGCAGGCGGCTATGGCGTGCTCGAACAAGAGCTTGCATTCTAATAATGGATTGAACACACCGCAGAGTTCCAGTAGCATGGCTTCGAACTAAATGTCCTCGTACAACAGCTTGCAACTTTATTATGTTTTTCTGCTTCAATAGCACTTTTTGAGCCTGGTGATGAATACAAATTTTGCATGAACCTGGACTAGATTAAAAGGTAATAATAGCAATACAATGCCAAAAAAAAAAGAAGAGCGTACCAGCAAAGTCCTAATAGCAGCCTGAATTACAATAATACTGGGCTCATCAGGGGTTCCCTCAATTACTACACTACTTGGCTCATCAGGGGTTGCATCTGCTCCACAAAATTCTTCTTTGGTACCGGCTACTTTGCCTGATTCCTTTATGTTCGGTTGAGATGACAACTCAATCTTCTCTTCAGTCAACTGAACAACTGATGTTTTCTCTGGAACTGGCAAGTCGGTCTGCACATGGAAGTTTACAGCAGTAGATTCTGGAGTTTCCTTGTTGTCAGATGGAGGTGTTTCTGTAGCGCCACTGTTACTCAATACGCGATGTCTCGCAGATCTCTTCCGAAAACTCCATCCACGGCGGTCACTAGAGCTCTTGCTCTGAAAATAATTTCAATTCAATAAAGAACGAGGACTCTACCTGATTTAAAAGTCAACAACATCTAAACCATGATCTCAGATGTAAGTAAATACATGCAAAATTGAATGCTTCACTTCAACTTCAGTAACAAAGAGTTTACAATTAATTGGTTACATGCATCCACAGTCTGCATAAGATGAAAATTCATGCTTCTTGACATTAAAAAATAGAAATTCTATTCCAACTGTGCTATAACTAGTACATCTTTTTTTGTGTAATTTTATAATTATTGACAAGGATAATACAGGCTTCAGTGAATTAATGTAGTTCATGAATAAATAGATTTTCATATAAGGTCTCCACAACTATAAATGCATATTATTCCATTTCTAGTTTTATAACTGGCTTCTTTCTTGAATATAGTGAGGCAACCACCATCTAATTTAGTTATCGTGATGATTTGATGATTGAATACACTGTTATCCCAAAACTTGACAAGTTCTTCCTCAACAGCAGTATATCACTAATCAACAATGCTAGGTTCAGTTTAGCCCTAGAATACATACTCCCAGCAGTCCCCATAAATAAGCAAAATTTAAAAATTTTTATGATTTTTAGGGAATCTCATCAAATTTGTGGACATAATAAAAGCTATTTTTCCTATTTTAGCCTTCTCAAGGTTAAACGGAATAATGGATAATCAACAGAGGTTTCAACTCATGAATTATCACCAATTATGCAAATTTTTTTACAAAAAATAAAAAAAGTAAATTTATTAGATCCAACAACCTGCATTAATTTTGACTACACATGTGCCTTGGTGCCATCGTACCATCATTTAACAAAGGAACATTCATTAGACATAAAAGGGACTGCCCTTTAGCCAGCATTATTCCACAACAGAAGTATTAGAGTTCATAAGTGCATTTCTTACACACTGTCATCCACCAAAACTCAATCTACAAATTTCACTGTTACAACCGAGGCATTCAAGAAACTAACCAGGCGTTCATGAAAATTTTTAAATAATGAGGATGCACCAAAAGGCAACAATAAAACTTTATCCGCATTCATTATATTCATAATTTAATTTAACTTTCTCAACTCCAAAACAGCTATATAGTCCACGATCACAAACAGATCTAGTTCATCATCAATGCACACAGTCACATCATCAGAAATCTTCACAGATCTGTTCGTTCGCACAACAAGCGCCCCAAATTTAAGCAGGAGAAAAGGCGAATCAGATTCAAAAGAACGACAAAAATCCATCGACTGTTAGAATTGAGGATTAAGCAGTTCGAAGATCAAACGGAAACATAATGTTCTTGCACCAGACTAAAAACGAATCACCTAATGCTAAAACAATGCGAAACACCATTGACTTCAAACAAACAGAATTCCAGCTCAAAATCATAAATATAGTAAATCAAAACACCAATTCAAACCAATTGCGAATTCAAAAATTAAATATAAAAAAGAGTAAACAACATTTACTTCCGTAGTGTGGAGATCATCGTGGTCAACGGAGTCTCCGCCGCAGGCGATCATTTTGAAGCATGACGCCGTCGGTTTCCCCATCGCGCCTTTCGTCCCTCTCTCTCTGGAAATCTGAATGGTGTGGTCTCGTTTTCCACGCCTACCGTTCTACACTGCAGTGTGCACCAACACGGCCACAAGCATATACTGGTGTGGAACCAAGTGAGCTGCTGCTTTTTTCTTTTTAAAATTTCTCAATATGTTTTGTTGGGAATTGAACCGAGATAAAAGGGGCAGTTAGTACAAGGCGGACCTCACTCTACTCGCTTAACTATATTTCAATTTGGGTTTGGAGTCCGCCTCTATACTCTACTCTCAGTCTCAAGTGTTGCTTCCTCCCTTTTTTAAAACGTCTTTCATTATATCCGTTGGAGGATGACGTGGATGAAGCTTTTTTCCTTTTTCCTAAATAAATAAATAAATACTCCATATAATTTTTTTTTTTTTTTGGAGGAGCCATTGAAGGCCTGGAAAGGGGTGGTGGGAGCCCATGCCACACAATTACGAAGGGGAAATAAAGGGAGGGATAGGGGGCCGGTGGGAATCGAACCTCCAACCTTCCGTTGGAAGTCAAAGGACTTAACCACTTGGGCTAGGTCCTTATCCCTACTCCATATAATTTTTGAAAAAGCACCATACTATTTAAGAAAAAAAAAAAGAAAGAAAAGGAAAAATGTAAGCCTTTGGTAAGGATAATGTGGGGATTCTTTCTTTCTTTCGTTTTATCTTCAAATATTTTTCTAGATTTTAAAAATTACTCCCTCCGCCCCACAATAATGTTTCCATTTAATTTTTTGACACTGTTCATTGTTCAACTTTGACTCGATATTATTGTAATTATATATTTGAAAAAAATAGTCGAGTTCGGTCTTGTTAGATTCGTCTAATCGTATAGTTTTAGAACATATATTTTACATAATTTATACTTGTATATATTTTGAGATATTAACAATTTAAAAATTGCATTGGATTGTGTGCAGAAATGAAATGTGAATATTATTGTTGGAAGGAGGGAGTACTTAATAGTCAATAGTGTTGAGTTTTATTTATGCAGCGAATTGAACTCCTAATTGTTGGTATATTTCATGGTCCATGAGAATATGAGATTTTATTTGTCGATTAATTAGTGATACAAAATTAATTTTTTTATGATATTTATAAAATATAGTTGCACTATTTTTTATTTTTTTTAAAAGTCGAAGTCAGAGACAGAGAATTGAAGTTGGAATTAGTAACCAGTTTTAACATTCAATCTTGTACTAATATTTGAGAGTCAGATCCATGGTTTTATATCCAAATAAAGTTATTCAACCGGATAAGATTAAAGTTTTTTTTAAAAAAAAATACAATCATATTTCTATTTTGTTTAATTATAACTAATTTTAAATATGGATTTTCCCTCTGCACCCTGACAAACACAGTTTTTATTTAGCTGTTGAATTTGGTCGTTAATTTTTTTTTTTATTTTTCATAACTATGACTTTCAATCTAAAAGTTTGTCGATGAAATGAAAAAAATTTCTAATGTTAAATTTTCATTTCTACGGCGAAGGTAAAAGGGTTATGGTTGAGATTGAGGGAGGGGTGTAAAGGTAAAATGGGAAGCATGTGAGAATCAAGCATTGGTAAGTTCAGTGTATTGTCTAATTGTATGTTGATTTTTCTGCAAACACCAAAAGAACTACCACGTATGATTATATAGAGCTGTAAATAGAACAAACAGTTCGTGAGCTGAACTCGTTTCGACACATGTTCGTTCGTTAACAGCTCGTTCAGTAAGTTAAACGAACCGAGCTCAAACACATAATTTGGTTTGTGTGTTCGTTCGTTAAGTTATCGAACAGTTCGAAATTCTTTTTTAATGGAATATATATTATAAAAAATAAATATTTTATCTAGTTGTTCTTTTCATTTTTTATTTTTATTAATTTCACATTTTTCTCATAAATTATATATTACAATATACATTATATTTTCACACCTAATTTAATTCTAAAACAAATAAATTTATTAATAAAATAAATGGTTCGTTAACTGAGCTCGACTAGGCTCGTGTTCGTTCGTTATTAACTCGTTCGTAAGGTTAAACGAACAGAGCTCAACACATGAAAATTGGTTCGTTAAGATTTTTGGCTCGGTTCGTGTTCGTTCGTTAAGCTTAACGAACATAGCTCAAACACTTGAAGCTCGGTTCAATTCGGCTCGTTACGTATGATAGGTCAAAATCATTTGGTTGTGCAACTTCAACTAAGATAACTATGATTACATTAAAGACATACGCATATTATAGTCCTATATGTTATCGTTAATTTCTTGTCGTAATTATAACATTGTTACCTTGTCGTCGTATGTAATGATGTTTAGGGCTGATTAATTGCAATTCGGTTACCGTGGATAATAGAAAAATTATGCATATGCAAAATGGATTGGTGAGGGTAGAAATATGTGACATGAGAGTAAGATTAAGCAATATATTAAAATTGTTGTCACAAAACCATACTCTGACATCATTATAATAAACATTACAAAATTCATCAAAACATGACTTTCTTACATCTACATCAGAAAACATACCTACCTCAAATATTATGCATATGCATAATTTTTAAAATTGTAATGCCCAACCCTTGTAAACAAAGCAAGATTGTATCCAAAACATGGGCGTATCTATATGTGTACAAGGTGGGTCAATTGACCCACCAAAGCGGAAAAAAAAAAATATTACTATTAGTATTAATAGATTAATAATTTATTCCAATCTCATGGAAAATTTAATCATGTCCAATTAATTTTCTAAAATTTTCCTTCTCGTCTTTCCAAATTTCCAAGATGCATTTGGTCCTAAAACCATAGTACTTGAATTTCCTAATTCATGTTTGAGTTCTTCTCTTTTCCAACATTTCAATCTACATCTTCACCCTAAATTTCAATTGTTCCTTCATTTTCCAGCAATGATTATATGATAAAGAATAAAATGTTGAATAATAGAAGAGATTAATTGTTGAATAATTGCTTAGTCACTTTTATCTACCAGATTTTTTTTTAAATATTAGTATTGATGTTATTATATAATGATTCCAAGAACTCAACAAAATAATTGTAATTCTTTTGATGTTTAGTACTTTAAAATTTTCTTTTAATATTGAAATTTTATATTTTTATTATTTATAAGTTAATTATTATATCAATTAACATAAATTGACCCACCAAAATAAGTTATCTAGATCCGCCACTGATCCAAAACCATATGCATAAAGATAATTTTTATTATTTTTTTTAAAATTTTTTTATATATACAAAGAAAATAGATACTCATATAAATTAATTTTAAATTTGGATACATGTAATACTAGTAATGTACTTAGTTAAGCCATTTAATACTACCTCCGTCTCAATATAATTGTTACATTCCCTTCCGACACGTTTGCCGATACACATTTTTAACGTTTTATAACTTAAATCGTGTATAATAAAAACTTATAAAAAGTTGATTGTCTAAACCTACAAGATTGGACGAACCTAACAAGATCTCATTTGACTATGTTTTTCCTTTCATAGCTATAATAAAAATTTGAATCAAAGTTACACAGTGAATAGTGTCAAAAAGTCTAACGTAACATTTATATCGAGGCGGAAGAAGTAACATAGTAGTAATAGTTATTTATAACAAATTTATTATACCCCAGTCCCATCCAACGCATCCTGTTTAATGTTTAGCATGGTTTGTTGTTTAACTATAACTCAAATTTTTTTTACAAACATATAACAAAAACTAGTCATATTAGGTCTTGTTGGATTCGTCTAATCATGTAATTTTATACTCATATTTCATACCTCCTCTGTCTCATTTTTATTGTTACGTTTGATTTTTTGGCACTATTCACTGTTTAAGTTTGACTCAAATTTGTATCATAGTTAGGTAAGAAGAAACATAGTCAAGACAGATCTTGTTAGATTCGTCTAATCTTGTAGTTTTAGGCAATCAACTTTTTATAATTTTTTATTGTACACAATTTAAGTTATTAACCATTAAAAATGTGTATTGACATACGTGCCAGGTGGGTCCGTAACAATTATAATGAGACAGAGGTAGTATAATTTTTTACTTGCATACATTTTGAGATATTAACAATTAAATAAGTGCATCACCACTTGGGCCTTCCCGCCCGATCCTTTGGTTCCCCTTTTAGCGGCTGATCTCATAGGCACTTGGTTCCGAAGAGACTAGTTTTTTTATTTCTTTCTCCTCTAGCCTAGATTGGCTGTTACGCAAAAAAACAATTAAATCAGTACATTGAATTGTATGTCTAAATACCAAAACACGATTGGCCTAAATAATATGAGTCTCTGGCAGTTTAATCAAATTCACCTAAAAAAAATAGAATTGCATGTCTAGATTAAACATCACAGATTAAGTAGGAAAGAAACAAACAGACAAGTTCTTACTCCCTCCGTTCCTTTTTAGTTGTCTCTTTCAACTCAATTTCAATAACTAATGTTTGCATTAATTAACTCATAAATTTATATTTTTACCCTTCAACTAAACTCATTCTTAATAAATGTCAACAAATAACATTTATGTAAAGTGAAGGGCAATATAGTAAAAACATAGTATAACTACCTATAACTACCTAAAAATGACAACTATTTTGGAACAATTTTTACTCTCTAAAAAGACAACTAAAAAGTAACGGAGGGAGTATTTTTCAATCTTATGGCTGTGTTTTCGATTTTTCATCCGTTTCTATATTTATCTCCTTTATTTATTGTAATTTGGTGGCATAAATTTTTATCACCCACTATTTTGGCTTCGACTTAGTAAAAAAATTAAAAAATAAAATGATTTCGGCTTTTCGAAAATTATACTTCCCTATTTTCACGAATCTGCAATATTTACTCTGCGCATGCAATGCAATACATAATTTTAATACTATCTCCGTCTCATTATAATCACTACGAATCTACCTGACACGTATGCCGATACACCTTTTAACGGTTAATAACTTAAATTATATACAATAAAAATTATAAAAATTTGATATTCTAAAGCTACAAGATTAGATGAATCTAACAAGATCTCACTTGACTATGTTTTTTT
This sequence comes from Hygrophila difformis, assembly GCA_030278955.1. Classification (NCBI taxonomy): domain Eukaryota; kingdom Viridiplantae; phylum Streptophyta; class Magnoliopsida; order Lamiales; family Acanthaceae; genus Hygrophila; species Hygrophila difformis. The sequence goes on from JAOANR010000011.1 coordinate 4,262,212, forward strand.
TTTACATAACTATGATAAATATATAAATCAAACTTAAACAGTGAATAATGATATAAAGTCAAACGTGACAATCTAAATGAGACGGAGGAAGTAATTAATAACTTCCGTTGTGTACGAGTACAAATTTTTAAAAAATGATATTCCAAAACTACAAGATGAGACAATTCTAATAAGATCTCACTTGACTATATTTTTTTGTCTATAACTATTGTGTAAAAGTGATCAAAATTAAATAATGAATAGTGTAAAAAAAAATAAAATATTTCGTATTTTTGAAAACGGAGGTAATACTTCATCTATAGAGTGAGGGAATGATTGAAAAGAAATAAGAAGTTATGCCTTGGTTATGATATTTCTTAATTTGCCTATTTTTCATTGATATTTTTTAATAAATATATAAAGAGACAACTAATTTGGAACCTTTTTTTATTTTTAAAAAAGCAGAAGGAACCGAGGAGTAATAATAAAATAAGGAGGGAGTAATTAGGGTAGCTTCGGAACACCGTTCCCCGTTTTGTTATAATTTAAGTTGCTCCGTACCATATTACTCCATCCGTTTCTTTTTAATTGTCTTTTAGAATAAAAAAAGCATTTCAAAATAATTGTCATTTTATATATATATTTTTTTTGAGGAGCCATTGAAGACCTGGAAGGGATGGTGGGAGCCCATGCCACACAATTACAAAGGGGAAATAAAGGGAGGGATAGGGGGCCGGTAGGAATCGAACCTCCAACCTTCCGTTGGAAGTAAAGGGACTTAACCGCTTGGGCTAGGTCCTCATCCCTCATTTTATATATTTATATTATACTTTTTCAATATTACCCTTATTTTTTTTATAAATATTACTCCTAAAATATTGTGCAATCTCACCACTTTAATTTTACTTTTGTCTAGAATAAGGGTAAAAGTAAAAAATTAATTAATAATAATGACATTCCTTGATATTTTTGCTACTACATCTAAAAAAGAAGGAACGGAGGGAGTAATATAATTTGGGTGCAGAGGAACGAAGAATAGGGAAATAGGATGACAGCTAAATTGTTGTATTATTGGACACGTGTCGGGTAGGAGACATATCGTCACATGGGGACAGCGTAGCCGTAGGGAATATTTTCCATCGACTATTGGGTATGGAAGCAAATCTGTCTCTGTGTGGCCGGTGCACAGAACCCACAGGCATGTCAGACACTCACTGAGACCTGCTCTCCTGCCGCTGGCTCTCTGCACCGGTGGTCACCAGTGAATATAGTACATCACCCAATCCAACCCACCTGCAAAATTTCAGTCCACCTCTGTACTCCTATTTCTTCAATACGGATAATTTTTAACAGTTTCCCTCCTTATTTTATTCATTCTCTTTTAGGAGCACTCGACATGCTAACGATTTAACTTATCTTTTGTTTCTGGAGTACTAAATTTTTTCGTGTGGTGGAACGATATGGGGACTTGGGGCCGTCGCTACCTCTCTCAGTTCAAAATTTACCTTTTAATTTTTACATAGTTATCTATTTCTTTCATTTTTAATTTTTCGCTATATTGTAAAAAGTGGTACTGTTTATTAGACAACTTTGATTTCAATTTTTATCATAGTTATACAAGTTAAAATATAGTCAAGTGAGATCTTGTTAGATTCGTCTCATATTGTAGTTTTTAAATATTTAACTTTTAGAATTTTTATTTATACCGAATTTAAATTATTAGTGATTTAAAATGTGCATTGGATAACGATATACTGTGGGTCCGCAGTAAATATTTTAAAACAGAGGAAGTATATTTTAGCTATATCAGAAAGTCTTTTTATATAATTCTGTCCTCTCAAACTCAAATTTTGGCATTAATATTTTATACAGTCGTGTAAATTTAATTATATTATAAATTATTTTTCGATAATTTACGGGGAAGAAAAAAAAAGAATGCAACATGTTTGATTGTTAGTGAGAGCTTTTATAACATAGGATTATTTATTCTTTAAAGATATAGGCCCAGACAGAGTTAGATTAAGAGAATGATATCATTGACAATCCAAAAAAACGAAAATCAATTGACAGTTATGCAATGGAAATTAAAGATGAAATAAGGCAAAGTTATTTAGTCGAATCCTCGCCTTCCACCCCAGACACTCTGCGTCCACCAATGTGCACGAATGTTATACTTATATGCGCTCTGGTGTTGAACTTATATGAGTTTGTAAAATTAGAATATAATTTTTTTGGATTACATGAGGTTAGAGATGGGAATAGGCCAGGCCACCCGACATGTGCCTATGACCTAGTCTACCAAAGACCATGTCAAAGCAAACTTTTTTTTATAAATAGACTATGCTTAGGCTTTTTTGAAAGCATATTTAGCTAAATAAGTCAAGACCAAACTTTATTTTTTAAAAAAAAAACCTATTTACCTACCAGATCGGTATAGTTATCATTATTTTTTAGGTGAATACCGGGGTATCCCCAAGCCTCATGGACCCAACACTAATCCCTCGAGGATCGGGTGGGCATAGTTATCATTATTATTAGTATGTTTATGTTTATTGCATATAAATATGTGATATCATTATTGTTATTTTATGTGAAAATAATTATTAATTTGATTTTATATAGGTTTTTAAAATATTTATAAGTCTTTTCCCGTATATAAATAGTCATCGATGAAGACTTACCAAAGTGTACAAATTCATATCTTCTAACCTTATGATTAGACTTAATCAGACTTTTAAAAGGTTTAAAAACAGGCCAATTTAATTTTAATAGGCCATGCTTATACTTAAAAGATAGGCCTATCTCGGGCCTTAAAAAATCGACATAGGCCTAGGCCGTTCAAACCTAACCCTAGCCTAACTATAGCCTATTTCCACCCCTACATGAGGTTTAAAGTCTTTTGTTTAAATGGTGATAAGAATGCATGCAAACAAAATTCAAAAGAGAAATAAAGAAAAGAATAAGATGATAAAAGAAAATTCAAACCCTCAATCATGTGAACATAATATAAAATAGATCACTTTTACCATTGAAAAACTAAATATATATATTTTCGCTTTTATATCTAAATAATAAGAGCAATTGAAAAAAAATATACCCTTAAACTATTCAAAATTCATCAACAGCAGTTGATTTGAGTGAATTGGGGTTCTAGTCGCTTAAATAAGGTCTCGGGTTCGAGCCTTGTGTATGCAAAAAATGCTTTGGGAGATGCACCATTAAGTGCCCATGCAGATCCTCGAGGGATTAGTCTTGGGTCCAATGTGGCATGGGGATACTCACAAAAAAAATCAGAATAAATTATATATTTGCATTATTAAGGTTTTAAAAATATCATTTTACTCCCTAATATGTTCTCCATTTTAACTGTTATCCCTAAAATTTTTAAAGAATAATATCTGTACTTTTTTTTGGTTATCTTTTCGTTTTTTAGGGGGGGGAAGCAATTTCCAAAAGATATACCCAATTAAAAAAATTCTAAAATTAGTACTTAAATTAATTTTTCAGCCAAAAAACAGGCCCAAACTTTATAATATTAGAAAAAACCAATCAATTTTCCCCATTTCCATTGAAAATATCATTTTAACACTCATCAACTTTTCAAAATTTTTATTTTGGCCCTACTTCTTTTAGGGAAAAAAAATAGTTTTTACTCCGCATTATATTATATTGTGTAAGACTCATAGATTTATATTTAATATTAAATATATATATATATATTTTTGATAAATGGACTGATTATTACTAATAAAAAAGTTTTTAGCTTATTGATTTCTGTTAACATTTTAGGTTCAAATTTTAATATAATTATAATAAAAATTTATTTAATAATATAATATATAAATTTATGGAATTTATAATATATAATTTTAATTATATATTTACAAAATATAAATAATTATATAATTTAATTTTTTTTCAATTTATATCTTTTTAAAATACATAGAAAGATTTTCTCAAGATCTTTTATATTAATATATAGATTTATTTTCTAAATATATATGATATCTTAGAAAGATATTTTTGAAGAATATTTAAAATAGATTAAATTAATTGCCATGTGGCAGCATTTGATATTTTTGAGATGATGATATGGTGTTTATGATGTGCCGTGATAATAACCGTATATATGTTTTATGATGTATTATAATGATTTACAGATGTAACCTTAAGTTTATTAAAATTTTTAAAATACATAGAAAGATTTTCTCAAGATCTTTTATATTAATATATAGATTTATTTTCTAAATATATATGATATCTTAGAAAGATATTTTTGAAGAATATTTAAAATAGACTAAATTAATTTAGAATTTATTATATAGATGTCACGTGGCAGCATTTGGTATTTTTGAGATGATGATATGGTGTTTATGATGTGTCATGATAATAACCGTAGATATGTTTTATGATGATTTATAATGATTTACAGATGTAACCTTAAGTTTATACTCTCTACGTCCCACAATAATGTTCCCATTTGACTTTTTGACACTATTTATTGTTCAACTTTGACTCGATATTATTGTAATTATATATTTGAAAAAAATAGTCGAGTTCGGTCTTGTTAGATTCGTCTAATTGTATAGTTTTAGAATATATATTTTACATACTTTCTACTTGTATATATTTGAGATATTAACAATTAAAAAAATGCATTGGATTGTGTGCAGAAATGAAATGGAAACATTATTATGGGACGGAGGGAGTATTTTTAATAAAAATTAAGACAAAAAAATGCATTTGACCCGCGCGTTGCGCACGGGCGTGTTGCTTTCTTTCTTATTATGAATAGAACTAATAATTGTTTTAATTGGATGAACAAAATAAATACGTAGATGTTTAGAATTTAGAATTCATAATGAATGATAGTTTTAAATTGTGATAGTTTTGAGCAATGGTTTAAAGTTTAGAGTTCGAAAGTTAAAAGTAGAGGAGCAATAGAGTTTAGAGTTTAACAATCGAGTTTAGAATTTCATTGTTAAAATAGAAAATATTTATTATTTGTCAAGCTAATAGCATGTCAACTATCTAATTCAGCTGGGCTATCCATCTTTTAGAATTATAATTTCAAGCACTTGAGCTGCCACTGGTGGATAGTCTTTTCTCAAATGTTTGAATAATGCACTATATGTGAAGGAATCGTGTTTAATTCATCGATAGAACAATTCCTTGTACAACTTGACAGTACACATTCATTAAAATGGTGTATGTGTACTTGAAGGGTTATAATTCCTTTAAGACAAATCCTTTCATTTCAAGACATGGCTAACTAATTAATTTCATTTGCATTTCAGAAAGCATCTTATGACCTTCATCTACTTTTTCAATTTTGCACAGGTCATTCAATATAGCATTATATGTGAAAGGGTTATAATTCCTTCAAGACAAATCCTTTCATTTCAAGACATGGCTAACTAATTAATTTCATTTGCATTTCAGAAAGCAGCTTATGACCTTCATCTTCTTTTTCAATTTTGCACAGGTCATTCAATATAGCATTATATGTGATCACATTCCGGGAAATATCTTTCTCTACTATTTTTGAGAAATATACAAATGCTTGTTCTAGTGATTTTTCAACAGCATGTGCATGAATTAATATATGCTACAAATGCCAGAGGATACCCTCTTGACAACCATAAATCAAAAAGTGTAATCAAAATCCAAGGAAGATCATCGAAAGTCAATCAAAAAGTGTTATTCAAGATGATTAAAATCGAGAATGGAGAAAAAAGAGAAAATAAAAGTTATATCCAATAATTAATAAATACTAATTACCACAACGCCAAATTGATACAAATAGATTAAAGTTAATCACACCTGAGTACAGCAAGCATTCGAAACCGAACATGTAGTTTTTAAGAGTAAGGCCAACCGTAGAAACTGGAGTACAACGTCTTCTGCAAGATGATCAAAACCGAAATAAGAAAACTATATCTAGTTAATAATAAATTATAATAACCAAGCAAAAGTAGCAGAACAACAAAAAATTAGAACATACACCGACATAACACAAGAAATCTAAAAAATTAATGTTTGCGATATACACAAATCCACAAAAGTAGCATAACAATGATGATAGAGAATGATTTGATCAACAATGTGGAGACTTAAATTTGTTCTTTTTCAATGCCACTAAAAGATATAAAAAAAACATGAGTTCTTTTTCTTAACATAAAATTTTAAGCCTAATATTATAACTTTTGGTGATTATTAGTTAATGTATAATAAAAAATAATAAAGCAGCAGTTAATTGGTAGAGTTCCAGAAGTAGTAAAAGTTTCAGTAAATGGGTGGTTCTATAAGTATCTTTTATGTCCAACATTAAAATAGGATTTTCGCTTATCTTACTTCTTTATAAATTTGAATTGAATAAAATTATTCCAATAATGCAATGCATATTTGGTTTCTAATTTGCACACAATAAATGTATATAATGGAGCTGGCTTTGCATTGCAACACCAAATTTGTGTGAAACAGAGATGCCTATGAATTTTGGAATAATTACCATCCTACATAAAGGGCTAGCAGAATTATAGTTCAATCAATATTTACAGTCTCTGAGAATTACATTTATCCTACCTCAGTACCATCATGGCATTGGATTCCAATACAACTTGATTAGTTGATCACATATCATATCTCTTCATTCTTACATTTTACTTCTCTTTTTAATTTCCAATGCTATTTCCATTTATCTGTAACAACTACTGAACTACTTCCATTTTCTTTAATAGTATCAACACTTGTTATCAATTTAAGAATCTTCATGCTACCTTATAGTTCACGATATTGAATATCCTCAATAAACAAAGTAAAAACCAGTTAAGGTATTTCAAGATTGATAATTTTAAACAAATATTGAGTTGCCGATCTTTAACGTGCCCAACACACACCATTTTACCCAAACAACAATTAAGCCACTGAAAGAATATTGGTCACGATCTTTCCTACTTTCAAATATTTTGTTCTTAAACTCAGTTCAGGGCAATAACAAAGTCTGATACAAATATAATAAATAAATAAATAAAAGTTCAAGAAACCAGACCAACCTGTTTGCACTTTATTTATAGAAATTCTACTCAAAATTTCACATTTACGGGTTGAATAAGTTTCATATGTGAGAGTCACATGCGGCTTTCAAGCCGAAACAAATATTTTGCAATAAAATATACTAAATTACCTTTTGAAGGTATTCAATTTCGTGGGGAGGGAGGTTCCAACATAATTGGATAAAAATAATTAGATATCGACATTTCTTACTTAGGGAATCATAAAAGTACAAACAAATGACACAATAGAAATCATATATCAATATTTCGTAATTCATTAGACAACACTACTTATATTTGTACTCTTATTCACCTGGAATATTGCAAATAAAGATCACATGTGAGTGATCTATTAAAAGTTAATTTATAAACAAATATATAAAACTATAAAAGAGGTTTGGGGGTGCTATACCTTGTGGGGTAGGTGAGCATCAAGCGACACTGGTCGGTGGAATAGGAAGATGATCCAACTATATATAGAAGAACAGACGACATCAAAGGAATTTGATTTTTATTTCGAATGAAGTTGCAATGGAGCTGAGTTTAGATGAACAACAAAAAATTAGAAACACATACATCATGAAAAAACAATTGAGAATAATTGTTTTTCTTTATATTATGTGGTTTGTTAAAATTATTTTCTTATGACCAACAGTAGTTGGCTTGAGTGGATTGGAGTTGTAGTTGCTTAAGCAAGATCTCGTGTTAGAGCTTTGTGTATGCAAAAAAACTGTTTTAGGAGAGACACCCTTAATTGTCCGTGTGGCTTGGGGATATCCGGTTTCTCCAAGAATTATTTTATTATGATAAGAATTAAATTCAAAATAAAACCTAATACCAAAAATTAGGATTAAAATTTGATTAAAATTTTCTATAGCGGAGTAATTTCTTTTAAATATATATTTCGATAAACTAACTAAAGTATGGTTAGAATTAATTAAATTTATTATTTATTATATTGATTTAGATGAATACTTATTACTAATACTTTAGTCTTTCTCCAGCTTGTATAGGTTGTGCATAGAAAAAATACTTTATTAAAAGGTAGTATAATATTGAATATATTATAGCAAAAAAATACAACTAATATAGCAAAAAGTATAGCAAAAAATACTTTAGGTCAAATTTTAATACAACTAAAATAATATTGAATATATATATTTTATTAAAAAATTTATAATATACGGGTTTAATTAAATATTTATTAACCATCAAATATATTATAATTTGTTTAAAATTTATATCTTTTGAAAATATATAGAAAGATTTTCTAAAAGATTTTTTATAATATATTATAGATTTATGATCTAAATATAGTATTAAAAGTTGATGATATGGCAAGTATAATTAATCAGCGCTGACGTGTATCATGTATGATTAATCAGCGCTAACGTGGATTAATTGTAGCCATAGATTAAAAAATAGTGGTATAATTACTGATAAAACCCTAAAGATTAAAAAGATTTAGTTATCTATATAATAAATCCTGAATATTAAGTAAGGACAATACAGTCTGCACAAGCCAAAAAGTATTCAGGATTTATTATATAGATTAATATTACCATCATAAATAATAATAATAATACGAATACCAACATTAATAACAATATGTAGACACTAGTAATGCAAAAAAAACAATATGTAGACACTATAAATATGTTGGCTTGATTGTATATGAGCTATAGTTTCAAGCATAGTTATTACGATCCCGATCGTGATCTTAACGTCTTGTGATTTTACGATCCACTTCTTAAAAACTAAAAACGATCCAGATCTATGTAGGATCTTAAATTTAGTAGGATCTTAGTATTGATTCCGATCTTGATTATAAAATTCCAATCTTAGTGGTAGAATCTTACGATCCTATACGATCCGATCATACCAAAATTTGAAATATGCTATCATAATCTCATGTTTTTCATAAAACCAGTATTAAATTTTCTTTTCGAGTGTTTATAGTGCTTTATTATGAAACCAAATAATATTCTATATTTATAGTGCTTTATTGTTTCATTTACCTAATAATATTCTATGTTATGCTTTCATTTATTAATATGTATAATTATTTACCTATTATTGCAATTTGATAGGATTTTAGGATCTAAATTCGATCATACGATCCCGATCTTACAAGAATAAAAATGATCCCAGGTAAGATTTCGATCTTTTACATTGGTTTCAAGATCTTAAATTTGAGCATTTGTAAATGCATAAAATACTTTTAAAAATATATACTACATCCGTTCCATTGTTTATATCTCACTTTCCTTTTTAATCTGTCCCAATAGCTTTGTCACATTTTCATTTATATTAATAAACAAATAATTTAAAATTTCAAACCCACTACCATCAATAAATTCAACTCACAACTATCACATCACATTAATAAATTAATTAATTAAAATTTCAAACTTACTATGATCACATCATATAAATTTCTAATTTACCTATACTGTAAATACTAATCTACTCTTACTTTAAAACTAAACAAATACCACCTAAAATATTGTACCCAAAAATTTTGGGACATAAATACCGGGACGGAGTGAGTATTATTTAAGTTTACTTGTATCTTAATATTACTCGATCTCGTATCCCTTGACTAGTTAAAGAACACGTAGACATTTGTTAATTTATTCTTCAAACCATGAATTCAACATATATGCTAACGATTATAGCCCATCTCTTGGTAAAGACTTCAACTTTAATTGCTTAAATTATTTCGTTATTTTTAAAGTTTGGTTATTGCATTTGAAGCAAAAAGGTAGTAATATATGCAGAGGACATGGATGATAACTTGATATGGAAACAAACAGCATGATGCTTAGGAAAACATACAACAATGATGATAATGTTTTCAGTAACTTATTAATATTCTAAGGGTGTGAGATTTTATTTGATTGCTTTTTGTCTTTTTGACTCTTTTGTCACCTTTTGGTTGAGTAAATTATCAAATATGGATGGCCTACCAATGCTACCCTCTTAATTATGGACACATTTTTATTTCTGTAGCCCCATTGGATTAATCCTGTCCCCCCAATGACCAAGAGATGCCATGAATATATAATGTATTTGTTGATCTTAGGATTCCAACACATACAAAATCATTGAATTTTAATTTAATTTTTTTTTCGCCTTTCTTCCTTTAAGGATAAATGTTGGTTAAGTGATTGTTATGATTTGAGATTAGGGATTTAATTATCAAACAGAGGAACATTTTGGTACAACAGCAAATTATTTTTTCATAATTAATTTTTTTTGTACAAAGGTGGGAACCTCAGGCACATGGAAATTATTAAAGAATGGGAAATCCCAATAATTACAATATACCAAGCGAAAACAACCTCTTTATTTTTTTCATTTTATTTTCCTTCTATCCATCCACTCACTCATTCATTACTTTATGTCTGAAGATAAATGTATGAATGAACCGATGGAGACACTGATAATACCATAGATGTCAGTAAGGCCATGAATTGGTCATTGGTGGCAATAAGATGGTTGTAATTTGTTAAAGAATATGGCCAAAAGTTGACATCGTAGTAACTTTTCTTGTAAATCTGGGAACCAACTGACCACATTTTTAGGACAAGAATTACAATGAAAGAAAACTCTTAAATAGGAGAATAATAACATGGACCCCCTATCATTTTTATGAAATGGGCAGCCTAGCAGTAGCAGTAGCAGGTGGGCTATTTGGTCAAAGGGGTCTATTTTACTCTGTTAATTTCAATTTCCATGTGCATCATCACATGCCAAGGCAAACCTGGTAAGAACAACAACCTGGCATTAGAGCTGTAAACGAGCCGAACCGAACCGAGCTTCAAGTGTTTGAGCTCTGTTCGTCAAGCTTAACGAACGAACACGAACCGAGCCAAAAATTTTAACGAGCCAATTTTCATGTTTGAGCTCTGTTCGTTTAACCTTACGAACGAGCTAATAACGAACGAACACGAGCCTAGTCGAGCTCAGTTAACGAACCATTTATTTTGTTAATAAATTTATTTATTTTGGAATTAAATTAGGTGTGAAAATGTAATGTATATTATAATATAATTTATGAGAGAAATGTGAAATTAATAAAAATGAAAAAGAAAAAGAACAACTAGCTAAAATATTTATTTTTTATAATATATATTCCATTAAAAAAGAATTTCGAACTGTTCGCGAACTTAACGAACGAACACACAAACCAAATTACGTGTTTGAGCTCGGTTCGTTTAACTTACCGAACGAGCTGTTAACGAACGAACACGTGTCAAACCGAGCTCAGCTCACGAACTGTTTGTTCAATTTACAGCTCTACCTGGCATATCCAAAGACTAAAATAACACAATTCCAATGACAAACAAGTACTCAAAACTAAATTAAAGGGGGGCCAGCAAGCATTCATAACAGTTAAAGAATTGACAAGTGGCAAGTTACATGTAAACTGTCGAAATTTTGCTGTGGCTTCTACCGTACACGGATGTAGGCTCAATTCAGGGTGAGATAATTTAACCCGGGGGGCACTTAGATTCAATTACATCCCAGAAAATTGGACGAGAAAAAGTTTAAGGGTTATAGCACACTTCGACGTAAAACTTATAAGTGGAGAGACTCACATTTAGGACCCTTTGGGTCTTCCCCTCTTGCCGGATTTGACCTGTGCATTTGGCACGGCCTTTTTTGACGCTGATGGAGGACGGCCTCTACCCCTACCATTGCCTTTTTTACTTGCAGGAGATTTTCCAGATGCTTTACCGCGTCCTCTGCCACCTCTTCCATGATTTGCTCGTCCGTTGAGTATTTCTTCACTATTGTCGGAGTTGTCTTCGCTGTCTTCCTCTTCCTCATCTTCATCATCATCCCCATCCTCCTCTGAAGAGCTCTCAGCTTTCTTCCTCTTGTTTGATTTTTGAGGTTTTCTGGGTGTAGTCTTTCTTGGGGCCTTTTCAGCCGGGGCAGGTTTGCTGACAGGAGCTTCAGTTACTGCAAGAAATGAAGTTCGGAATCATCGATCACATTTTGTTTACCCAGCCATTGTTGGGCACAGTGGTAGTACTAAACACCAGGCAACCACGAAAGTGCAAGTGCAATCCGGACTGTAAACTTCACTTGCTGAAATTAATTTTCGGTGTTGAGAACTTTTGAATTAAGAGCTGAATTATATAATTTTTTTTTTTCGAGATTTCAAATGGTTCTTGGACATCCCATTAAGTAATTTACCTTCATCAATAACTTTGCCATCGTATACTTCAAGCTGTTGAAAAACATAGGAACAGAAAAATACTGCTCAGCCAAATAAACAAAGGTAACCACAGAACACCACAAAACAAAGGGCTTGTTTGGGAGAATTTGAATTAAATGATTGTTTTCAAGGATGAATACAGACCCAGTTAAGGTGCATTAATCCCTATAATCCATCCATTTAACCCAAATCCTCCAATCAAACATGTGCAGAATTTAAAATTTACTGCATAGTCAGAATGGAAACCTGTTCCAGTCGATCAGCAACTTTTGTTCTATCCACAATCACCAAGGAGAATGCACATCCGCATGCAACACTACAGTAAATCACATTGCAAATGAGAGTTCAAGAAGATATTCTTTACAAAAAACCTCCAGAATATTGTTACTGACCCAAGAACGTGCATCCCTTCAAGGGTGTCCACCTTTTTAGGATTGGCAGAAGATCTGCACGCAGATTGGAGTAAAAGAAAGATTCAGTAATGTAGTTTACATTTCATGCAGTTGTAACTTGTAAGTAGAACATAAACTTGCAACTATGAAAAACACACTTTGGTCCAATTGGTCCATATCCTAGTTCCCCAGATTGTGCATGGCCCCAGCTGATACAAGAAGAATCAGCACCGACAAAGTGGTGCATATTGCCCGAATCCATGCAGCGTAGATTCCATCCACTGCAGGAGATGTCAATCCATCAATCAATAATTATGGTACATCATTTGCAATAAACAGGTTTTTACCATTAATCATATTTAACTTAGGAAACACTTTAGCCCAAACAAATTTCTAGCCCAATATTTCAGGCTTGATGAGTTCATAGAACAGAAAACAACTGAATGCTAGAAAGAAAGGTATTGGCATCTTCTCAAGTAATTCACTCATGTTAACGACAGAAGCCTACCAAATATAGGCAGAACAAAAGAAGGATACGTGGCGGCATCCATACTCAAACAAAACTTTTCACTCAAAACTGATTTTCAATAATTGAAGACCATATAAACAATGATACCAAACACTATCAGTGATGCAGGAAACAGAACCTCAAATCCATCAGCGGTTTAGGGTACATCCAATCATCGCCACTATTCTTTATTTTTCCCCACATGTAAAGCTGTCCACCACCTGCAGACAATTGAACAACTTTGTGAAGGAACCTGATCTCAATAGGTTGTTATATGGACTTTTGCAGTCTAATTTCTAAGAATCTAATGAAATCAAACTTATAAGTAAAAGACTCAAATTGACCACGAGATTTGCAAACTTTAAACCCCAAGCAAACGTAGCCACAGCAGGAACTTAGAGCAACAGTGAACCCTCAGTAAAATTGGTTGCATAGGCCTAAATTCCAATGACACAGAAAAGCTAAACCAAAATAATAGAATGTAGAAGATAAAAATTATAAGCTCATACCAGCTGTACAGGCAGAATTTGCATTACCAGCAGAAACTACTGCATCAGGAGGAAGGATGTTATGCCTTGTGAAAACATCAACACAACGGGGAGACCACTCATCCTTCTGTTCTCTATGCCCAAGCCTGGTAAAGTAGCTAAATAATGGAGAAAGGAAAACATAGAGAACATAAAAAGTATTAAAAGTAAGGGTTGTACCTTCCATAGCCACCAAAGCCCCACCTAATAAATTGTTACAACAAAGAAATACACATTAGATCAAGATGTGCTTTTCTAACTAAAAGTAAGAAACAAGAACAAACTTTATCCAAAATGCAGACTTACGTATAAACGAGGCCATTTTTAGTAACTGCCACTGAGATCAAACAAGCAGACAGACTTCAAAATTTAACTACCTCATGGAACAGAATAAAAAGGTAAAGAGGAAAAGATGAAAATAGACCAATGGTAAACTATTTGTAAAAAGACCTGTATGATTGGTTCCACAGGCAGCTTTTACTACAGTCTCTCCAGAAAGAGCAGCTATAGCCTTGGGTCGAGGTTGAGCCTCATACGCAAGTTTCACAGAGCTGTCTTTAGTATTATACTGCCAAATGATCAAAGGAAACAATAAGTACCAAAGCAGAAAACCAATAATGTTTAATGTCTGGGCAAAAGAGAATTCAACATAAAAAGAAAAACGAGAGCCACATTGATAAATGCCTCCAGAGATTCACAAAAAACTAGTCTCATGAAACATATACTGATTCAAGTACTTTAACTGCAATTAAGATGCCGATGCCTGTATAAGCTGAAAATGAGGAAACGTCTTATCCAATATCAGGTTGCTCAACATAACTGCTTAAAAAGCAATCTAAATGGGAGCAAAAAGCTTATTTCCAATTCTCAAAATCACCTTGAAAAAATGTCTTAAATTTCTAAACACATCAAAATCATGTTTCTCCCTATAGATACACGTTCAAACTGACCCCAACATTTATCTTCAAAATATCAATCCATACACATTTATATTTGAAATCAAGTGCTTTTCTATATAAAATTATACACATCATACATTGACATTATATTTATACAGAGAAAGTTTCAAGGGATTTGGCATTAAAGTATACAAATATATTTATCCCCCCAGACTAAAATACCCAACCCAATATATCTTCCTTTATCTTCATCCAAAATACATACATTTAAAAGTGTATGATATAACTCTCCAACCAAACAAAGACAAAAAAAAAATGTATAAATGATAGTGATACTTATCAGCATAAACCATACTTCTGGAAGTTAAAACCTTAATCTTGTGAATGTTATAACAGAGTTCAAACAGAAGAAAGAAATACTATTAGTGTCACTTTCCCATTGCCATCGTCCATCGTGGCTTAAAGGCTGGACATCACTAGTTTTAAGAGATAACAAGTTGACAATTGAAAAATAACCTAGGCATGAAAGAGAGCCAGCAAGATCAGAAAAATATGGGTACAAGTGCATACAGATGAAAGAAACCTTCAGTAAATATGGGATAGACTAAATAAAGTAAATAAACAAAGACAACAAAATAATTATATATAGAAAAACACTCTCTCACCCTACCTCATTGTTGGTACCATGGCCAAGCTGACCATATTGTGGAAGACCAGCAGTTCTTCACAGTGGGATACATGGTATGGATTGAAAGGAAAAAATAAGCAAGCATTAAACAGGTAAAACAAAAGTAAACAGCAGAGTAGAGTCATAAGAGTAAAATCAATGAAAAAAGTTTACAAACCATACAATATAGAAGATCCTTCAACAGAAGTCAACCACACCGTAAAATCACCCCCACACACAGCAGTCTTAACTTCAGAAACTTGGCAACGAACTGGAGATAATTCAAATTCTGAAACAATGGAGCAGAAATTAAAAATCATTAAGTCATGCATAAGCAAAGCACAAGTGGTTCTCTATATAAACAAAATATTTGACTTCAATAATACCAGATACTTCCTCCGTCTTTGAAAAAATAAAACATTTGCATAGTTTTTACTATTCATTAAGTAACTTTGATTCGACTTTTTAACACAGCTATATAAGATAAAATATACTCAAGTAAGATCTTATTGGATTCGTCTAGTCGATATAGATTTATATTATCAAATTTTTATAGTTTTTATTTTTATACAATTAGAGATATTAAGCGTTAAAAATGAGTATTGGATTGCGTGAAATACATAAATGTTTCAATTATATGAAAACGGAGGGAGTATAAGACTGGTCCAATCAGGGCCAAAGGAGATTTCAACATATTAAAAATCATTTGTTTTAAAAAAATATATTTTGAAACAAAATTAAACTCAAATAATTTTATTTTTTGTAATGGAGGGAGTAAATTATAATTGAAATGAGATTCACATAATCTAGATCTATGACTACCTATTCAATCAGTGTATCAGCTTTAAAACCATAAAAATTAGTACCTACCTTTCTTGATGAGAAGGATTAAATATATAGAGGAAGATGCAAAAATTAAAGACTACATCATCAAGCACAATCATTTCAAATATAAATTCCGAAACATGCAGAGATCTGCTTGTACGACATCTAAACAAATTACTCTTAACAAACCACTATTTCAAATAGCAAAGAATTCAAATGTTACAAGCAAATCCAAATTCCCAATTATTTAAGAGGCAAAATTGTTACGGAGAAATTTACAAACAAATCTGCGAGTGACACTAACCATTTTTCACAGAACCTGAGCCCAACTGTCCATGCTTATTCCAACCAAAAGCAAAAGAGAGGCCTTCTTCAGTGACTACAACAGAATGACTACGTCCAGCCCCTGCTCCAATAGCTTTATACCTAAAATTATGTGTAGTGTATGGCGATCAATGCATGGTATAACATGTAATCAAGTCGCAAATTTTTTAAAGAAAGGTAGCAATCAACTGGTGGGTAACAGCTGCCTCTATCAAATTGCAATATTAATCGCATATATCACATAACAATTGCAGGAAAGGAATCAGAATTAATGGCCATGAATTCAAGAATGACAAAGAAAGAGACACTAGGGCATTCTCCTACACAGTCTTCAACCAAAAGAGAGACAAAAAAAATAAAAGACACGAACTTTGACAATTCTGAGACGACTGTTGGCCTGTCCCTCTGAACTTTATCCCCATGACCAAGCTGCCCCTTCTGTTCTCATACAAAAACAAGACAGAAAAAACAAATCCGTTAATGAAGTATACACTACCAATAAACTTAAAATCCTAGCAAACAGAACAACAAGACATGCCTCATTGCGCCCCCATGTGTAACAGCGCCCTTCCACATCCAATGCAACGCAATGACAAGACACTGCATTGCAATCAATAACATAAAACTTCCACATCCATTAAAATGTCACCAAATTCAACTACATCTTCAACAAATTTTCAGGCATTCTAAACAACAAAGCAAAAACACGCGCTTAACAAATTACACAAACGAAACTGAAAGCAATTCTAGTTTCTTTTTACCGCATCCAGAAGCAACAAAGCGAATGTCCACCCCCATTAGAGGCCGCAGCCTAGTCGGAGACACCAAATTTTCCTCCGTCGACGTCCTCCGGCGGCCCATTGCATCCCAAACCGTTGTACCGCAGAAAAGCAACTCCCCACCCTTGGCTTCCTCCACTTTCTTCTCCTCCCCCACCTGCGCCATCACTCAACCCAACCGCGCAAACAAAAATTTCAAAAAAATTCACTCAAAAACCAGAGATCCGAATCGAAAATGCGCAGCTACTATTCCTATCGACGGCCAGCTAGGGTTGGAGTTGGAGTAAAGGCAAAGTAACAAAAACAAATCCCTAAATTGGGGAGTGGAAAAAAGGCAACAATTTGAAAGTCGAAAAACCCTACACCAGCCACCACCAGCAGTAATTATATTTATATTTCATTTAGTTTATAATTTAATTCGATTGGATAAGAAACGGATTTTATTTCGTTTCATTTGGGGTTTCGCAAAACCAAACCATGTTTAAAGATGAAAGAAAAAGTATGGCATTAATTGTTCAATAAATACTACTCCTACTACTTACATGAATTTGAAATTCTTTTTTGGTGGTAGTATTTTCTTATTTTTTACTATTTCTGTAAATTGGATTTAATTTTTCACAGGGTTCCCGCGAATTTCATTTCTTTTCCACTTTTGGGAAATACCTAGTTTTATGCAATTAATTAAATTCACAATTTTTTTCTCATGGGATTTGATAATTTTAATGTGGGCTGTGTACTGTACTCGTTTTGATATCAGTCAGCCCAATAAGGGCCCATTGCCCATTATATTAATTAATTAATAGGCTTACTGCTGATGAATGGATTTCGTAGTGGACTGCGGTCCAAGACATGATGGGCCTGGCCTGCAAACATTAATAATGTAAAATTAAAATCAATATAAAGGGTTTTATTTATATTTTCCTGGTGTGATGTACTTTCAACTCAGAATTTATGGTCTTCAACGGTAATCCATAGCCAAGGTAAAATAGGGATTTGGGTTAGAAATACATTTAAAATATTTTCACTCTTAAAATTCATCATATGCACATGTCTCACACATCTATATAATAATATAAACCAAAATAGTCTAACACACACACTTTCCTGTCCAAACATTTTCCTCTCACAAAATTCATTTTTTGACACTCTATCTCACACACTAACTTATTTACGGTTCTGCCACTGGACCGTACTCCACATCGATGATAATTACAAAATTGTCATGGACCGTGCTCCAATAATCTTTCTATACTAAACCCTGGATCTCATTTATCTCATTCCTCCTATAAATATGTGTATTATAACCCACCTTAAAATCATATCCTTACATCATCATCTAACATTTCTCTCAATATTGTTCCATTTAACAAATACATCTCCCCATCATTTTATAGCTTTTATTATTCAATTTCATGTCTCTTTCTCCCTCTTTTGCTAATATATTTGTTTTCTTTTGTTGTTGTTTTGGTGACAGTTATTGGAACAACCAGAGTACAAACTCAAGTGACGAAAAACATTTTGAATGAATGAAGAGCTAAGGAATATTCATAATCATAAAAGAATAAATCAATTATTGCGACATCTTTTTCTATGACAAATACATTTCCCCACCATTTTATAGCTTTTTTTATTCAATTTCATGCCTCTTTCTCCCTTTTTTGCTAATATTTTTATTTTCTTTTGTTGTTGTTTTGGTGACAGTTATTGGAACAACGATAGTACAAACTCAAATGACGAAGAGCATTTTAAATGGATGAAGAGCTAAGGAATATTCATAATCATAAAAGAATAAATCAATTGTTGCGGCATCTTCTTATATGACAAATAATCGGCGACATTCCATTTTACTTTAGTTTTTGGGGGAAGATTTGTTTTGTTGTTCTTTTTGTGAAAAGATTTGTTCCACCGAGTGTAAATAATTAGATGAGTCTATTTGTTATAGCATTAGTTTCTCAGAATCTTTTGTATTTTATTCAATAAGAGAGTTTCGAATTTGTCTATATCATTTTTATCCATGTTTTATTTTCAATTACCCCATTCAATGATTGATTAACATCAAATTAATTCTATTATCAAGTTAAATATGACAATGTTGAATTATCATTTATTTAAATTAAAATATTATATTTAAATTCTAACAAATTTTTTATTATATCAATTGACTAATTATAGAAATAAGTTTATTATAATATTAACTATGGAAAAATATTGTGATGATTTAATATAGATACTACGTTTTTAAATGAATTTTATTTATATAAGTATATCCGTATTCTATAATCATTTTATTTATATTGGCAACTAAATCTTTCCATTTAAATATATCCATATATTGGAAACTAAATATTAAATAAAAATGAAAACTAAATATTAGAATATGTATTTTTTTAAAATAAATCATTCTAAATATGTGTTTTTTAATTTTAAAAATCAATATTACTTTATTAGATCCAAAAATCATAAATATTTAAATCCTGTACACTAATAGAGAATGAAATGATCCCATAATTAAATGGTGTAATTTGGGAATCATTATTACTAATTGGATAAAAATCATGTCAAAAAATGAAAATTTACTTTAATTCTGTATATTTAGTATGTATCGTTTCGTGGACCTAACAATATTAGATAACTAATAATAAACTTTATTGAAAATCTATTACCATTTAGGTGTTATTTCTATAATTTTATCAAATTAAATGAGGTTATAGATATAAATTATTGAATCCGATATATTTTATAAAGATATGGTTAAATGAGGTGTTATTTCTAGAAAAATAAAATATCTATTATTAATTATATGGTAATTAAATCATGATGATAATAAAATATGTATGTAATATGTATTAATTATTTATTTGTGCAAAAGAGATTTGTGGTGATGGGGAAAGCATAATGCAGAATTTTTACAATGGTAATGATGGAGGGAAATAAAATATTTACGATATTGAATATAATTTGTCTATCAAATGATTATTATTTATATTGCAACTAAATCTTTCCTTATAAATTTATCCGTATTTTGAAAACACAATATCAAATAGAAAATGGAAACTAAGTATTACCCCATAAATAAAGCAAAGATGATGGGGTAATTGGTTTCCATTGATTATATTGATTACATTGATTAAATTAATTTACATTGATTAAATTGATTTCTATTTGATAAACAAAAATGAAATGTTGACTATAGACAATGAAATGATTATAGAAAGAGCAAAGAATAATCGTAAAAGATGAGATGATCAACGGAAATAAATAAATTATCCCTTAGATAAAGGATAATTAATGTAATTTAGCCCTTCAACTATTACTATAATTTTTACAAATACGATATTTTATTTATTTGTGCTGAATAATGAATCCATATTAGGAATTTATTTATGAATGAGAAAATTAATATGCCAAAAATATAGCACGGATTAAATCTAATATAACTAGAAAAATAAAATACTATGTATTATTAATTATATGGTAATAAAATCATGATTGAGAAATCATGATGGTAATACAATATGTATGTAATATGTATTAATTATTTATTTGTGCAAACGAGATTTGTGGTGATGGGGAAAGCAGATGCAGACTTTTTACAATGGGGATGATGGAGGGAAATAAAATATTTAAGATATTGAATATAATTTGTCTATAAAATAATTTTTAGTTATATTGCAACTAAATCTTTCCGTATAAATTTATCCGTAATTTAAAAACACAATATCAAATAAAAAAATGGAAACTAAGTATTACCCCATAAATAAAGCAGGGATGATGGGGTAATTGATTTCCATTGATTAAATTAATTTACATTGATTAAATTGATTTCCATTGGATAAACAAAAATGAAATGTTGACTATAGACAATGAAATGATTATGGAGAGAGCAAAGAATAATCGTAAAAGATGAGATGATCAATAGAAATAAATAAATTACCTCTTAAATAAAGAATAATTAATGTAATTTAGTCCTTCAACTATTACTATAATTTTTACAAATACGATATTTTATTTATTTGTGGTGAATAATGAATCCATATTATGAATTTATTTATCTATATAAATAATATTCAATTTACACTTAAATCCATGTATTAACCAAAAATTATATGCAAAAGTTTCATGACTAAAACCACTAGCCTAATTTTTAGTCAATTATCCCAAAAAGTCAAATTAATGCTATACTCAAATAATCCCTTCAATGTTAGATTTATGAGATTGTATTCTCAATTTCACAAAATAAATTTTTTAATATAAATAAATAATGAAATGATTTAAACCATGAATTTATTATGTCATTAATTTTAATTGACTTTTTACTAACATTAAGTTTCATTAATTTATTTGTCCTTACAAGTTAAATATGACAATGTTAAATCATTATTGCTTTAAATTAAAATATGATATTTAAATTCTAAAAAAATTTGTATTATAGCAATTGGCTAGTTATAGCAATAATAAGTTTATTATAATATTAACTTTGGAAAAAATATTGTGATGATTTAATATAGATACTACATTTTTAAATGGAATCATTGAACATATCATTTTAGAATTAATTTATTGTGATTCATTTTAGTTATAGATATATTGTGATGATTTAACATTACATAGTTATTTATATATATTCTTATTTTAGAATCATTTTAATTATACTGGCAACTAAATCTTTTTATATAAGTATATCCATATTTTAGAATCATTTTATTTATATTGGCAACTAAATATATCCATATTTTGAAAACTAAATATTAATTAAATAAAAAATTAAAACTAAATATTAGAATATATATTTTTTTAAATAAACCATTCTAAATACGCGGTTTTAAATTTTAAAATGTGTGTTACTTTATTAGATCCAAAAATCATAAATATTTAAATCCTGTAAACTAATAGAGAATGAAATGATCCCATAATTAAAGGGTGTAATTTGGAAACATTATTACTAATTTGATAGTTAAAAATCATGTCAAAAATGATAATTTACTTTAATTCTGTATATTTACTATGTATCATTTGGTAGATCTTATAATATTAGATAACTAATTATAAACTTTAATGAAAATCTGTTACCATTTAGGTGTTATTAATATCAAATTAAAAGAGGTTATATATAATAAATTATTGAATCCGGTATATTTTATGAAGATATTGTTGACATTTATGTTAATCATCGCAAATTAATTTTATTATGTATATATCAAATAATTTATTACAATATTGACCACCTTGAATAATTTGGAAAGAGATCCCGACTGCTCAATTTAAGTGCACAATTTTTGGGATTAATTAATAATAGAAAAATGATGATGAAAAAATTAATATGTCAAAAATATAGCACGGATTAAATCTAATTTAACCAAAAAAATAAAATATGTATTATTAATTATACGGATTAAATCTAATTATAAATCTAATTTTCTGAGGGAGCCTGTCTTTACGCATGGGCAACTATATGTTGTAGCTTCACGTGTCGTGAGACGTGATGGACTGAAATTTCTAATTATGCACGATCGATTCGGTAATAGAAATTCCACAACGAATGTAGTGTATAAAGAAGTACTCCAAAAAGTATATACAAAGAATTGAAAATTCTGATTCCACTGGTGTATGAAATCAGAGACCGGAGGTGTGTTGAAATATTATCTAAGCCGATGGATACCCTGAAGGTAATTACCATGTTCTGTGTCTTTGATATTTGGATATGATGCATCATGCATGTACAAATGAATTAAGAATGTGCATTGATGGCATAGATCAAACTTTTATTTATATGTGCTTTTTCTCTCACCCTCCCTTGTGGTGTTTTATTCCTTTTTGTTCTTTCGAAGGTTGGAAAGTTGAAATGGGAGTGTTGTGACTCTGCAGCCTGCAGTGCCACAGTGACAGTGAGCAACAGGTATAGATTACTGATTTGGATGCCGAATTTTGATATGCTTTATTAAATATATTATTGAACTACAAAATCTCCATGTTGATATAATAACAAACTAACCAAATGCTAATTGATTTTACAAAAATGATATGGTGTGAAAAGTTGAAATGGTGTTTCAGAGGATACTGCCAATTGTTTAGTGGAAATTAAAGTTTGTGGAAGTGCGCACCAACACTCCAACATCATATATTCATATCATATCATACGATGGATGTTATGCTGGAAAAATATAGCTAGCTTCCCCTTGAAATTATGGTTCATAATTTTAGCATCTGGGATTTAGGAATGATGATGATTTTGAGTTTTTGATATGGTGGTTGGTTGGCATCATTCACATCCTGGTTTTGGATGCCTGACTTTGTAGGGTTGACATAAAAATTTATCTAGGTTACTCCTCAACTATATATGTGGTGTTTCTGATCATGTTTGTAATGTGTACTTGAAGATGATGTGGGACACCCGAATTTTCATAATTTTAAGTGCAGTTGACTTATCGTTTTCTTTTTTTTTTAAAAAAAAACTTATTATAATGATATTTATAGAATCCATCAGCTTCCTACATTTCTTTGACTCTGTTTTTCTTTTTTCAGTTTACTGTAATGTATTGTACTTTTAAACTGATGCTTTGATCTTTTCTATTAACACCACCGTCCTATTTTGTATATAACTGAAGCTCTCATAACTGCTATTGTTTGTTTCATCATCATAGTTTTGAAGCTTTAAACCAGCAGGTAGTAGCAGTGGTGGTGGATCCCATAAAAGGTCTAAACCGCCAAACTATGATGCTTGGTCAATAACCGCATCAAATAGCATCCAACCTGGGCGATCTTAATTAGCCATGTATCCAACATTGATTTGTTTCTTTTAATGAATTGTGGATTCAAGTAGATGTTTCAACAATGGTTGCCATTGCATACTATAAATATTATGAGTGCTATTTTGATGTTAAGGCCTTTCTTTCATTGTTACAGAATTAAAGAAAGGCTTTGAGGTTAAATTTTTATTCATTGCTTCGATTTTCAACTATTTTACTTTCTACATTGTCTTTCATTCAATCCATAAACATAATATATTTTTTCATTGAATCTTTAAATAAAAATACTTTGAAATTCATGTAAATTTATATTCCATGCATCGCGCGGGCGGATAATACTAGTGAGTTTCATAATAGAATCCACCTTGCTCATTGATTGGAATTTGGAATCTTCTAAATTTCTCTTGCCTTTCATTTACCTTTTCATTGTACTCTCACTGTCTCAACTAAAATATCATACTTATTATTTTTGGATATCTTATCATAATTGTCTTCTCTCTATAAATAGAAATAATTTTCCCTTCTAAAAATTATGTTGACTATATCATATACTCACAAATCAATTCTACCCTATAAACCATTAATAACTCAAGTTCGATACAATTATAAACCATTAATAACTCAAGTTCGATACACTTACAAATTCTTAAAGTTCGATATTTAGAAACTATATGACAAGACGAATATAACAAGATCTCACTTGACTGTATTTTAACTTGTATAACTATGATAAAAATTTAAATCAATGTGTGTGTGAACAATATCAAGATCCTAAATGTTGCAACAAAAACACCAAGGGAGTATAATATAAGAAATTTTCTTTTGACACAATTAACGGCATGATAAGATATAAATGATTTTTATTCTTCTCTTTCACTCGTCCATCGTAATATACTATTTCCCATATTGTAATTTCTATAATCAGATAGAATATTTAGATCCATTACATTGAGTATATAGATTTTCATATAAAAAACGTCCAAATCCAAGTTCATTTGAGAAAGTTAGAGCCATTTAATTTGATGTTTATTATGTAGGCTTTGTTGTATATGCTATATCGCTGAAGTTTATAGGCTATATGACTGAATTGTATAGGTTATGTTGCTGAATTGTATATGCTTCGTCGCTAAAATGTAAAAGCTTTGTTGCTGAAAATCAAAATGAAGTTTAAATGGCTCTAACTTTGGGAAATGAACTCGAATTTGGACGTACTTTATATGAAAATCAATTACTCGATGCAAGCAATGATCAATATATCTTATCAAATTGTAGAAATTCCAAACAAATAAATAGCAAATTCTCATATAATGGCGTCGATGAAATGCATAGAACTATGTCCCTTAAATAAATGCAGTTTTGTTGCCAAAATGTATAGGCCTGAAATGTGTAGGGTATGTCGTTGAAAGCCTGAATTGTTCTATTCGAGTCGTTGAAGCCCTAAAAATATATGTTCACTGTTATGAGAATATGCTATTTTGTCTATTTGGAATTTTTGAAATATGATATTTAAGTTACTTGCATTGAATAAGTGGACTTTCATATAAATCAAATCCAAATTCATTTGAGAAAGTTAGAGCAATTTAAAATTTATTACCTAAGATTTATTGTATAGGCTTTGTCGCTGAATTGTATAGACCATACATGTCGTTGAATTATATAGGCTCCGTCACTAAAATGTAAATGTTATGTTGCTAAAATCGCAATGAACTTCAAATGATTCTAACTTTCTCAAATTAACTCGGATTTGGACGTTCTTTACATAAAAATCTTTATACTCAATGAAATGAATCTAAATGTTATACCAAATTTCAAAAATTCCAAAAAAAAAGAAGTAGCAGATTGTAATGGACACGAGAAGGACGAGCGTGTGGAGTGATAGAGATAATAAAAATCATTTTCATCTTATAAGATAGACATTTTCATTAATCTCGACCGTTGATTTGAGCATCTCATCTATGTGACTCACATAAATCTCTCTATTCCAGGATTTTCCAATTCTGTACCATAACAAATCTGATAAAATAAGTTAGATTTAGAAATTAATAATTAACTCAAGGGCGTGGTGGAGCGACGATTATATGGCTCCTCCATCATTAATCAAATCGACTTTTATTTTTGGGTTTAGAGTAGCTTAAAACTATGGATCAATTTCCCAACATTCGAAGAGCCTATAAATTAAGAAAAGATTAGTCACTATTATCGACGATGATGAATATCTATGAGCTCAAAAACCTTGATAAAAAAATTAATAATTAAGTTAAAAATTTTTAAATACAATTTCAAGACTTGTTTGAAATCCAACTACTTTCGTGATTGAATTCCTTAATTCAATAGTCAATACTCAACTTAATTAAATTAATGATGATTACTTGGCTAAGTGGTAAATTCCATTGATTTTCAATCCGAATGTTGGAGGTTCAATTTGTCATCCGACCCTCTATCCATTCCCTTTTACTTCACTTGTAATTTATGTGGTATAAACTCTCATCAACCCTTTTAGCCTGTGGCTGTCCAGCAAAAGAAAAACTTAGGGGTGTATTGGATTGAGACTCTATAAGAGTTTTTTGGACGTTGAAAGTTGGGGTTTATTCAATATAGATTTTTTTTTTTAAAAAAAATCTAGATGTATTCAACACCGGTTTTAAAAAGTTTTTAAAAATCTAACGGTGCGTTTGGTTGGAGGGATCTTAGATTACCAGTGGGAATGTGATTGCTGAGAATGTAAGATTAATGGGAATATGAGATTGCTGGGAATCTTATTTTTTGATGTTTTAAGATTATTGCGTTTGGTTGGATTGGGAACCTCAGATTTCTAGTTCTAATTAATTTACCATAATGTCCCTGAATTTCAATTGAACGAATGTTATAAATATGTCATTTTGCTATACAATAAAAATATTTAAGCCGATTTATTTTTTAAAATATTGAAAATTCTTTATATATAATTTATCGTGTGATAGTTACTTATTTAATATGAGAATATATTAAAATATGAGAATATATATAAAAATATAAAAATATATATTAAAATATGAGAATATATATATATTTAAAAAATATGTTTAAATAATTTAAAATTTTCCAATTTATTTTTTAAAATTAAATTTCATATATTTATCATTTTTAGAATACAAATATCTAAATTTATAAAAAAAATAAGTATAAAAAGTGAGGGTATAAAAGTCAAATTAATATAAAAGTAGGTAAAGTGGAGGTGGTAATCTAAGATTACCTGCCTTCCAGGTGGGAATGTGATTCCCAGGTGGGAATGTGATTCCCACCTAAAACACCCAACATTCCCACCTCGGTGGGAATGTGAGATTCCCACATGAAACATGCCCCAAACCAAACATGGACATGTTGCATTCCCTACCTAAGATTCCCAGTGGGAATCTCAGATACCCCAAACCAAACGCCCCGTAAAGGTATTCAATAAAGATTTTAAAAGTTTTTAAAAAATCAACCAGACTCTTCATGGACTCCGTAAAAATCAGCAAACTCCACGTGGAGTTTATAGACTTTCTAAATCCTCGGACTTTTTATAGTTCATAAAAATCTAATAAAGTCTGAATCGAATACATCCTTAATTAAATTAAAATATTACTAATATTTAAAATTTAATTATCAGAATTGATTCATTTATTTATGATTGAATGCCAATAGGACAGTGGACCACAGTACAACGACTTGACCTAATTAAGTTTAAACGAAGAGGCCCTGCTTCCTGTCATTATAGTTTTTGCGGGTCCAATTGTATTCATCCAAATTGCAAAAAAACGTGACTCCATATTTCCACGATTTGATTATTCTTCGACCCAAACAAAGTTTTTATTATACTACTAGCACTATTATTTATGCAATGAAATTTTAACGAAATGTTTTTGAGATAGAAAAAGATATTGATGTTTATATTTTATGATAAAGTATAGTTATTAAACTAAATTTAATAATAGTAAAAACACGGGTTTTAGGATATACCTATTCAATATAAACTTTTAAAGTAAGGATTTAGAATTGACGAAAATATTTCTTATTTTTAGGGGTGTATTGAATCCAGAGTTTGTAGTATTTTTTTTGGAGTCTTGAAGTTGGGGTGTATTCAATTTAGATGTTAAAAAGTCTTTAAAAGTTTTGAGGTATTCAATTTAGATTTTAACAAGTCTTTAAAAATCTAGGTGAATTCATTACAGATTTTAAAAAGTCTTTAAAAATTTTGAAGTATTCAACCGTACATAATTTTAAATCTTTATAGATTGTAATGGATTCTCTTTAAAAAAAATACAACTAAACAAAATCTATCTAAATAATCCAAGATTTCTAAAAGTCAGCCAAACTCTACTAGAGTCTACACAAAATCAATTAACTCTACGTGAGTCTATGGACTCTCTAAATCCATCGACTTTTTAAAATTTATAAAACTCTGGATTGAATGCACCACTTAATTGAAATTTACTTAAATGTATATCCAAATTGTGATATACGCATTTTATATAAGATTTTTTTTTTCTCAATTTTTTTGTTAAATGTACAGGCAAATTGTAGCTTTCGTTTTTCACTTTTTAACTAATTAAATATAGTCGTTTTTAATTTTTTGTAGTTAACAGTTTTTATTGCAAGTTTAGTCCCTAAGTACTCTCTTTCCATTAAAAAGAATTATAACAACAGGATTAATAGTAAATTAAAATACTTGCAATTTATTTGAACGAACAAAACTTCATTAGGTCAAATGCATGGAATGATCCAATTATATGTATAGTCATCAAGAAACAAAATTGATTGAATTTACCAACAGCAGTTGGCTTGAGGGGATACCCTGGTATTCACCTTTAAAAAATTGATTGAATTTTAATAGTATATATATATATATATATATATATATACACTACATGATAATGGGAATGGATGCAATGCAGTCACCTACATCCATTGTTTTAAATATCCTCGAAATTTCGGGTTCCGGGACATCCCGAAGCTAAATTTTACATGCAATATTTGTTTGCAAAATTTCCATCGAAATTTCGCCCGAAATCCGAAATTTCCCGAAATTTGACCGAAATTTTCCGAAATTTTTTTAAAAAAATAATTATTTTTTAAAATTTAAAAATATATTTTTTTTAAAAAAATTAAAATTTAAAATTTATGTTTCAACCCATATTGATGATGTCATCCAATTAACTTTTCTATTAATTTTAAGTCTATTATCAATCAACATGGTGCATGATATCAATAATATTATTAGCATATTCTATCATTAAATGAGTATTGTTAGCATATTACTAATTTAAATAGCAACAGAGATGATGAATTTTAAAATATCTTCATTTTCATCATCTCAGAAACTCGAATTAGTTTTCTCAAAAACTTACAAATATCTCCGAATTTTTCCCCGAAATTTCAAATATCTTCGAAATTTTCCTAAATTTATATGTCCGATATAGATATCGAAACCGATATTTAAAACCTTGCCTACATCATGTGCAGGTGTGTGAGGAGACTATAATTTTATGATGTTTGACAATTTTGTGATGTGAACCACCATTTTTGTAATAAGTATTATTTTATGTTATTTAAAAACTTTTGTGATGAATAGGACTATGTTTGTGATATAAAAAAATATAAACCATACCAATTCAACTTGTCTGCATAGCTGCAGTGCACTTGGCCTGCACAGGAACGCAGCCGCAATAATAGTATATTGGGAAGTCATTTTTCATTCTATTGCCGCAAAACCCACGTGTTTGTGTTGTGCAAGAATGAAGCCAAAAGAGTGGTCTCTATAGTCAATCCAGGTTCAAGATTTGTAATTTAATAGAGTCACAGTAATAGAGAATAATTAGATGGCTGACTCAGCAAGAAAATGCCTTTATTTTTTTAAAAACGTTTTTCGAATTTACTAATAAGACATTAAATCCACATTGAACATAGGGTAATTTAGCTTAATTTTGAATGTTTATTGACAAGTAAAATTAGTACTACCATTTTAAAGAAAATATTAGTAGTATTTAACATTACGAATATTGTATTTTGGTAAACCAACTTTCATCTCTGATCCATCTCTAAACATAACAATTAACTTATTAACGAATTGATGTACCTCCTGGAATTTAAATGATTGACAACGACTACTCTCGGGTGTCACTTTAGAGACATAAGTTAGTTATTTGAACAACATTTTCTAAAATAACCAAAATAAAAGTGGGTAGGGTTGAGACTTACCCTAGTGGTCAAGTCCTCACTTTACTCGCTATCTCTCCCCTTTATCCACCTTTATAATTTGTGTAGTTTGGGATCCAACACACTTTTACCGACATATAAGTGTCAACGTTTACAAAATAAATAAATAAATAAATAAATAAATAAAAGTGCGTAGTAGTATCTGTTGAACAACATGTTTCTAAAATAAAATAACCAATTATGCAAAGCGAAGAAGACGTACGGAGGGAGTAATTAGTTGCATTAATTTTATTCCACATGTACAATCGGTTGGTTTTGTGGTCTATTAATTTGGCTTAGCCCACAAGAGGTTATGATTTACACTTTATAAAAATGTACTCATTTTGAAGAACCATGTTGAAGTGCGGTCATCCTCCCCTAATAACTGCCTTTTGTGGTTTCTATGGAAACTTTGCATCTGCACTCTATTCAAGAGGGACTGAGGCCAGACCATGAAGGTGTGATCAGGTTGAGAAAGCGGCTTCCATTGCTCTCTGATTGAGTATTATTTTGTATTTGGGCCACTCTGAATCTAAATATTACTAACAATGTTGTGTTAGTGTTTGCTCGAGAGAGAATCTGGTCGATCCCGAAGTTTCCCAACAGTATCATCAATCCGTTAATATTACTATTAAATTGCAACTTAAAATAGAAATGTGATGACCTATTATTTATTGATTACAATATGGTGAGGAGGTTGCAAAACCCAAATTCCGGATGAGAATTTTCGGTGTTGTAAGTTGTAACACTTTTAACTATCACAATTAAATGGGTTGGAGACTTACTCTAGCGGTCAATTTTCCCGTCTCCGGCCCAATCATAGATTGTATCATAGATTGGGAGTTTGATCCCCACCTGGCCCATATCCCCCCTTTATCCCCCTCTGTAATTTGTGTGGTTTGAGCTTCGACACACATTTGCCGACACACGATATCACCGTTTACAAAAAAAAAAAAAAAAAACTATCACAATTAAATCACAAAAAATTCCAACTTGGAAATTGGCATTATTATCGACTTTAAATTTCTTATCTTTGGATGTGTCTAATCTTATATAATTGCATTGCATTCCACTGGATTATACAGCTTAGCTTGTTCTACTTGGCCAGCTCAACCATAGGAGAAGCTAGGACAACAATATACTCCTTCCGTTTTGAAAATATTGAAACAATCTTGCGTTTCACGTTGTCCAATACATATTTTTAACGCTTAATATATCAACTTTTGTAAAAGTAAAAAATATAAAAATTCGATATTATAAAGTAAAAATTATAATTTGATATTCTAAAACTACACGATTTGACGAATCTAACAAGATCCAACTTGACTATGTCTTATCATATATAAATGTGTTAAAAATTTGAATCAAAATTATTCAGTAAATAGTATAACAATTATACAAATGTTTCATACTTCATATATTTGAACCAAACCTTGCCTATATGGTTTCATGTGTGGAGGGGTCCGACTTCTAAATTTATATATGCAGGGACCTAGCCACCTCATCACTCATGACTCATGCCCTCAAATCAACCTTTTCCATTCCCCACCTGTCTTTATAATGCACATTCAATTACCTGCTGGACTTGAAATATATAAATCCAGTTAATTTCATTACATAACATTACAATAGTAGAAATTGTCACACAAGTCATTAAATTTAGAACCGTACCCATTTGACTAGTAATGTACTAATGTGTTAAGCTTGAACTAACTTGGTGGATTATTATAAAAATTGTTTAGAGATCAGATGGCACGCGTATTAATTAGAACTACATGTCACTTAATCTTAAACTGCCCAAACTCTTTAAATAGTTGGGTCCCAAGTCCCAACTCCTACTTATGAGTTAGGTTTTCACTTGAACAGAAAGCATATCTTTTTATTTTATTTTTTACTCTATTTTTTAAGAAGAGATAGATTTGATGTCACCAAAAAAAGAAGAGATAGATTTGCTTTTTCACAACGAACTCCATAAAAGCTAGTAAAAAATGCCAGTTGCATGCCCAACAAATTTTTGACATAGTCGTCGTCTTAAATAGAAAAATCATACAATTTTTTTTTTTTTTAAAAAAAAATCTTCTTTGATGAATTAATACATCCTTTTATTCTTCACATCACATGTACGTAAATTTAATGTTCTAAATCAATTTTTCTTTGTATTCTACAAAGAAATTGATGTCACAATTCAATCATTAAAGAATTTTTCCTCACGCGATTCGGACCCAAATACCCGTACCCGGAATTTCCCTATGCACCACAAACAGCATATAATATCCTCTCGGAGCCATATTCAGGGACTCGGGCACCACCACGCTTACTTCATACGTGGAGTTTCCGACGGTCCTGACTTCGCCACGTGTCAGCACGAGGAGCCTCTGATGCATCGCGAAAGAATGTGTGGTGAACGACGGCGCCACCATCGTCACCATCACCGAACGGCTCGTCATCGTTGATCCCGCCGGAAGCGTGAACCGAACCGTGAACCGTTGCTTGTGCGCCACCGTTGTTTCCGATTTAGGGTAAACAATTGTCGGCCGTAGAATTCGATGCCCGGCGTCGAGATACGACGGCGAAAATGCTTCCAGTGTCAAATCCGTCGGGAACAAAACGCCGGTGAAATTGTAATACGCATGGGGATTACTGCCGCCGACTAGGACCCGCGTGTCCCGGAGCAATATCGCCGCGGAATGGTACATCCGGGGCCGGGTGCTCGGGGCCAGGACCTCGAACCTTGACCCGGCCGGATGCTCCGGGTTGTACAGAACAGGATGCAGCACCGGGTCACGGCCCGATTCCCAAGAAGCAGTGCCCGAACCCGCTCCGTTTATTATCAAAACGTGCCCATTCGGAAGAAGGATCATATCTCCCATGACCCGACCCATTGGCATTTCCTCAATTGCCCACTTCGGGTTCGAATCATTTATTCTGATCCTCCCGCAGGTGTTCAGCGCTCGGATAAAATTGCCGTGGCCCGCCTGGACGAAAGATCCCTTTGGTGCGCCTCCGCAAACCAGGACCTCAGGTCCCGCATTGGCCTTCAGTGGAAGCAGGGCTGCGGAGCCGGTGCTCGGGTAGCTTCTCGGGTCCCCACCCGGCATTGTCGGGTAGGATCTCAGAACGGCCCCTTTCCTGTAATCGAACAGAATTGCCCGATTGTTGGCGAAGATGAATAAATTTCCGTCGGTGTTTAAGAAAACAAAAGGGTATAAATTGTTTTCAATCGACGGATCGGAGGTTTGTTCCAGGAAAGTGAAATTGTAGGCGCCGCCGTTGCCTGATTTGGGGTAAAATTCGTAGCTGAAAGTATCCCTGCCGCCGACGATTATCTGCCGGCCGTCCGGCAGGATTTGGGAGGTGGCGTACCACCGTTTCTCGGCGAGAACCTGGTTGATCTCCTTCCAGTCGCAGGAGCGGTCTCGACAGGGTTTATACAATCTGACGGCGCGTTCGCCATCGTTGAATCCTCCGGCCTGGACTAGGGTGCCGTCGGGCATGAGCGCACCGGAGGAGCACCAGACATCGGTGAGGACTGTGAGTGCGCGAATTGTATTATGAGCGACGTCGTATTCGACGGAATGCGCAGTGCAGTCGACTGAGAGTGTGATGTCGAGTGGATCGTCGCGACATTTTCCGTTGGGCATGGAAATGTTGGAGGCGCCGAAATCGGTACGATCGAACATGACGACGCGGTCGGTGGGAAGGAGCTGCATGTGCATGGCGGAGACGCCGGTGTTGGATAGCAGAAATTGCCACTTTCCGCCGGCGAGTGCAAATTTGTTTGATTGACAGAGGAGGAGGAGGAGAAGGAAGAGGAGGGAGTGGTGGCGGAAGACGCCGGAGAAATTATGAGTGGAAGGCATAGTGAATTGAATTGAAGATGGCGTGGGGATTCACGGTCTGTGTTTGTCTTTAAATAAGGGTAGGTCTTGAGGGAGAGTAGCACACGCAACCTCAGCGCGTGGAATGCACTGCACTGTTTCATATATCTTGTGGTCTTGTTGTTAAGATCTCGATCTTAATTTTAAAATCTTACGACTGTACGACTCCACTTCTTAAGAAAGGATTTAGATCATTTCACCAAAAAATGATTCAGATCTTTGTAGAATCTTAAATTTATTAGGATCTCGAACTTGATTATAAAATCCCAATCTTAATGGTAGAATATTACGATCTTATACAATTCGATCCTATCAAAATTTGAAATATGATCTCACAATCTCATGTTTTTTTTTTTCATAAAATCGATATTGAATTTTATTTTTAACTGTTTATAATGCTTTATTGCTTTATTTACTTAATAATATTTTATGTTATGTTTTCATTTGTTAATATACATAATTATTTTTGATCTATTATTGCAATTTAGTAAGATCTTAAGATCTAAATTCGTTTTTACGATCCCGATTTTATGAAAACAAAAACGATTCCAGCTAAGATATCGATATGCATAACCTTCGCTTGGATATTTTGGTAGCAGATAATGAGGCAAAAATCATTATTTAGTTATTGGCGGTCATTTTCTAACAGTCGAATTTTCCAATTTAGGTTAAGGGAGAACATATGTGTTTATGAAATGAGATAGGAGTCAAGCATAGGAATTACAGCTCCTTTAATACTTTTACCAAAAAGACTAAGGTCAGTTGTATTATTATTTCAAGCACATAGTTTAAGGGGAAAAAAAGTCTAATTCACTAAACACTTTTTTTACTTCTGCTCATATTTTTATTTACTTGTTTAACAGTGAACGTACTCCATCCGTTTTGAAAAAAATTGTAACATTTATGTATTTCATAGTATAATTTAATATATATTTTAATGCTTATTATCTTAAATTGTGTAAAAATAAAATTATAAAAATTTAATATTCTAAAATTACATAATTAGACAAATCTAACACAATATTACTTAGAACAAACATTTATGGCAAATAGGCAGTGCAAAGTAAAGACTGAATTAAGGGGGTCAGTAATTCATTCATGATTCATCATAATACTGTAATATTGATGTGAGGTGAATTTAGGGTCAACTGCCTGTCTTATAAATCGATTGGGGTATAAAGGCGGTTGCTTTTGATTGTTATGACAGTGGCTGATGATGTAAATGTTTTTGACCCCATCCACGTACAGTACAGGGGGAAAATGGAAACTAGATTCTCGTCATATTTTTAATTAACAATTTATAACCTAAATCATAAAACTTGTAATCCATCAATCCAACACAAGAAATAATCCATGTTATAAAAAACATAGTCGTAATAATAAACAAATTGATTACAGAAAAATTATAACTTGAATTATATAATTCCACAATCCGGACTATATATGAGATGGAGAAAAATAGACGGAGAGCCCGGAGGCAGGGAGAGAATTAATGTTAGAATAAGCTTATAAATAAAAGAAATGGCGAGAGAGTGTTTGGCGAAAACAACTATATTGAATCAGCTCATTTATGAGATATTGTGGACAAATATCTTTTTTAAAGAGATAAAATAACTTAAAATAGTGTCCAATAAGTTCTTTTTGATCCGCTGCAAGAGTAGTATTTTGAATTTTAGCTTAATTTAGTTGACTACATTTGTTATATGATATACTTTCTCCGTTTTTTTTTTTTTTTAAAATTGCTATATTGTAATTACTGCTTTCAATTAATAACTAACTTTAGAGAATGATTTTGAAGGTAATTCTAACATAAGTTTTGTAGTTTGTAATTTCTACTTTTATTACTATCACTTTACCATTTTTTATTAAGAATCATCTGAAACCATCCGAAGTCAGCCAGAAAACAACGAGTGCAATGTAGCAATTAAAAGAAAGAAGAAACTGTAGTATGTATTGACATGCATATGTTTTAACTTTTTATTTTTTATTTTTTCCTAGCATTCATCATAAGTATGCTGATATTGTTTGGTAATTAACATATTCATTTAGAATTCAACTAGAGGTATAATCCACAAGGCTAATAGAACTAACTCAAAATACCTTAATTATATTGAATGTAGACAAATATTGGTGGCCACATTATTATGTTTGTTTATTTTTTTCTTTTGTCGTTTTGAATGTATAGGCTAATTGGCAGCCTGACTTTATATTTTAGAACCCCAAAACGTTACTTATACCATCTCAATTATTTGATAAAAAGGACGATAACTAGCTGGCCAGGCCATATACAAATCATAAAATAAATACGCAAATAATCAATTGTTGAAATTCATAATTACACAAAGAAAAATGATTAGTTGGTCCAGTAGGTTGTTAATCCAATAAGTGTGATATTTGTGTATTGAATTAAATTATTTAGGGATAAGATTTTCATACCATTAATAATTTATTATTATAATATATATGTGTGCGTGAGTGTTATTTAATAATAAGTGGATTGATAACCCGGTAAGTTATCCAATCTCTCTTAAGCAAATTAAATAATCCATGTTGTTCCCATCTTCAACACATTGTTCATATATTTCTCGAGTTATTGAAAAATGAGAGTACCAGTGTTTTATATGACTACTTTAATAATGCTAACATCTTATTAAAATGTGATTTATATTTGTTTTTTAAAAAATATGTAGATGTGTCGTGTATATGTAGTATATCCATGTCATAGATTATATATTTTTTTTATTATTTTTTTGAACGATGGCCATTTATTATGATAAAGAGGTATTTTATTATTATTATTATTATTATTATTATTATTATTATTATTATTTTTTTTGTTTGGGATATTGAATTATTATGGGGATTTTGTTCCAACTTTCCAGTTTCCACGACGCAATTATTAGGAATGGATTTGATTTGAGTATTGAATGAGCAACTACTGAAGTACTATATTGAAGTGCTGAAGTAGTGCTTTATATATACCGAGTGTTTTATATAATTCAAACAGCTATAAATATTCAACACACATCTTATTAACACCTAACACACATTTTATCGGATCAGTACCCAGCTGCTGCTGAATGTGAAACATTCAACACCCTATCCAATATGTAGTAGTGCATTAATGGTTATTTCTATTTTTGTATAATTATTATTATTATTATTACTATGAGCGGTACCTATGTTGGAGATACTACCTCCTCTTTCGGTCCCCAAATGGATATATAGAGTAATACTATATACTTTGGCAATATGTTTTTTTGATATACATTAACACTCATGTGTCGGCAAATATGTGTGGAAGCTCAAGTCACACAAATTATAAAGGGGATAAAGAGGAGGGATAGGAGGCCGGGTGGAAATCGAACCCTCAACCTATGGTTGGAATGTAGGGGAGATGACCACTGGAATCAACTCCCATTCCCATACTTTGGCAATATTGTTAATAAAAATTTAAAATAAATTATTATATTACTCCTATTATACAAATTAATGATCTGTCAATCTATGTTACTAATCTTGGAATAGAATGATTAATGAATAAAGTTGATCAAATTTGTCTCAAGTTCAAAAAATTCGAGTTGAGTGGAATATTCAAATAAATTGATCGGCTTTTGAATCAAGTTAGAGCACACAATGAAATATTTATTGAGTACCGAGTACTTGTTAAGTAATCGAAGTATTATTAATAATATATTTAATATAAAATGAAATCAAAATAGGAGAAAATGAGAAGAAAGTAGGATTTTTTTTTATTAAAAAAAACAACTAAACCTCGTTCGAAATACATTGGGGATGTTTAGGAGCGAATGGATCCGCTAGGAAGAGCAGATTGTCTCATAGTTCTCTTTTCGAATCTGCTATCCGCTAACTTCCAAACATCCCCATTATCTTCTTGAATTCGAGCTCGAATAATATTGTTAAATTTGAGTTCAAGCTTGAATATCACGATATGCAGAGGCGTCTCCAAGGGTGAGCAAGTGGAGCACTTGCTCCGGGGCCCCAAATTAAATTTGGGGCCCCACTCAATTTTCCTTTTTTTTTTCTTTTTTTTCTTTTTTTCATTTTATTGTTGTTTAAATTTTAATTAATATTTTTTTTGTAAAATTTTTATAGTTTCTCTTTTTCTAGGTTCTTCTATCCTTGCTCTTCGTCTTTTTCCAAAATCTCAAAAGGATAAAATTTTCCGGTCGAAATTTGTACTCATTATTAAAATACTCCTTATTTTGTTTTTAAAGACAAATTTATTTAAATACTCCTTATTTTTTATACTTTTATGATTAATTTATACTCCCTCCGTTCCAGCTAATATGTCTGGTTTGACTTTTTAACAATGTTCAATGTTCAGCCTTGACTCAATTTTCTTGTAAGTATATATTTGAGAAAAATAGTCGAGTTTGATCTTGCTAGAATCGTATGATCATGTAGTTTTAGAATATATATTTTACATAATTTTTTATTGTATATATTTTGAGATATTAACGATTAAAAAGTGCATTGGATTGTGTG
The DNA here is from genome assembly GCA_030278955.1 of Hygrophila difformis. Classification (NCBI taxonomy): domain Eukaryota; kingdom Viridiplantae; phylum Streptophyta; class Magnoliopsida; order Lamiales; family Acanthaceae; genus Hygrophila; species Hygrophila difformis. Next base: position 4,300,743 of record JAOANR010000011.1, read on the forward strand.
CAGAAATCAAACAAGACAAGTTAGATGGGATGAAAGAAGTATTATTTTGGATTTATTAATTAATATTTCCCTCGTCCCAACACAAATGTTCTATTTGACTTCTGCACATAATCCAATATATTTTTTTAATCGTTAATATTTTAAAATATGTATAAGTAAAATTTATGTAAAATTCTATACGACTATATTCAAAAGTTCTATACGAGTATAATAGTATATGAATCTAATAAGACTGAACTCGACTATTTTTTTCAATTATATACTTACAATAAATTTAATTCAAAGTTAAATGAACAATGTTAAAAAGCCAAATAAGACAATATAGCTAGGACGGAGGAAATATCAAATAATTTTTTTATGTCACTATATGAGGCTCCATTAGAACATTTGCTCAGAGCCCAAAAAGTTCGAGACAGCCCGTATATAAGTTGAGTCTACGGAGCCCGACTCAGTTGAACTCATCTCTAGAATGGAGTAAAAATTAATTACTCTTAAATTATAAATATTTTTTTTCTTTTTTGGTGTATATAATTTATAAATGTTTTGATTGGTCATGCGATGCTTTCCTTCTCCTAATTTTGGGACCAATTTAATGACAATATTTAATAACTTTAACAAACTATATTATAAAAAGAGTGCAGCAAAAAAACTATGTTAAAAGACATGAGCCAAACTTGCAGTTTATACTTCATAAATTAAGCTCGCAAAACCCCAAAATAGTCGCCACTCGCCACAAGCTGGATCATACCTGGGGGAACAGACACAAGCTCGTGCTCGGGTGTTCCCATCGTTTTCATCCAGATAGATGGATTCAATTATTACCACTAAACTGTATTATCAAGACAATATACAAACCTTACCGATTGTCGACTCAGTAATAATTGTTTGGTGACAAAAACAAAATTCGAATAACACAGAACATTTACTTGATTTGGACCCAAATACCTACGCTTGGAATTTCCCTATAAACCACGAACATAAGATAGAATCCAGGCGGGGCCAGTATACTCGACCCTGGCATCACAACCCGGACCTGATACCCAGACCTCCCAAGATCCGTGACGTCAGCAGCACTCGAATTAACCACCTCGTTGGTAAGAACCAACATCCTCTGATTCATCGAGAACGCGTGCGTGGTATAAGGCGGCGCCACCATCGTCACTTTTACAAACCCTATGTTAATCCTCCCAGAAATTGTGAAAGTCACGTTGAGCTTCTGCCCGTGCGAAAATGCCGAATGTGAAGATGGGGACGTAATTACAGGCCGGGCCGGATCCAAATAATCCGGGGAGTATGCTTGCAATGTCAGGTCCGTCGGAAACAGCACGGTGGCCGTGAAATTGTTGTAAGCGTGCGGGTTGCTACCGCCGACTAGAATCCGACCGTCGCGAAGCAAGATCGCGGTGGAATGGTACATTCGGGGCGTGGAGGTCGAGTTCTGGAGCTCGAATCTCGACCCGATTGGGTTCCCGGGTCGGTATATTACCGGTGTTAAAACCGGGTTCCGACCCAAATCCCAGCCTGATGTGCCTGCGGCTGCCCCATTGATGATGAGAATGTTGCCATTTGGTAGCAAGACCATGTCGCCCATGACTCTGGGAGATGGCATTGTTTCCATGGCCCAATTAGGGTTTGCATCGGTTATCCGAATTCGACCACAAGTGGCTAGGGCTCGGTCGAATTTCCCATTGTTGGCGTCGGTGAATGAGCCTCTTGGTGCACCACCACACACCATAACTTCAGCTGTAATGTTGTTACTTTGGAGGTTCCTTAATGGGAGCAAAACTGCAGAGCCTGAACTGGGGTAATTCCTCGGATCACCGCCGGGAATTGTCGGGTAGGTTTTGATGACCGCTCTTTTAATGTAATTGAATAAGATCGCCCGATTATTGGCGAAAATGAATAGATTTCCATCGACGTTGAGGAAGACAAATGGGTAGAGGTTGTTTTCTACTCTTGGATCGTTGGTTTGAGCTAGGAATGGGAGATTGTAGGCTTGATCGAATCCGGGTGTTTTGGGGTAAAATTCGTAAGTGAACTGACGACGGCCGCCGACGATTATTTGCCGACCGTCGGGGAGTATTTGATTGGTGGCGTACCATCGTCTTTGCAGCAAGGCGCCACTAAGTTCTTTCCAATCACAGGACCTGTCGCTGCAGGGTTGGTAAACCCTAACATTATGATCGCCGTCGTTGAAACCCCCGGTCTGGACGAGGGATCCGTCGGGCATGGCGGCGCCGGAAGAGCACCAGGTGTTGGTCTGGACATCGAGAGGGCGGACGGAGTTGGAAGCGACGTCGTATTCTATAGAGTGGGCGCTGCAATCGTGCTTTAGGGTTAGGTCCTTAGGATCATCCCGGCACCGATTGTTGGGGAGGGAAATGTTGGAGGCGCCGAAATCGGTGCGGTCAAGGATGACGACACGGTCGGAGTTGAGGAGCTGCATGTGCATGGCGGGGACGCCGATGTTGGCGTGTAGGAGGCTCCACTTGCCGCCGCCGGGAATGGCGGCGGCGAAAACGGGGAGTAGTAGGAGGGAAAAGAGAATGAGATAAGAAGCTTTATTAAAGGTGACCATTGTGACAAGTTTTTGTTTGAATGTAGGGTTTTATTGTAATTAAGGGAAATTTGGGAGATGTGTTGGTGTGTTTTGAGGGAGGGATATATATATATATATATATATATATAGACAGACTATATATATGTATAGTTTTATGGGAATTTGGATGGTAGCGTTTGGTATGGAGCAAAAAGTCTACGTTTTGTTTTCTATTCTGCAAAATCTGAAATGAATCCTCCAGACACTGGTATAGTATTCAAATTTATGGTTAGTTAAGGAATAAATGTTGTTGGCATGATGGTGCACGATGCTGGCCAATATTCTTACAATCAGATAATATCTGTGTTTACTTTCTACACTGTAGTAGTATATAATTATTGGTCATGCATTTTCTTATATGGTTTATTCATTTATTGTTCGAGTTTTTTTCGTTTTATTTATTTATTATTATTTTTATATATTGGAAATCTGCAGTTTACCCAACCACCCACCCCCCCCCCCCCCCCCCCCACCAACCCCAAAAAAAAAAAAGTTTACCCAAAAAAATAAAGGAAATCTGGTAGCGTTTTAGTGTAATAAATTGTAGTTACTGTAATGTACTAGTGCAATGGTTAATATTTTTTTTTTTAAAAAAAAAAGAAAGAAAGAAAGAAAGAATATCCCAATGTGCAGCATAATAACTATCCATGATATCTATAATCTATCTGTAGCTATAATCTATATATCTCTATAATCTATAATCTATTTATAATATACTTATATAAAGATAATATAGTGAGATAGAAGTAATTAGTAAAAGACTAGCTAGATTTTATCGTGAATAAAAGTATTTTGAGTCTTCTCATTCTTCCATTCATTTTCTATTTTTCCTACAATCCTACCCGTTCCGCCTGGCAAAATTGAATTTCTCTTTTTATGCAGCACAAGTGACTTGAATTGAGCGTATTTTGTAGTATGAAATATTTGTTTGTTTTTTTATGTTTGTGTAATACGAATGAAATTTTATATGTATACGATTAAATGTTGTCTTGACAGATGGAAACCCGGTGAAAATACATGGAAGGTTAGTGGATTCATAATATATGTAAGGAGTTTATAGTAGTGAAATTGTAGTTGCAGTTTCCGTTTTGATCTTTTGTCGCTGAGAATCTTTTATAATAAGTATATAGCACAAGGTAAAATCCTATCTTCTTAACCACACCGATCATGTTATGTACTCTCCCTCGTTCCACTAAATGTGTCCTAAAACCTTTGGCACAATATTTTATGTGGGAATGCTTAGTATTTAATACTATAAAGGTAGATTAATATTTAAATGGGGGTAAATTAGGAATTGATTTTTTTTAGAGAAGCCATTGAAGGCCTGGAAAGGGTGGTGGAAGCCCATGCCACACAATTACAAAGGGAACAAAATGGAGCCATAGGGGGCTGGTGGGGATTCAAACCCCAACCTATAGGTTGAGAGTTGGGGGAGTTACCACTTGGATAAGTCCCCAACTTGGGTAAATTAAAAATTAATGTGATGTGATTGTAATTAATTTGAATTTTTAATTGAATTATTTATATGTGATGTGATAGTTGTGTGTTTAAAATTTTTATATATTTATTTATTGATGTGATGGGTGTGAGTTTAATATATATATATATATATATATATATATATATTTGAGGGGAAACATTTTCATTACTAAAGCAGGCAAAAGCCCAACTCAAAATATGGAAATACAATGCCCTTTGTCCTCAAGTAAACCGAAACACAATTACACAACTCCGGTCCAGATGATTTTACAACCTGCTCACATTAGCTTTTCAGTACCACTCTTCAACTTATTGTCTCTAGCTGCCCCAAGTTTAGCCCAGTAGTCAGCAAGAGAGTTCATTTCTCTCCAAATGTGTTGAACTCTTATCTCCCCAGCAAAGCGAAACAACGTGACAATTGGACCGATCAACTAGTGAAAGCGCCATGGGACCTTTCCCGGATCATCCAACCATTGTACAACATTGTGGGAATCGCACTCAAAAACTATCTTTTGTAATAGAAAATGTTGATTTCAAATGATAGCCCGACAAACCCGGCTAATCGATGTTACTTCTGCCTCCGACGAATCCGCTCGACCAATAAAATCGGATAAAATGAAAATCACTTTCCCTCCTCATCCCGAATTGTAACACCCCGGTTTTTGTCACCCAGGCCGGGACGCTACCGCCACATCTTTCTAAATAACACGACCAAGTCGAGCTCATTTAACAAGATGCTAAGGCTAAAGTTGTACCAATACTTTAAAAATAATTAAAAACCATTCAAAGCGTGCCCGAAGTTCAAATCAGAGTTAAGTCTACCATACATAATTTGAAAACAGTGCGGAAGCCAAAAACGGGGCCAAAACATGCGGCCAAAACCATAGTCCAAAGCCTCAGTGCAGAATTTAAATAATAGTAAATGCGACAAGTCTTCATAAGAAATAATCATATCCCGCGTGCGAATGCTTACTCTGCAAGATCTGAGAAATATAGGAATAACAACAAATTACTACAAAAGGTACTGCGTAAGTTAATATACAACACATCGAATTTTAAAAATTCTAGAAGAGTATATAAAAATAGGATTTTTAATTTAAAAGAAAGACGAATAAAATAATTTACGAAATCTCTTACACTTGCCACACAAATATTTTACCATTGTTCGTTATGATCGAGAACACCATATATGCCCTTTGGGACTAACGCCCACAAGGACTCCAATTCGTAATAAGGATCATAGGGACGTACCCTTGGGATCAACCTCTGGGACTCGTACCCACGAGGGTTGTGAAAGCAGTGACCCTATACAGACTGTTCCGGAGCCCTATATAACCCATACTGATACTTCGAGGAGTATAGACTTACAATCACTAAAACTATTTACCATAATTTGCCGTTTTGGCTACGAGAGGGGGCGGCCCAACGAGCTCCACCAAGTGCACTTACCCTCAAGAAATAACATCGGACATCCCACTCGATTAAAACTCCCAAAGTTTCAAAATCCACTTTTTATCATTATCATAAAATGACTACATTTCCAGAATATATATATTTCAACATGAGTGAAAAACGACTCATCGTTCACCAAAAACACATAACATGGATTTCACCATTTTAAGATAAGAATTGAAATAAAACCGCAGTGTTTTGTTTCGCCTTTGGAAATGTAGCAAATGATTTTTAAAAATTCTGAAAAATTCACAGTAGCTAGGAAACACCAAAATGAGCATTTTTCATATAAATAGGTATCCTCTAATTCGGACTTTAAATAGGCCAAATAATTCGATTTTAGAAAACCTTGATTAAAGGACTTAATATAGAACAATATAGAACAAAACTCATGAAGACATCGACTACAGTGTGTTTAAAAATCCATAACTTTTTCATGAGAGTTCCTAAAATCATAAAAATTGATGTAATTATTCTAGCCACAATATAGAACAAAACTCATGAAGATATCGACCACAAATAACAATCATAGGATGATCTAAGAAGCACCACAAAATCGAACTACATCAAAATCGAAACTGACAGCATCTCTGTAGCAGTAAACCATATCAAATTTGGGGCACCGAATAAACTCCAAAAATTGTAAAAATTTATAGATATCATCTTTAAAATGTTAGAAACAATTTTTATTTAGGAAAGATTTCTCAAAAACGCTCGGATCTAAACAGCCCCCACGATCTACCCTTCCACCGATTGATCCTATTATGGAGATGTTGGAAGAGATCCATAGTTCTAGGGCATGAAACTTGAATCTAGGAACAAGAAATCGAAATAGAATCCTTACCTAAGTAGGAGAATGGATTGGAAGGCTTGAACTCGTCCAAAACCTCTGGAAAGAAGAAGAACAACTCATAACTCTCTCCAACACTCAAAGGCAAATCTGATTTTTGGATTAGGGAATGGGGGTGGTTTTGGGGTTGATTATGGGGAGATATTGAAGTGTTTGGGATTCCAAAGGATGGCATTATGACCCTAGGTAAGTGGTGAGGGCTTAATGACTGCCAAATCCTGAAATTAAGGCTTCTCAACCCACATTCATTCACCTTGTTCAACCATGGTTCAACTAACCTCCTTTAGGTTCATGTATCTTCCTTAATCAGACTTTGTGGGGGGTTTAATATACTCAAAATTCATCCAAAAGCATCCCAAAACGACTGAGACTTGAATTTGGATCGATTGGAATCGCCCAACCTCGGAAATGAAGCCAAAAACGCGTGAAACATTTTGAATCACCGCCCCTGCAGGCGGCGCGTCGGTGGCGCACTACCCCGCGGCCACCAGCCTTCGCGGCCTTATTATTATTATTATTATTATTATTATTATTATTATTATTATTATTATTATTATTATTATTATTATTATTATTATTATTATTGTTATCATTATTATATTATTATTATTATTCTCTTATGATTTTTATTTCAAAAATCATAGTGTGGGAATTATCCGAGATTGTTGGGATAATTCGATAAATTTATTCCGAGTCGCGATCGTTCGAAAATATTTTATTCCGCTCTCTCGTAATTATTTCGGTTTTTAATAATTAAATCCAATTATTTAATTTTTGGATTTAAATTCTAGATGTCGATTTCTCGAGTATTACACGAATAATGCATCCTATTCCAGCCGGCCCCGGATTTCTAAGATGACCTGTCCGTATTGATCTTCCACCAGCCCTTAGTTGGGCGTATCCAGGTCAGACCACTTTTTGAAATCCGGAGCTCTGCCTCCTCCAGTCTGTGCCATTCTATCAATGCAGAAGCTTCAGGTCCAAAAAAAACTGACACCCGCCTCTATCCCAGCAGCTTTCCACCACAACCATGCTCGCTACTGACACTCTTCAGCAGCAGCTTTCCATATCGTCCAAAATATTGCCATACCTGCTACGCACCATGCTTCCCATCGGCCTCGCTTCAAAGTACACCGTAGCCACCATATAAGTAGAGTTTTAACCTTGCCCGGAATTGCCCACTTCACCCAAACCAGGCCACGCCAAGGTACCACAAGTTCCCTGCGAAGTCGCATTGACAAAAAAGATGGTCTATAGATTCCACCTCCCCCGCACACAGGATACATTAGTCACTTGAATTCTGAAGGCAGCCTCTATGATTCAACTCCTCGTATTTAAATTATTTCCTAAGAAAGAAAATTTACATTTGTAATGGGACGAACAAAAAAGGAAAGTGAGACGAAATTAGTGGGACGGATGGAGTATTTAGCAAATTTTTGTTCATCACAATTTAATATTGTGTTCTTTTATTATATTACAATCTCTTTTATTGCAGTGAGATATTTTTTCGCCCTAGATTTTCTGTTCCTTTTATTGTTTAATTGCTTTTAGGTAGGGTGGAAAACACTATATGTTCACATCTAACTTATTCTTCTTCTATCTATGTTTTTGTATCACACGGACATTGTTTTCTTCATTTTTGATAATTGTGTATTTAGGTATGTATCTGGAAAAGAGCCATTGATCTCTTTGGTGATGAAGCAATTTTAAAGTGCAAGTCGAAAGTCAATTGGAGTGACATAATATCAGAGACTTATGAGATGGAAGATAAAATTGTGGATATTTTTTAAGTTTGGATTCCTTTGTGGGGATTGAGAACTTCAAATCCAATTGTATTATTTGAATTGATTTATTTTGCAGTGTTAGTGAATGCAAAAAATTAAAGTAATGGTCAATGCTTGATTCATTTATGTTTGAATGAACTATTATATCTTTTCATGAATTTTTTTTTTTTTTTAGGAAAATGTCCTTTTATACCAATCTAATGAATGAAGTATTTTTTCATGGTCAATGCAGTATTTTTTTTAGTGGAAAATGCTTGATTCCTTTTATTTTTTTTTTGAATTATATTTCATTCATTTGCTCCAATCTAATGAATGAACCACTGTATGTTTTAACTAAAGTAATGGTCAATGCTTAATCTATTCTTTAAATATTTTTAGAGCATATAATTGTATTTCAGGCTTAAAATCTCATTTTATAGAGTACTAAATGGTATCTTTTCAGATTTGATTTTTAAAGATCTATTTTGGTCCTATAATATTATTTTAATTTTAATGTTTATACATAAAATAACATGAATTTAAATTAAATCCAAACGTGATAACTAATACACACTAAACTGGAGGGCATTTTTTGTTTTTATATTTTCTCTATATTTTTTGTTGTGTAATTTAATTTATTATATAAGCAATTGTTAGAAAAAAATATTTCATTATCATATAGTTTTCTTTTTAGAGCAAAATCATATTTATAATCATTTTTATATGCAACTATATGTGTTTTTTTTCCCGAAAAGATTTAACTTGGTCTAATTTAATTTTAAATTTTAAGGTTTCAATCAACCTCATATTTTATATTCAATTAAGGTTTTAAAAAAAATCAATACTGTTTAAATAAAATACTTCCTCCGTTTTTATTTGTTTGCTACGGACCCACATCGCACGCAGTCCAATGTACATTTTAAACCGTTAATAACTCAAGTTCGGTAAAAGTGAAAATTCTATAAGTTTCATATTTAAAAATTACATGACGAGACGAATCTAATAAGATCACACTTGACTATATTTTAACTTGTATAGCTATGAGAAAAATTGAAATCAAAGTAGTTCAATGAATAGTGACAAAACTTCCAATGTAGCTAACAATAAAAAACGGATGAAGTATTTAATATAATTGCAAATGTCAAAATAGAATTGAATTGAATGGGGGTGTGATGTAGGAATTAATCTTGGCCCTACCATTTTAATTCATACATATAAAATGATTTAATTTGGAGAATAAATTATATTTACTTCCTAAAATTATACTGTTATATTGTTATGACTTTTGGGAGAGAGACAATGTTGAAAAAAATAATATTTGTTATCATTAGTCATTACTCATTCATACTAAATTGTCAGAACTTTCCAAAATTATTGGCCATATTTGGCAATTCGCTATTAGATGTTACTGATTACTTAAGTACCTTAATAAATTTGTCAAAATTAGCTGTTTGACCATTTCTAGACCAACCTTTTAACTACAATAAATTGAAATCCAAAATGTTACTGATTGCAGCGGATTCAGAAAGAGCTGATTGTCTATTGTTTTAAGTTATTTTATCTCTTTAAAAAAGTTATTTTGCCTCACAAATGAGCTGATTCAAAATAGTTGTTTTGCCAAACACCCCATCATGTTCTAAGATAGATTTATTTTTATCTATATTATCAATAATTTTTTGGAATTAGTCCTATAGTTATTTTTTGTTGCCTCTATGAAATGATTCGTTATTCAAACAAAAATAAATTTGAATAACTAATTATATAATAAATTATTTGAAAGAATACATATATAATCAATTTTGTCTGTAATTGGGGATGAGGACTTGTCCAAGCAGCAAGTCCATGCCTTCCAACTCTAGGGTTGGGGGTTCGATTCTCATCGGCCCCTATATCTCATCTTTATCGATTTGTAATTTGTGTGACATGGAATTCCACCACCATTTTTCTGGCTCCAGCTCCTCCTAAAAAAATAATTGTTTGTGATTGATTTACATAAATAATGGTATTATTTAGAGATGGATGTGACTGCATTATATATCGATAGTTTTGTTAGTTGCAGTGAATTAATATGTTCATTAAAGACATAAAAAAGTAGTAGCCAATTAATAAAAAGAGCTCAGTAATTTGGATTATTGAAAGATCACTTCAAATAATTTCTATTATCTTTCATGTTTCTTTTTTTTTAATATGAAAAATAATTTCGATTATCTTCCATGTTTCTATTCTAAATTGGATCATTTCCTTTAATTATTGATTGAGAAAAATAATATGAAACACTCATAAATCAATGTTGAAACTTAATACGTAAATTAATTTATCCAAAAATAATATAGAAAGCTCATAAATCAATGTTGAATATATGCATAAATTAATAATCTTTATGTTATGAAACTTTTTGTAGGGAGAATCACTTTTACACCTTCATTGGACAATCTTTCTTTTATCATCGTTTTTTTTCACTTTTTTCTCAGTAATATGTTGTCGGAAAATTAGCATGACTCAATAAAGTTTATGTAATAAAATATTTGAATTTCTAAAATATTATGTTTTTTTTTAAAAAAAATATAAATTTCACTTCCCGCGCTCGGCGGAAGGGGGGGGGGGGGGGGGCGTCCGCCCCCTGAATTCAAAATTTGCCATAATTTTTATATAGTTATTGTATAAACTATTTTTCTATAGTTGCGCCCCCCGAACTCAAACTTTTGTCATGAATTTTTATATAGTTATTTGAATTTTAGCTATGTTATAATGCATTTTTATATAATTTACATAATAGGGAAAGACAAAGGAAATAAATAAGGTACCATATTTTGTTGGTGGATTTTTTAACATAATCCCATTTGGCCCATTTGTTCCTTAATTTTAATAAATGAAATAATGTATCTAAAGTTGTAACTAGACTAGGGGGCTTATTTTTTACCCTAGCTGAAGCGGATTTCCATTCGGTATACGGGTGTATGGTATTAGTATTAGTCCTAAATGCTACCGTTGAAAGATCTTTTTTCTACATTGAAGTTTGTGGTTTTCCCTTTTGTAGCGTTGATCCTAACAATTTCTACGGTTGAAAGATTGCTAAAAGATCTTTTGCTATATAAGAGTGATTTGCATAACACAATTGGATGTGAATTTCTTAGTGACTGTTTAGTATGTAACATAGAAAAAAAATATTTTCATAAAAATTGAAAAATGAAAAGGTTTACAATACTTAAAATATATGACGACTCTTATATTATATGTTGGACCTAATATAAAAATAATATATATAACAAAATTTTATATATATGGTATCTTTTATTATTTTAATTATATATTGTGAGAAAAAAATATATTAGAGCTCGCCCCGGCCCTAAAACTGTGTGTCCAGTATTGCGCGGGCGGGTGTGCTTGTTAGATTAATAATAAAAATGTATGTATTGTATAATATAACAACTTGAAATTGTAATCTAGCTAAAAGAATTAGGTGATAATAATAGCTTAGTTCAACTGAGCTAAGAAAATTAGTTCCATTCACTGTACTTCATCTGTCTTTTTTTTTTTTGTTATGGATCCATCTAGCATGCAGTTCAATACACATTTTATACCATTAATAACTTAAATTTGGTAGAAGTAAAAATTCTAAAAGTTCGATATTTAAAAACTATAAGACGAAATGAATCTAACAAGATCTCACTTGCCTATATTTTGAATAGTACAACTATGATAAAATTTTAAGTTAAAATGTGTATGTGAATAGTATCCAAAATACAAATAGGAAAAAAAAAAGAAAAAAAAAAACGAAGGAAGTATTAAACTAAATTTATCTACAAAATGGTTACGTTATATAGAACACAAAACAATGAACATTACAAAATATATATCAGAATTTAAATGATATTCTTTCTTAAGACGTTTTGACTTTGCTCGAATCATTATTCTTCAATTTGCTTTTAAATTGGTTTGTAAATAAATAGGTATTAGACTTGGGTGTTGCTATTTAGCATGCATGCCAGATGCATCACCTACAGGCATTTTTCACATGAACAATATTAAAGAATTTATAATTCCATAGTAGCTGAAATTAATAGTAACATAATTTTATAAAAGGTAATTAATTATCCTCCGCAAAAATGAAATAAAGCTGAAATTACAGAAAAGCCAGAGATTTCAACAACTTGCTCTTTTTTATACTTCTGTATGCTGACAAGCATGATGTAAGATTTCAATTTTCGCTAATTAAGGTTCATCATTCTGTTTCTGAATAATATAATTGCTGCCCAGTATTATTAATTAGCTTATTGTCACACGGATGCATGCATGTATTCAAATCAAATGTAGTTAGAATTTCAATATTCCTTATTATTTATTTATTTATCTCCATAAACATCATTCGGTGAAAGTTTCGGGTCAATGAGTGAGCTTTGAGGGCACTAACTATCCAAAGGATGGGTATTTTTTTTTTTAAAATATCATTATGCCATTAACTGTTATTTAATTAAATGTTTATAAATATCACATTCAGTAAATATTGATCACAAAAACATTGATAATGATTATATTCAGTATAGAATAAACATACCCTTTTATCACATTCAGTAAATATTGATTTTAAAAAAAAAAAAACATTGATAATGATTATATTCAGTAAATCGTGGCTGAAAACCGCAATTCCAAATTAAATGTTTGCCTGTGTTGGGGATGAGGACTTAGCTCAAGTGGTTAAGTCCCTAAACTTCCAACGGAAGGTTGGAGGTTCGATCCCCACCGAGCCCTTTTATTCCCCTTTATAATTGTGTGGCATGGGCTCCCACCACCCCTTTCCCAGGCAGAAGTATGCATTACGATATTAATTAATACCAAGAATAGGCCATTCTCATTTTTCTGATAGTGCTGTGATATATTTTCAATGATCTCATCATTTTAAAATCATGGGCTTAATGGTAATTTTTTTGTAATATGGATTTACTAGTTACTAAAAAAATTTAAAAAAAAAAGCTAACACAAAATCAAATGCAAACTACTTTAAAATATCGTCCAAATAACGTTATACAAAATAAGAATTCAAACCTAACTTCCAACAAAGAGAGAAGAACGTCCACGATCAACGGGTGGAAATGGATAGCAGTTAGAAGTTGGTCCTTTTCTTGCTTTTCTATGTTGTTATTGAATAATTCAAACTTCAAACTTTAAACTCATAGTTTATAAAATGGTTAGACTTTGGAATTAGATTTGTAATGATAGTGAATTGGTAAAGGGTAGAAAATCTTGCCAAGAAGGAAGTAATATAAGTGGAGTATAGAGCAAGTCTTACTTCAATATAATTTGACCAACTATTGAATTATAAATGGGTCCGGTTATGGTGCGATCATGGGTGCCACAGTACATCAAGGAATGAATCACAACCGTTCATTTTAATCTAAAGATTGTAAATGCAAAATGGTAAAGTTGTCCAAAAAAAATGTGTAACGGTTTCATTAGTTACCAAATTAAAAAAAGTACTTCATATCTTAAACGGATTTCTATCCTAAAATATGTTATAAGTTAAAAATTAACTAAAATAAAAACATAATTACGACACAAATTATAGTCAACAATTCAGTACCAAATCTAAATGGGCTCAGCTACAAGAATTCTTCATTTCAGCGACAAATGTCAATTCCTTTCAGCGAGGCTTTCTCATGTTTTTCAGCGAAAAGTTCCCATTCTTTTCAGTGATATACCAATATTCTTTTCAGCGATGTAAAGTGTTCTTTTCAGCAAATTACTAGTGTTCTTTTTAGATATTTTCAGCAATTAATATCCGTTCTATATATTTTCAGCGATTTTTGTCTAAATATTTTTCAGCGAAATCCTATGGTTCTATAAGCGACCCAGTTAGATTATATTCAGCGACATATCCGTATTCTTCTCAGCGATGTCGTTAGATATTTTTCAGCGACAATGACATTATCAATTTATTTTCATTATCTGGACTAACTTATTTATTTATTTTATATATATATATATATATATAGTCACCATCTAAGATGGCTACTAGCTAAGTTTTAAAAAAATATATATTTTTTAATCAATATGGCGATTCCCACTGTTCACATAATTTTTTTTTATTTTTTTTCATTAGTCGCCATTTTAAATGGTTCGTGTGATAAAATATTATTTAACTGTGATCGCTATTTCTCATGGCGACTCATTTTTCAGCGATATCAAGTACTATTTTCAGCGACAAAAAAGCGTTCTTTTTCAGTGACGTGTATTTCTTCTTTCAGCAATAGTTTCTATATATTACTATGTCGCGGAATTAATAATACATGTTCCGTTGCTGAATTATATATTACTCACTTTTATTAGAAATCTACACCGAACTGGGATACAAATTAGAAGTATGCATTAGTAACAAAAAAACCATATCTCATTTCCTTTCATTTACTTTGTGCAAATTTACTATTTTAACTCTTAAATTAATCTCAAGCATCAATTTACAAAATGTATCAACGGTGTGGGAGCATCCGCAGAGTCCGCACCCTAACAAATCTGATTATAAATAATTGGGCTTCTTAAAATTTAAAAGAACAAAATAATATAATTAACATATAACATTTGACTATATCTATAATATATATATATATATATATATTGTGGACTTGTTGCAAAATTCATGGAGGAGCACTGGGCCATTCCTTCTATGAATGTAGTTTCGCCCTTGCGAAGCTAGGATTGCAATTAGGAGAAACTACGTGTTTGATCTTCTTTTCTAGCTAGTTATAAATAAAGACATCAATTGGTTATTTGACTAATACTTAAATTGTAATAAAACCAATAGCTATATACAATCACCAGTTTTTATTTCACTATCTTGTACCGTAGTATATATTGGGGAATAAATGCAAGATGCTGGCAATGGGCAATCCGCATAGGATGGAGTAGGTGTTGAATAAGCACCCCTACTAAATGAATATGATATCTGAAAATGGGTATTTTTGTTGGAATATATTGTTAATTGTCAATTGATTAACTAATTATATCAAGCCATTTAATTGTAAATTGTTTGTAACATTTACATCCGCATCAAACTAATTAAATTCCAATTATAAACTTTGATGAATTTAAATAAGTTGAAGTGTGGGGTTGGGGACTTGCACTAGTGATAAGTCCCCCAACTCCCAACCAATAGATTGGGGTTCGACTCCCCACCCGGCCCCCTATACCTTCCCTTTGTTCCCTTTATAATTTATATAACATGAGCTCCCACCACCCATTTCTAGGGCTTGAATGGCTCATAAAAAAATAAGTTGAAGTGTACCGATTTATAAATTAAATATGTGCATGTGAGTGCAATATATAGCACATATTAATGTTAAATAATAAACAATTTGATGACATCATCACATGATAACATTTCTTAAACAAAAGGTTAATTAAATCTTAAGTATATATCATTAACATAAAAAATACCACACAATATGTGGGAATGAGACTTGATCCAAGTGGTCATGTTCCATGCCTTCCAACTATAGGTTGGAGGTTCGATGCCCATCCGGCCCTCTATCCTTCCCTTTTATCCCCTTTTGTAATTTGTGTGGTTTAAACTCCCACACATCTTTGCCGACACATAGGTTTCAATGTTTAAAAAAAAAATAATATCACACAATATTGTTCACATTAGATTTAATTCAATACACCATATATAGCATTATCTTCAATACTCTCTCTCAAGCTTCAAACAAAACACATACATGCATAATTACATACATATAAAATTCAGAGTTGAGACTACTTAATTTGGACCCAAATACCCGAGCTTGGAACTTCCCTATAAACCACAAACATAAGATAGAATCCTGGCGGGGCAAGTATACCCGAACCCGGAGTCATTACTTGAACCCGGTAAGTGGATCTCCCGAGGGGCACCACGCTGGCGCTCCTATTACTCTCCTTGGTAAGGACCAACATCCTCTGATTCATCGACAACGCATGCGTCGTATAAGGCGGCGCCACCATTGTCACTTGTATGAATCCTCTGTTAATCCTTCCCCGAGCACAGCGGCGATTACAGGCCGGTACAGGGGCGTCAGCTGACGCCCCTTGATTTTTAAATTTTTTTTTATATATATTATATAATTTATTTTTTATTATATGTTTTATTCTTCCCTTTTTCCCTCTCAGACATTATTCTGCCAAGGAAACAAAAGAGGAGGGAGAATTTTTGGTTCAATTAAAGTAAAGTGCATAGTGTCAGAATGATGTTGTCTTTTTGTGCTTTTTGAGTAGTAGTGTTGGAATTCTAGATTGGGATATAGAGTAGTATACAGTTATCAGTTATCTGTGAGGAATGATGAAGACTTGAGTGAAAATTTGAGCTAATGTAGTGTTTTACCTAATACACGTATTGTCTGCAAAGTATAGGGAAGGGACAGGAGATTGGTTCTGTTTTTGCAGAATTTTAGGGTTCTTGACTACTCAATTATTTATTTGTTTGTTTATATATTACATTGATGGATCTGATTTATTGCTCTGGTTTATATTCAACATAGTTATTTTGTTATGTTAACAATTTGTTGGTTATGGTATTGGTAGTCTGAATGACTTATTTTGATATTTATTATTTATTGGTAACATTTGTACGTGTATAAGAAATACTAGATGAAGTGGACTGAAAATATGAATTTTTTTCGAAAAATGTCAGTGCTTCGACGACGAATGTTGTAATTAACATCATTAAAATTTTGTATTTTTTGTCAAAATCCGCACACCCTAGATCTAAATCCTGGAATCGCCACTGCCCGAGCACCGAACGTCACATTCAGCTCCTGCCCGTACCCAATTATCGAATGCGAAGCCGGAGAAATGATGTCGGGTCGCACCCGATCCAACCTCTGATCCAAATAATCCGGCGAGTACGCTTGCATCGTCAAGTCCGTCGGAAACAACACGCTGGTGAAATTGTTGTAAGCATGAGGGTTGCTGCCACCGACTAGGATCCGACCGTCGCGAAGCAAGATCGCGGTGGAGTGGTACATTCGGGGCGTTGAGGTCGAGTTCTGGAGCTCGAATCTTGTCCCGATTGGGTTCCCCGGCCGGTATATGACCGGTGTTAAGACCGGGTTCCGACCCAAATCCCAGCCTGATGTGCCTGCGGCTGCCCCATTGATATTGAGGATGTTGCCATTTGGTAGCAGGACCATGTCGCCCATGACTCTCGGTAATGGCATGGTTTCCATTTCCCAATTAGGGTTTGAGTCGGTTATCCGAATTCGACCACAGGTGGCTAGGGCTCGATCGAATTTCCCATTGTTGGCGTCGGTGAATGAGCCTCTTGGTGCACCACCACACACCATAACTTCAGCTGTAATGTTGTTACTTTGGAGGTTCCTTAACGGGAGCAAAACTGCAGAGCCTGAACTCGGGTAATTCCTCGGATCCCCGCCCGGGATTGTCGGGTAGGTTTTGATGACCGCTCTTTGAACGTAATCGAATAAGATTGCTCGATTATTGGCGAAAATGAATAGATTTCCATCGACGTTGAGGAAAACAAAAGGGTAGAGATTGTTTTCCAATCTTGGATCGTTGGTTTGAGCTAGGAATGGCAAATTGTAGGCCTGATCAAAACCGGTTGTTTTGGGGTAAAATTCGTAAGTGAACTGGCCACGGCCGCCGACGATTATTTGCCTGCCATCTGGCAGTATTTGATTGGTGGCGTACCATCTTCGTTGCAGCAAGGCGGTATTGAATTCTTTCCAATCGCAAGACTCGTCGTTGCAAGGTTGGTAAACCCTAACATTACGATCGCCATCGTTGAAACCTCCGGTCTGTACGAGGGATCCGTCGGGCATGGCGGCACCGGAAGAGCACCAGGTGTTGGTGAGGACGTCAAGAGGTCGGATGGAGTTGGAAGCGACGTCGTATTCTATAGAGTGGGCGGTGCAGTCGTGCTTTAGGGTTAGGTCCTTGGCATCATCGCGGCACCGATTGCTGGGGAGGGAAATGTTGGAGGCGCCGAAATCGGTGCGGTCAAGGATGACGACACGGTCGGAGTTGAGGAGCTGCATATGCATGGCGGGGACGCCGATGTTGGAGTGTAGGAGGCTCCACTTGCCGCCGCCGGGAATGGCGGCGGCGAAAAGGGGGAGCAGGAGGAGGTAGAAGATAACGCTGTTTGGAGTGGCCATTATGACTAGGTTTTTTTCTGAATGAATTTAGGGTTTGTGAGAGAAAATTGGGAGATGTTTTGGTGTGTGTTGTATTTGAGTGTTGATTGGGATTTATATAGTGCGGAAGGAAATTTGGACTGTAGCGTTTATCGGTATGGGGGCAAAGAAAAGTCTTGAGTTTGTTTTCTATTAAAATCTTAAAAATGTCTTCCACCAACATTATATTCGAATTCAGGGTTAAGGAAGAATTGTTTTATCATTATATACTCCCTCTCTCCATTTAATTTATCTTGTTTGACTTCTACATACAATCCAATACACTTTTTCAACTGTTAATATATCAAAATATGTAAAATAAAAATTATGTAAAATATATATTATAAAACTACGTGATCATACGATTCTAATAAGACACAACTCGACTATTTTTTTCCAAATATATATTTACAATAACATTAAGTCAAAACTGAACAATGAACAGTACCAAAAAGTCAAACAGAACATGTTACCTAGGAAGGAGGGAGTATTTATGTATTGTGGTTTGGTCAATAATGTTCTTACAATTAGATAGGCATTTGTTTTATTTCCCCACATTTTGAGACAAATATTATTGACCTTGTCTTGTAGGTTGCATGTTTCATAGTTTTAAAATCAAGAAATAACCTCATTTAGCTGTCTGATGTTATGAACTTCGAGTATTAATTACCGGCCGAAACTATACAAGTTCATGCATGCATAAATAATTCTCAAACTAAAAATCATAAATTAAACTATGTGTCAGTGTCTCCCAACAAGAAATCAGATAATCATTTCATTTTATTTTTAATTAAGATTTGAAATGAAAGAATGTTTGACTTTGCTCGTCTCCAACTCTCCATACAAGTACAAACGTGCATAATATGGATTTATTAGTTATTACTAATACGTTCTATATTAATTACTAGTATTAGATTTAGACGTGGGTGTTGATATTGAACATGCCAGATAGGTATATCAGCTTCATTCACATTAATAATAATTTTATTATTTAATCATGGTTTATGTTTGTTGGTGTACACCAAATACATTAATTCTAATGGAATTTCACACTATAATGCATGGATAATGTAATTTAATTTCTTATGCAGTAGTAATATTATGTATATAAAATTGTATTTTAAATGCAAAACATATAATTGCATATTTATATATTCGACTACTCGTTTTGGTTAATTAACTCCATCTTACTTAAAACTAAAATAATGTTAAATTGTTAATTAATGCATTGCTAATTGCTTTTTGATCAGGACATCATCGATTCATCGCACAAGCTAGCTAAGTAAGAATTGAAACCATTAACTAACATAGTACTAGTTGTTAATTTTTAATGTTATTAGTTATGTACTCGTCATCATTAAGTTATCCAATATCAGTATATATATATAATCACGGATGCATTTATTTAATTTTATATCTTGGTTGACATACACTAAGGCCCCGTTCTCTACAACTTATTTTCAGACCTTATTACTTATTTTTTTCCAAAATCAGATCAGACCAGATCAGATAAGAAACATTCAGATCAGACCAGATCAAATCAGATCAGATCAGACCAGACCAGACCAGACCAGAAATATTCAGACCAGATCAGATCAGACCAGATCAGATCATTATAATACAATTACATAATTGCATATAATATTTTTTTAAAAAAAGGCAAAAACATATAGGAATGTATGCAAATATTATTTATATTGTACTTATTTAATACTAATTTTAAAAGTATTTTTCAAAATATTTTTTTGCTCTTCAAAATATTATTTAAACATACTAGTCACGTTTTTAATATATTTTATATTATAAATACTTTCAAAATATAGTTTTAAATACTTTCATTAAATATTTTTGAAATATATTAGAAAATACTTTCAAAAATATTTTCAAAAATAACTAAACATAATAATAAAAACTATTAATTAATTATTATTATTATTATATATAATAAATATTAAATAGTAATTATTAATTTTTATTATTATATATTATTATTATTATTACCATAATTTAATTAGAATCAAAATAGCTTATCGAAAAAAATAATAGAATCTAAATATAAATAAAATAAGATCAGAACAGATCAGATCAGACCAGATCAGACCAGATGGAATCAGACCAGACCAGAAACATTCAGATCAGATCAGACAAATTCAGATCAGACCAGTTCAGATCAGACAAATTCAGATCAGACCAGATCAAATTTTACAAATTCAGATCAGATCAGAAAAATTAAGGCGTAGAGAACAGGGCCTAATAATTAATGGTTGGTTGTTTTAGGTTATTGAAACACGGATGCATGTATTCAAACGTAAGTTTGAAATTCTTCCTATTATTACCTATAATTCTTAAGCAATCATTAAAAGTCAAATTAGAATTATATGTATGTATATATACATACAATTACATATACTAGTATATGTTTGTCGTACTACATGTTAGTTCTTACCAGAAAAGATAGATCGATTTGATTATTATCTACATTCTACTATTAGGGACAAAAATGTTTGAAGACTACTGCTTTTTTAAACACATAGGTACAATGAGAATGGGGCATTGAATAATAGTTTCAAGTTCAGAGTATTCAAATATTTCTAGGTCTATAAACTGAGTACTACCAACCAATTGACATTATTATTGTTGTTTGTCCAATCAGTTAAAAAAAAATTATTTGCCCGTTAAATTTGATTGCTAAACTCTAATTAAATACCATGCAGTGCAGATTAACAAGTTTTAACCATGTGTTATTGGACTAACAGATATGGACCTTAGTATTTTTGTTGGTGTTAACACCATGCAATGATGCAAATGTCCAATACCATTCTACGGGGTACTTATAAGTTCTTATATTAATTAATATTCATCTAGTCAACTATATATTAACATAAAAATTAATTGAAACAAATAAACACAACGTGTAAAGGATAGTTTGGGCACAATTTTTTTTTCCTAGACAGATAATACAGGCTAGGAAAGAAAGAAAAAAAAATAGGAAGCTAAAACAGACTAAAGCCGTGGAAACCACGTGACCATCACATCCGCACTCACACACTTCAGCTTGCAAGACCGAACAAGTGCCAAGAAACACTGACACGCCACCTATCCAACGCCTGCCCTTCCACTGCTTCCAAGAAGTGAGCCATCCGAATGCACAAAGTGGCCAGTCCAAGAGCCCATGTCCCAACAGACAAGCAATTGATGAGAAGGGAGGGAGTTATGTGGCGTAAGGGTCTTAGTCATCTCATCCTTGAGAAAATTAGCTTGACGTAGCAGACTTTGCATAGACGTTGATTGACCGCGAAAGATTCGACAATTACGTTCAAGCCAAACGGTCCACATGCTCGCGATGAAAGTGAAGCCATAGCAACGGAACATACCACAAAGCCAAAGCCGTATGGAAGGTCTGCCAATAGAGGAAAGATCACCCGGAATATCAATATTCCAAGCTGTCCAGAGTGGACGAGTCCAGGTCGGGACAGACTTCCACGCCACAAGCCATAAAAGTACACAGATCTGTTGGGAAAAAATAGTGGAACAATGCGGAAACTGTGGGATCACCAGAAATACCAAAACAATACCAATATCCAAAACAGTATATCTCCTGTGTGCCAAATAAGTTTCCAACAGATGCAATCAAGCCAATTCAACAATAAACCAACCAAAGCAATATCAAAGCAGTAAATCGGCACCGAGATTTATACGTGGAAAACCCTTCAAAAAGAAGGTAAAAACCACGGGCCAGTCGCCACCATCTCAAAATCTCTACTATATCAAATAATGGGTACACCAACGTTTCTCTCTAGCATATGCCTAGAGGTTCACCAACAATCATCAAGATTTTCACTAATATTGGCTAATCATCAATATAGACAGTCGGCAGTGGATTCTCAAAGAAATATATATACTTCTAGAATACAATTCTAGGCTAAGAACAAGAGAGGTGTAAGAGAAAGGATTTCACCAAAGATGTGAATTTTTCTGCCGGACGGAATGACTGATCGTCCTTCTTCTTCCTCCTTTTCCTTCTCTGTTTTCTTTCTCTGGTTTTCTGCACTTTTTCTGCTTCTCAAAATTGTTCTGCAGCTCACCTCGGTCTGCCTCACTCACTGCCTCTATGATTGATGTTTGTTTGGTTGTAATAATAAATGCCCACAGCTGTTGCCTTTACTCCTCAATTCGGTAAGTGTTTTTCTTTTTTTTTTTATATTGGTGGTCAAGCCCAATAAAGTGGACTGACCCTACAATTCTCCCCCGTTAGTTCATTTTCTGAGCTCTACCAAACCCGCTCCTCGCCTGCATGCTTCGAACTTCTCTTTCGGTAATGACTTGGTGAACATATCTGCTGAATTCTCACTTGTGTGGATCTTCTCTAAACTCAACTGTTTGTCCTCAAGCACGTCACGAATCCAATGATACCTGTAATCAATATGCTTGGATCTCGAATGGAAACTCGAATTCTTAGATAGATGGATTGCACTCTGACTGTCACTGTAAACAATCCACTTCTCTTGTTCAATGCCAAGCTCTTCCAACAGTTTCTTCATCCACAAAGCTTCTTTGCAAGCTTCTGTGATGGCAATATATTCTGCTTCAGTACTAGACAAAGCAACACACTTTTGCAATCTTGATTGCCAAGAAACGGCTCCCCCTGCAAAAGTCATCAAGAACCCCCGACGTGGACTTCCTGGAATCGACATCACCTGCCATATCTGAATCTGTATATCCAACCAGA
Organism: Hygrophila difformis; assembly: GCA_030278955.1. Lineage (NCBI taxonomy): Eukaryota > Viridiplantae > Streptophyta > Magnoliopsida > Lamiales > Acanthaceae > Hygrophila > Hygrophila difformis. Next base: position 4,323,775 of record JAOANR010000011.1, read on the forward strand.
GTAGTATCATTAGTACCAAAGCATAAACATACACTGGAAGTACCTCTCAAGTATCTGAGAATCCATTTCACTGCAGCCCAATGTTCTTTTCCTGGATTAGAGAGAAACCGGCTCACTACTCCAACTGCATGAGCTATATCTGGTCTTGTGCAAACCATAGCATACATCAAGCTGCCAACTGCTGATGCATAAGGAACTTTGCACATCTCTTCTTTTTCTTTCTCACTTGTAGGGCACTGTTTAACTGAAAGTTTGAAGTGACTTGCAAGTGGAGAAGACACTGCCTTTGCCTTGCTCATGTTGAATCTTTCAAGCACAGTCTCAACATAGCGTTCCTGAGATAGCCAAAGTTTACCCTTCTTCCTGTCGCGGGTTATTTTCATGCCAAGTATCTGTTTAGCAGAGCCTAAGTCTTTCATTGCAAAAGACTTATCCAATTCTCTCTTCAACTTCTCAATCTTGCTAGCATTATGGCCAACAATCAACATGTCATCTACATATAACAGTAGGATAATGTAGTCATCATCAGAATACCTCTTCACAAACACACAATGATCAGATAGTGTTCTGGTATACCCTTGACCCATCATAAATGAATCGAACTTTTTGTACCATTGCCTCGGAGCTTGTTTCAATCTATACAAGCTCTTCTTAAGCTTACAAATCATGTTCTTTTTGCCTTTGACTTCAAAGTCTTGAGGTTGTTCCATGTAGATTTCCTCCTCTAAATCACCATGAAGGAATGCAGTTTTCACATCAAGTTGCTCAATTTCCAAATTTAAACGGGCGACCAGACCAAGAACAACTCTGATGGAGCTCATCTTCACAACTGGAGAAAATATTTCTTCGAAGTCAACACCTTTCTTCTGACCAAATCCTTTCACAACCAACCTTGCTTTGTACCTTGGTTGTGAGCTGTTTTCTGAAGTCTTCAACCTGTAAACCCATCTATTCTTGAGTGCCTTCTTACCCTCTGGTAGTTTTACCAACTCATAAGTCTGATTATCTTTTAAAGATTTCATCTCTTCTTCCATAGCTTTCAACCACTCATTCTTGGCTTCATGACCAATGGCTTCTTCATAGCTTTCAGGTTCATTTCCATCTGTAAGCATCACATACTCATTGGTGTTATATCTCTTTGATGGTTGGCGCTCTCTGGTGGATCTCCTCAAAACTGGCTCAACTGGTAGTGGCGGTTGTGGTACTTCTTCAACTGGATCAACATCATCAGCTGCAGGCTCATCATTAACATCATCACCAACCTCTGGTTGTACATCTCCCCCGTGATCATGACCTACTAAGGGAGAAGGAACTGGATCCAATCTGACTGGAATCTCTGCAAAGGAACTGGGACTCTTATCTTTGCTGACATCATCCCCAAACTGATCTTCAAGAAACACAACATCTCTGCTTCTCACAATTTTCTTGATCACTGGATCCCATAACCTGTAACCAAGTTCTTCATGACCATAACCCAAGAAGATGCATTCTTTGGCCTTATCATCAAGCTTCGACCTCTCATCTTTCGGAACATGAACAAAAGCTCTGCAGCCAAACACTCTCAAGTAGTCATAGGAAACATCTTTCCCACTCCAAACTCTGTTGGGAACATCACCATCAAGAGCAGTGCTTGGAGAAAGATTTATCAAATCAACTACAGTCCGCATAGCTTCCCCCCAAAAGCTTTTGGGAAGCTTTGCATTCGAAAGCATACACCTAATCCTTTCCTCAATTGTCTTGTTCATCCTTTCAGCAACACCATTCAGCTGTGGTGTCTTCGCTGGAGTCTTCTCAAGCCTGATACCATAAGTTCTGCAATAACTCTCAAACGGCCCTTTGTATTCACCACCATTATCTGCTCTGAGTGCCTTCAGCTTCTTTCTTGTTTCCCTTTCAACCCTGACATGAAACTCCTTGAAGACATCAAAAACCTGATCCTTGGTTTTCAAAGCAGTGGCCCACACTTTCCTTGAGTGGTCATCAATAAATGTAACAAAGTAGACAGCACCTCCAAGAGATTTATCTCGCATAAAACAAACATCAGTATGAATCAAATCAAGTACACCAGACTTTCTATGTGGAGGATAAGTATGGAATGAAACTCTATGTGCTTTACCAGCAATACAATCAAGACAAGTTTTCAGAGATGTACCTTGCGAATTCGGTAGAAATTGCTTCCTTGAGAGAGTCTGCAAGCTCTTCTCACTCACATGGCCAAGTCTCTTGTGCCAAAGGTCAATGCTGACACCTTTCTGAACAACATTTGTCTCCCCTTTGCATATCTTTGCTTGCATAACATAGAGTGTGCTCACTTTATTTCCTTTTGCAACTATCAAAGACCCTTTGGCGAGCTTCCATTTACTTTCACCTAAGTAGTTGCAGAAACCATCATCATCTAACTTTCCAGCTGAGATCAAATTGAGACGAATATCTGGAACATGTCTCACATCCTTGAGTATTAATTTGGTACCAAGATTTGTCTCCAAACAAATCTCTCCAATGCCGACAATCTTTGAAACACCATTGTTTCCCATCTTGACATTACCAAAATCACCAGAAGAGTACGAATTGAAGAAGTCACCATGAGATGTAACATGGAACGATGCGCCAGAATCAATCACCCAATCAGTGTCCTGACACACTAGACTAACACAACTGTCATCTAAGACAGTAACTGCATCACTGTTGTGGTTAACTGCATTAGTCTCTTTTTCTTCTTTCTTGCCTTCTGCAATTTCCCTTTTCAAGATCCTGCACTCTTTCTTCATGTGACCCGGCTTGTCGCAGTGATAACATCTGATCTCTTTTCTGTTCTTTGACCTTCCTCTTGGTGTATAATGTTTATCACGTCCTTGTGGATTTCTGCTCTTACTTCTTCCCTGTCTCACTAGCTTCTGAGAAACTAGAACATCTGAAGAAGATTCACATTTTTCTTTTCTTCTTGCATCTTCATTGAGTAAACTGTCTTTAACCATCTCCATGGTTAGTGTTCCACCTGGTGCTGAAGTACTCAACGAGACCACTAGTGTTTCCCAACTATCCGGTAGAGACCCCAGAAGTAGCAGTGCCTGTAACTCATCCTCAAGATTTAATTTCATCCCAGCCAACTGATTTACCAATCCCACAAAATCACTGGTATGCTGTGTCATACTTTTTCCATCCCTGAATTTCAAATTCACAAGTCTTCTAATGAGTAATGCCTTGTTTCTGAAAGTATTTTTCTCATAAAGTGCCTCTAGCTTTTTCCACAATAAATCTGCTTTGGTTTCCTCTGCAATGTGATGGAATATATTGGGATCTACCCATTGCTTAATGGTAGCAGAAGCTTTCATGTGCAACACTCCCCAAGCGTCATCACTCACATCATTTGGCTTTTCTTTGCCCAACACCGGCTTAAATAAATCTTTGCAATAAAGCAGATCGAGCATCTTTCTTTTCCAAATAGCATAATTCCCTGAATTTAATTTCATCATTCCAAAGGAATTTTGCTCATCCATTTCAACACACAGATATACTATCAAAACTTCCATAGCCCAACTTTCGCTCTGATACCAGTTTGTTGGGAAAAAATAGTGGAACAATGCGGAACCTGTGGGATCACCAGAAATACCAAAACAATACCAATATCCAAAACAGTATATCTCATGTGTGCCAAATAAGTTTCCAACAGATGCAATCAAGCCAATTCAACAATAAACCAACCAAAGCAATATCAAAGCAGTAAATCGGCACCGAGATTTATACGTGGAAAACCCTTCAAAAAGAAGGTAAAAACCACGGGCCAGTCGCCACCATCTCAAAATCTCCACTATATCAAATAATGGGTACACCAACGTTTCTCTCTAGCATATGCCTAGAGGTTCACCAACAATCATCAAGATTTTCACTAATCTTGGCTAATCAACAATATAGACAGTCGGCAGTGGATTCTCAAAGAAATATATATACTTCTAGAATACAATTCTAGGCTAAGAACAAGAGAGGTGTAAGAGAAAGGATTTCACCAAAGATGTGAATTTTTCTGCCGGACGGAATGACTGATCGTCTTTCTTCTTCCTCCTTTTCCTTCTCTGTTTTCTTTCTCTGGTTTTCTGCACATTTTCTGCTTCTCAAAATTGTTCTGCAGCTCACCTCGGTCTGCCTCACTCACTGCCTCTATGATTGATGTTTGTTTGGTTGTAATAATAAATGCCCACAGCTGTTGCCTTTACTCCTCAATTCGGTAAGTGTTTTTTTTTTTATATATATTGGTGGTCAAGCCCAATAAAGTGGACTGACCCTACAAGATCTTCTCTGGGAAAGAGGATGCCCATAGCCATTTCCAACCAACTTGAGACACACCATCCAGCAGGCCCAATAAAAACTTGTAACCCGGCTTGGTAGAATAAACGCCATCGACAGAAAAATTCCAGCGCCAACCATCAACATTTATAGCATGCAGACAAGGTGAGAACCATAAAGGACTATTGCCATTTCCCATCTGAAATGGGACCAACCTTTTGAATTACATTGGGTTTATTTAATTAGTTTTCTTTCTAGGAAATTTGAAGTCGACGAAAAAGAAGACGAATGTTGTCACCTATAATTTCATCGTCTGCCGAATTTCATTGTCTCATGCGTCAGGCGACGAATAAGGTGACGAAATTGCTTCGTCGCCTTCCTTGAATTTTTTTTATTTTTTATTTTTTGTTGTCGTAGTGGATCCTATTTTGATTTTCGTTGTTATTTTTTTATTTAATTGAATTTCTTTTTATATTTATTTTATTCTTTACAACCACTTTCTTCAATTCCTTTTTATGGTGGAAATAGAACACGACATAGTGTTTAAGTGTCAACTTTTAATTTGTTGTTAGATTTGAATTTAATTACACTACTAGTATTTTTTGCCCGCGCTCCGCGCACGGGCGATATTTTTTTTTAATAAATAAACTTTATAATTTGTTAAGTTAATTAAGAAAATAATTTTACTACATTTTTTTTGAGAAACCAAATTAATAAAAATATAATAAAATTATTTGAAAATCGAATAAATAAAACAATAGTATTAAAATGCGAGCTACATCAAATATCTTAATCCAATAAAATTGTTTGAAAATAAAATAAAGCTAAAAAATATACTAAAGATCTTCAAGATCACGGGCATGCATCAGCTACCATGTCGTCAATCAGTGACCACGATACCATTAGACCTGCATATTTTAGTAAACTAATAAGCAACAAAAAACTTTGTAATTTTATTACGATGAGATAATTAAAATAAAGTATTGACCTTCTCTTTCTTGATTTTTTTAGGGAGACTTTTGTTCTTCCCGAACCTTCACGATCTTCATTCATGTTGTCATCGCCATCGTCAACATCAATTGTGGGCATTGCAGTGACATCTGACTTATTGAATCTTTTGAGCCGGTTTGAGTTCACAGATTTCTCGGTATCGGGTGTCTTCAATGCATTCATTGTGGTGGATGATGGGTGCTATTAAATAAATTTATAATATATCAATAAAAATTCAACATGTATAACAGTAATATATTTTTATCATAATGTATAAGGACTCCAAAAGAAACATAGTTGTAAAGTTACCTCGGAGGTCTTGCATCCTAAATTGATGTTCTTATCATCAATGGTGATGTTTTCAATAGAATCAATTCCTTTGTGGATGCCGACTACAGAATACTGAGTCGAACTCTTTTCCACGTTCTCCTCATTGATGCAAATCGTTAAAGCAAACTTATTCCCCACAAAAGTCTTCAAAATAGGTGGGAACTCAGCACCCTTTCCCTCCTAATAAAATATAGAAGTTTATTAATAAAGAAATAAATAAATTCAGAAGGTATTGTTTTATACAAACATAGGTTTAGAAAAATTTAATGTGTAGGCATATCTTTTCCTGATCATCCAGTATGTCATAAGCATTCTTTTGAATTATTTGTTCAACTTCCCTGCTGCCTAAAATGAAGGCAGCACTTCCAGTTTCGTCTCCAGTAAATATACGCAACCTCATCCTAAAATAACAAAATTACATACAATTTTAAATTGATTGAATATATTTTAAAAGCAATGTTACTAATAAACTGAAAAATCATAATTTCACTTACATCATATCAGGGAAGGGTATAGTTCTATTGCATTTGTTGCATTTTGATTTATCATTGATTTTCTCCACCTCTTCTCGGCATGAGCTACAAACTTCGTAGCACCATTCTTTTGATTCCTTAACTTTTCGCACTGTCACTTGGCACGTAACTTCTTTCTGTGTTAGTAGACAATTTATTTCAGTTGACTGATATATTTAAGCCTATTAGATTAAAGAATACTTTAAATTTTATAATACCTTAATATAGGTAGAGTCCAGTTTTCTTAGCTCAAGAACGGTCTTCACATCGGTTTGTTGGACATCTTTTTCAGGTAACTGATTTATGTTGAAACCTGATTGAGCTACCCTACAATATAAAAATAAAATATCATTAAAAAGACATTAAAAGTTACATTGTAATGTATGTATAAGTAGGTTTATAATGCAACTCGCTAGTCACTAACAATTACTTAACTAAAGTTGCATTATAACGCAATCAGGAAAACATTGAGGATAATATTGATAAAATCAATATTCTGAGTACATAAATTAATTAATACAATCAGGTTATAATGTTCCTCGATTAGTTAAGTAATAACTTTATTATTGTATTACACATTTTCAACAGTACCTCTTCCTCATGTTTTCCACGCTACGATGATCGTAGTTTATGTAGAAACGGGTGGCGTAGACATTTGAGACACATGGCTCACCTATTAAATTTTTAAAAAGAAAAATAATAGAATTATCAAATTAACAATCAGGAATAATTTTTGGTAATTCATATGATTGTAATGTCAAATTTGATACCTCTATACTCAGTAACTCTGCAAGACTGCAACTGGACATGATGACAATTATTCTATCATCACGAACTTTATCTAACTCTGAAGAAAAATCTTCAGCCAACTTGTCCCATAATGTTACTTTGATAGAATTACTGAGCAAGATTTACATGTTAAAAAATCAACTTAGGGATTGCAACTAATAAATTATGTATATATTGTTAATGTTAAAAAATACAAAAGCAATACCTTCCATCTGTAAGGGCAAACCTAAAAGTAGTTTGATCAACCCCATTTCTATTTGGCTTGCATTGGAGATCATCTCTATCATGGATCATACCTATGATATCTGTAGTTAATCATGTTAGTTGACATAATTATAATACAATAGTAATATAAAATACAATTATTATTTTTTTCCATATACCGATCAGTTTGTTGGCCTCGGGCTCCTTAATCAATTTTTCTACATCGCCAATGTCAAAGAAATCGAACTGCATCTTCCGTATTGTCGTTGAGTCATCAAGAATTGGAACTACTGTAGTATAGTTTGTGAACCGGATTTGGTTGTCCAAGTTTGTGCATCTGAGGATATCCTTGCCACAGTGTAGATGATTTGCTAATGTCTTCACTAAAGTGTGGGGTTGATTTGCAAAGCATCCGATTGTTTGGCCTTGACACATCATTGACTGAACTCGGCACTATATTTTCTTTTCCCGGTGCACCTCTTTCTTTAAGATTGAGTATGTTTTGAGCACTGGATTCAAATTGTCCAACGACTAAAGAATGGTCATTCCTCCGCCTGCCTCTTTTTCTCAATGATTTATCATTAGAAGTATTATGCATCTCTCCAATGCTCTGCACAATTAGATTTAAATAAGGAGCCGGTTCAACAACCACAGGATTAATCTTTTTGGGTGGCCTGTTCTTTTTTTCAGAGAGATGAGCACATGACACAGTAAAATGACCGAATACCTTTTTTGGTATACTTGGAAACACAAAATTGTCCATTAGTGGTCTTCCTCTCTTTTTTGGCAATTGATTTTCTGTTGTATCATCAGATTGGTCCATTACCGGTCTTCCTCTTTTTCTGAATGTTAAATCCACCGATCATTTTTGTGGTCTTGAATATCTTTATCCTGATTCCAGTTTAGAGTCATAGCCCTCTTAAACCAACAACAGTCAAGAAGTAGTAAGAGATTTTGTAAGTGTTTGGTTCTTTATCTTTTATGGCCAATGTTAAACTTGAACAAAGAATTGAATAAAAACTGCTCAACACTTTCAATTTCAATTTATATTATCCACACTTTTTATTTTGGAAAAACACTACCAGGCTGTACACAAACAGATGACAACAAAGATACAAACGAACTGTAAACACACCAGCCTGCAACATTGCCTCCACCCCATCAGATAAAGTCTACATTATTCAGAAGGACTCAAACTCTGCCAACTAAGGTTCTTTGATCTTAACAGAGGCTGCAACAGTAAACTTGTAATATGATCCTAGATTTTACTAATTATATTCAGAATTTTCATGATATTCTTTTAAATTGTAGAATTTTGATGATAAATTTTCATGAATTATACTCACTGTTCACTGATAAGCTGTATTATTGGACAACATGCCTTAAAAATATATTGGCCATATGATAATAATTTAGAAATAAAAAAAATGGCAAGATGCCTTGATACAATATCTAACAAATATTCCTCATGAACAGCTGTGGACAAAGTAGTATTTTTTCTTTGTTTGATATTCTCATGAATCAGATTGGTATATGCTATAGGCTCAATTTCCAAAAAAGAATTAACTCCAACTAAAGAGTAGCAGTATGCACGCATAAAATAAGACAAAATAATACTCAGGTAGGTAGATCATGATAATTTCGTTAGATGCATTTCCTCAAAACATCAGATAAAGTCTACTTTATTCAGAAGCGATGTCCTACTTTATACAAATAAATTCTACCAAAAGTTTCACACTAAATTACCTTTTGAAGGCATTCAATTACGTGCGGAGGGAGACGAAACTCATCCATGTTCCAAGCTACAATCACATAATACCAATTAGATATCGACATCCTTTTTCTAGGGAAACATAAAAGCACAAACGAATGAAAGATATCTATAAAAATCTACTTTACATCCCACCATATACTCTATTAAAATATTGATATTGATCAATGTTGTTTTGGCTTTAAAGGGGCATTTTATCAAACATCTTGTAGGCATATAATGAGGAACATGAAATTGATACCAACACTATCACTCTAAATCCATTCCCTTTTCAAAGAATAAATAACACATAAAACAAACCACTTACAATTTCTAAGACAATCACATAAAACTGAGGGGAAAGGGAAAACGACCCCCAATAAAAAAATAAAAAATAAAAAATCATACATGTTCTAACATACACATGTTTAGTTTCAGTGGCAGGCCAAAATCTCCATAGTTCTATTTTTTATACAAATCTGATCCGCAAAATAGCAAAAACTAATGATATGATTGGGATCAAAATCTATTAGTGACATAAGATAGAAACACACAAATCTCACATTTTTTCCCTATTGGCACGAACAACAATCGTCAGGCCACTACCAAAATGAGAAAATCACAGCACAATTTTATAAATCACAGCAAGAAGTTCATGTCTTGATTTGGCAATGTTAAACTATGAGTTTAGAATGAAATCACTAAGCATACACAGAATTTCAGGGATTCCTTTGAAAGCCAAAAACATCAATGATCCTGGCACATCCCTAAAAACCCAATATTCATTTAGCATACTTGATTCAAGAATTCTACTCTTCAAGGTGGAACCAAAAATTACAAAAGTAAGATGCCTAATCTTGACTTATTAAAAAATTGAAAGGACAAAAGAAGAGATAAGAAAACAACAAAGTGAAATGAGGCTAATTGACATTGTAGAATTTTTCCATAAGAAATTTTGATCTTCACATATTAAACATGAATTGATGGTACAATGACAATGATGAATTCAAAGTAATAATTGTTTTTCCTGTAATCTTTATAAAGAAAATTAAAGCTTAGATAAATTTAGAAATTTTTAAAAAGAAGAAAACAGTAAAAAAAGAAAAATCAGAAAAGCTTCCTTAGTTAAGAACTGAAATGTGATTATACTGTAACTCCATATATAAAAGTCATAACTTGAGTTAGACTTTTGGTTACAATCTAGCTGAGAACTTAACTGTACAAACTCATTGAATGGAATTGTGTTGGAATTTAGTTATAGTCTCTTTTTCTTTGGACATTCCACATTCTACAATATGTTAAAAATCATAGATCCAAACTTTAGTCAATTGTAATAGAACACATGCAACCCTTTTCTACTGAAAGCAATATAATGATTGCCAAACATTACATGTTTCGGAAAAACAGTTTGCTTCAGCATCAGATGCATAATGCATTGACAAAGTACCTTCAAAGGAGGATTATCAGGAGCCAGTGCCTCGGCAACAAACTGAGGTCCAAGGGTTGAACCACCAATTCCGATAGAAAGGATTTGTGAAAAGGAATCCTTAATAGGAGGCCGAATCTGCCCGACAAAGAATGTCAAAAACAACAACCATGTTAACAAATGGAATAAAATTAACACTGCATTTGGCTTCCAACCATCCAACCAAATTACACATAAAATTGCAAACTTCTTTGATCTGCGCTGCTACTCTTTCTTACTTGAGCCAAAAAAAAATTCAAACTCAATAAATCTAATCATCATTGTAGTTCAGATTTATTTATATGCATACATCCCAGAGCAATCCCCTATACGTCCATGACATCTTCCAATCATAATACAGTATTTCCACATTATAAAACAAAAAAGGAAAAAAAAAAAAAAGGATTGCAGCAACCATAATTGCAGCAAAGACTTTCCAAACTAGCTAAAACTTTAAAACTTTGTAAAACTCGATTAATGAATGATTGCAGCAATAGATATAGCTCTGACCAAAGATAACAAATTTGATAGAAATTTGTGGGTATTTTATCAAACACCTTATATGCATATATATATATATAGTGTAACATCAATGTGGAGCACATAGGCACCACAACCGATTCATTAAATTAATATACAAAATACACCTTATTGTTTTTATAACACCTTATTGTAAATTAGATGAACGTTCAAATTAGATGTAAATCTAATGAAAAAGTCCTGCCTTACACGAAATTAGATGTAGATGAGTAGCAGAGTAATGTTAGATGCATACCGAAAAGAGAAGAGGCGAGCAGACGACGCGGATGGAGGGCGACCGGCGGACGGGCGGAGGCAAACGGCACCGAGCAGATGACAGACGATCGACGGGCGAAGGCAGAGGCAGGTGATTGGGTGAACGGCGAAGGTCGACGAATGGGAACGGAGGAGTCGGAAGCAAGCGAGCGGTGACGGAAAAGATAAGCGGCGAAGGCAGGAAGTAAGAGAAGAGGAAAAGGTGGGATATTGGCGGAGACTGGATCGCTGGAGTCGGGAGAGTGCGCCTGCGGCTGTAATCGCTGATGTGAAGAGGAATCTGAATTAATTATTTAGCGATGATGTTTAATGTTTAAGAGGAAATTGAATTAAGGGTAAATTAAATTGATTAATGTTTAAATTTTTTTATGTTTCGTTGATGACGTCGTGGATAACATGGCATTACTGGACAATTACTCAGCTGTCTATGTGTCTTTGCAAGAGCCGTTGATTTAAAAATAAGCCCATAATGACTGATTAACCCCTGAAAATTAAGAAGGATAGATTAATTTTAATAAGGACAAAAGAGTCTGCACAGGCCAAAAAGTATTTAGGATTTATTATATAGATTTATTTTACTTTTTTATCCCACGGGTACCAGGAATGCAATAGAGTTCAGTCACACCCACAAAATAGATTGCGTTGTTTGGATGATGTTTGAATATTGAAAATTAGTATTTATGTGCTTAAAATGATGTTCACGATTAAATTTATGTCGTGATGCTATCCATCATTTTTACTGTACTGCTCATCATTTTTAACACTTTATTTATGGGCCTCTGATATCACAACAACAGTTACTGATTACAACACCTAATCCATGCCCCCACGAATGATCAATAAATTCTTATAATTCACCACAAAAATATATTAAAAAAAAAAACCTAGATTTCAACCTTCCAACAAGTGGTAAAAAATGATTATTACTTCATTCGTTTCTTAATAAATGACACATACGCTGGTTTATTACTGTTTATTGAGTAACTTTGATTAACTTTTTTAGCATAATAAGTAATAAAAATACAGTCAAGTAAAATCTTATTGGATTCGTCTAATAACATAGTTTTAGAATATCAAATTCTATATTTTTTATTTTTTTGCTCAACAATTTTATAATTTTAATTTGTACACAATTTGAATTATTGAGAATTGAAAATATATATAGCATTACGTGAAATGAAGAATGTACCATTTATTTATAGACAGAGTTGGTATGATCTATGAACATGAATAATGGTAGTAGATCTCAATTAGGGTTATAAACGAACTGAATTAAATCGAATAATATATATTCGAATTAATTTGTTAGACTTTTTGAATATCATCGAATCAAACTATTCAATAGGGTAATTTTAATACGTAAAAAAATTTAATTTTTAATTATTGAACTAAATATTTAGTTCGATTTATAAATCAAATCTAGTATTTTGATATCATATATAAATATAATTATATTAATTTGTAAATATAGTCTTTAAAATTAAATTTAAATTATTTAATAAAATTAATTTATAGAATATGTTTATCTATAATTTAATATCAAATATTATATAAATATTAAAAGTTTGAATAATTTCAAATCAAATCAAATATTTTTTTTAAATGACCAGGTATGTCCAGACCATATTAATATTGGACACAAGACTAATCTCTCGAGGATTTGCATGAGCAATTAAGGGCGCCTCTCCCAAAACAAGTTTTTGCATACACAAGATTCGAACCCGAGACCTTGCTTAAGCGAGCTAGAGCCTCAATCCACTCAAGTCAACTGCTGTTAGTAAATCAAATACTATCATTTGAATATCAAATTTTCAAATAATTTCAAATCGAATTACAAACTAACCAAAAAAATATTTGATTTAATAAATTCAAATAGAGATTCAGATTTATGTTCTCTCTGCCAAATCTTAGCAAAATTGCCCCCCACCCCCCCAAAAAAAGTAAAAAAATAAACCCCCCCCCCCCAAAAAAAAAAATAAAAAATTGTTGTAAAATGAAGATCTATAAGCCTACTTTTGTATAGCCTGTGAAAGAAAATAGTGGAGAGAGAGATGAAATGAAAGAGAAAAATGGTGATGGAGAGCCAAGAGAGAAAGAAGAGAACCGGAAGAGAGCATAAGCAATTGATTATTTTTTTTTTGTGTCATTTCATAGTTTGTACACATGCCTATATATATAGGCAAAACAAAGTGTCGGCAAGAATTTAAAATGAAATTTAAAAGCATCCACAAGTCATGCATTTGTCCAACAAGTGTCATGCATTTATTATAACACTCCCTCTTGGATGCTTTAAAGAACATGCCTCGTTAAAACCTTACTTGGAAAAAACCCTGTGGGAGAAAAATCCAAGTTAGGAAAAAGAGTACATAATTCTTGTATATTTACTTCTCCCTCTGATCAAAGCATCAGTTGAGATTCTTTAGTTGGCGCATCCCGATACTTTTCACCAATTTCTCGAATGTTGTTGTTGGTAGTGTCTTGGTAAACAAATCTGCAAGATTATCAGCTGAACGGATTTGTTGCACATCTATTTCACCATTTTTCTGTAGATCATGAGTGAAGAAAAATTTTGGTGAAATGTGTTTCGTTCTATCTCCTTTAATATACCCTCCCTTCAATTGTGCTATACAAGCTGCATTATCTTCATATAAAATTGTTAGGGGTATCTTTTCTTCAGTAGCTATGCCACAATTTTTCAATATATGGTGCATCAAAGATCGCAACCATACACACTCTCGGCTGGCTTCATGAATTGCTAAAATTTCAGCATGATTTGAGGAAGTAGCAGTCAATGTCTGCTTCATTGATCTCCATGAAATTGCAGTACCGCCACATGTAAAAACATAACCAGTTTGAGATTTGGCTTTATGTGGATCTGACAAATATCCAGCATCAGCAAAGCCGACTATTTCATGTCGAGAATCATTTGGGTAAAATAACCCAAGATCAATAGTTCCTTGGAGATAGCGAAATATATGTTTAATTCCATTCCAATGTCGTCTTGTAGGAGATGAACTAAATCTTGCTAATAAATTTACTGCAAATGATATATCTGGTCTAGTGCAGTTTGCGAGATACATTAAAGCACCTATTGCACTTAAATATGGGACCTCTGGTCCAAGAATTTGTTCACCTTCTTCTTGTGGTCTGAAGGGATCCTTTTTTATATCAAGTGACCTTACGACCATTGGAGTACTCAATGGATGTGTTTTATCCATATAAAATCGCTTTAATACTCTCTGAGTATAAGCTGTTTGATGGACAAATGTTCCATTATTTAAATATTCAATTTGCAAACCAAGGCATGATTTGGTTTTACCAAAATCTTTGATTTCAAACTCCTTTTTCAAGTGTTCAACAGCCTTTTGGAGCTCCTCTGGAGTTCCAATCAAGTTGAGATCATCAACATAAACTGCAATGATTACAAACCCTTGTCCATTTATCTTAATGAAAATACATGGACAGATCGGGTCATTTGTATAACCCTCTTGTAACAAAGACTCACTGAGTCGGTTATACCACATTCGCCCGGACTGTTTCAGTCCATATAGAGATTTTTGTAATTTGATGGAATACATATGTTTAGGATTTGATTCATATGTCTCTGACATCTTTAGTCCATCTGAGATCTTCATATAGATATCTGTATCTAAATTTCCATATAGATACGCAGTAATAACATCCATCAATCTCATTTCAAGATTTTGATGGACTGCTAAACTGATAAGATATCTAAATGTTATTCCATCCATTACGGGGGAATATGTTTCATCATAATCAAATCCGGGTCTCTGTGAAAACCCTTGGGCGACTAATCTCGCTTTGTATCTGACAATTTCATTTTTGTCATTTCTTTTTCTTACAAAAACTCATCTGTATCCGACTGGCTTTATATTTTCTGGTGTTTTGACAATCGGTCCAAACACATTTCGTCTAGCCAGGGAATCCAATTCAGATTGGATTGCATCTTTCCATTTTGGCCAATCTTTTCTTTTCCGACATTCATCAACCGAATTTGGTTCATGATCCTCGTCATCATTTATGATGTCAAGTGCTATGTGGTACGAGAATACATTATCTATGATAATTGCATCTCGATTCCAAACATTTCTGCTTGTGACAAAATTGATTGATATTTCATTATTTTCAATTTCCTGTTCCTTTGGAACTGTAAGTTCATGCTCCTCTGGAGCAGTTTGCTCTTCAAGAGCTTCTTTTTCTTCTGGAATATTTTCTGCAATTTTGTCATTTTCAATTATTTGTGATCCTCTTTTCTTTCGAGGATTTTTATCTTTGGAACCTGGTGGTCTACCACGCTTCAAGCGTGCAGTAGATTCATCTTTGACACTTGTAATTGGTCCCTCTGGGACATTAATTTTGATTGGAACATTTGCTGCCGGTATAAAAGATTTTGTTACTCTTTTAGAGTCGCATAATGCGTCCGGCAATTGATTTGCAATACTCTGCAAAGGTACAATTCTTTGTACTTCTAGTTCACAATCATTTGTACGAGGATCGAAGAAATCTAACGGTGTTTTCCAGTTGATTTCTTTTTCTTTCTTTGGTTGATTTCTGTCTCCCCCTAATGTCGGGAAATGAGATTCGTCAAAATGACAATCTTTGAATTTCGCAGTAAATAAATCACCAGTTAATGGTTCGAGATATCGAATAATCGATGGTGATTCATACCCGACATATATTCCCAATCTACGTTGGGGACCCATCTTTGTGCACTGAAGTGGTGCAATCGGGACATACACAGCGCAACCAAATATTCTGAGATGGGACATATTGGGTTCATGCCCAAATATTAATTGTATAGGGGAGTATTCATGATAATGTGTCGGTCTTATCCGCACCAATTTTGCTGCATGCAATATTGCATGCCCCCAAGCTGTCAATGGCAATCCAGATCTCATTAATAATGGTCTGACAATTAATTGTAAACGCTTTATAAGCGATTCAGCAAGTCCATTCTGTGTATGAACATGAGCAACAGGATGCTCAACTGTTATGCCAATTGACATGCAGTATTCATCAAACCTCTGGGATGAATATTCACCAGCATTATCCAATCGGATATTTTTTATTGTATAATCAGGGAACTGTGCTCGTAATTTAATAATTTGAGCAAGTAATTTTGCAAACGCATGGTTGCGAGATGATAATAATGATACATTGGACCATCGTGTTGATGCGTCAATTAGCACCATAAAATATTTAAATGGTCCACATGGTGGACCTATAGGTCCACATATATCACCCTGAATTCTTTCAAGAAAACTAGGGCTTTCAGTTCCCACTTTTGTTGGTGAATGTTTGGAAATCAATTTTCCTTGGGAGCAAGCAACACATATATAATCATTATGTTGCAGCAACTTTTGTCCCTTTAATGAATGACCATGACTATTTGTAATAATTCGCCTCATCATTGTAGAGCCAGGATGGCCTAGGCGATCATGCCATATCATATATTCATCATTAAGCCTATGGCTTCCAATAGACCTCTGGCCTATTTTGGGATGATATTCATTAGTGGGCCCCTGGCCATTAATAAACCTCTGGTTTATTTGGGGAATATTAGACCTGTGGTCTAAGTGATAATTTTCAATTGTATTTATCTTTGAAAAATACAATCCAGAAGACAGAGCTGGTAATTTTTCCAATATATATTTCTTACCATGAGTGGTATTTGTAATTAATAAATATTCGACATTCACTGAAGTCGATGTCTCGAGATGATACCCATTTTCTCGGATATCTTTAAAACTCAATAAATTTCTTCGAGACTTGGGAGATAGGAGTGCATTTTTCACAATTAATTTTGTTCCCTCTGGGAAAATAAGGTTGGCTGTGCCAATTCCTTTTATAATATTTGCACTACCACATATTGTGTTTATGTTTGTATCTCCCATTTTTAAATTGAAAAAATACCTTATGTCTTTTAGTATCGTGTGTGTTGAAGCACTATCAATAAGACATATATTATCACTTTTATAATTTCCCATTTTGCTGTAATTAAAACAAGATATAATTAATACTAAAACAAGATTAAATATAAGTGAAACAACAAAATGCATAATAATATAGCAGAAAATAAAAAAAATTCAAAGCGTAATAAAAACAATATAATAAAATGTAGTGCAGTATTTAAATAATATTGTATCATTGAAGAAATTTGTATATCTTTCGATGATATATTTAGCATATCAATAATGGCCTTTTGTAATATTTATATTGTCGTACTTTAGCAAAGTTTATTTCAACCTTTATTTGCTTTATTGTATCAATAATTCTCGGTAACTAGTACCAATTCATTAGTCGTACGACAAATTATGGGACTATGTCCTCCTGCCATATTGATAGCATTTTTCTTCAATTGCTTCGCCTTTTAGAGGCACAATTTCTGGCAATTATTTTGCCATTTAAGAATCTGACTCTGTCAGTATACACCAAACTAAAGACCCACGAAATCTGTTGGTATAACCGAACTAAGATTTATGGACTCTGTTGGTATTAATGTCATTTTTATTAATATCTTGTCACATATCTCAATTGTGACATTATTCAAAACATGACTGATTTATATCATTTACAGACTTATAGTCTTGCAGTCATTATGATGCTCGCATTTGGGATTTCAGCCAAAAATCTTTATTTTATCAAAGAGCTGCCATTTGCCCCCACATTAAGGGAACTGTCACTATCTCTTATCAAAAATAAGAATTGGCAAAATGCTTATTTCCCATATATAGACCAATATGATCTTTTGACCGTTTTGTTTTTCTAAGTCTTGGCCTGTGGCCGTATATTTTTTTTTTTTTGCGGTCTAGGCCTGTGGCCGTATTTTCTTTTATAATGGTCTTTTCTAGACCCATTGTTTCCAAATAAATCTTAATATCCATATTTCAAGATAAATAATTAATCCCCGGATCTTTCCAACGGCATAGATTCCTGTTTTGAAAAATTAGTCATAATTGATATTGAAAATAGTTGTAATATATTACCTCAAGTGATTTTCTTCTGGATCTGAAAAAATTTTGGCAGAACCCCGGTATAAATTGAATTTTCAACAGAACTCCAATAGAACCTTGGTAGAATTGGCAAACTGCAACAGGGCATCGTGCTGATAACGTGTTGTAAAATGAAGATCTATAAGCCTACTTTTGTATAGCCTGTGAAAGAAAATAGTGGAGAGAGAGATGAAATGAAAGCGAAAAATGGTGATGGAGAGCCAAGAGAGAAAGAAGAGAACCGGAAGAGAGCATAAGCAATTGATTAATTTTTTTTTTTTGTGTCATTTCATAGTTTGTACATATGCCTATATATATAGGCAAAACAAAGTGTCGGCAAGAATTTAAAATGAGATTTAAAAGCATCCACAAGTCATGCATTTGTCCAACAAGTGTCATGCATTTATTATAACAAAAATAAAAAAAAAATAAAAGTCTTGATTCAGGTAATTCCGACCCGACCCGCTGACATCGGGTACATTTATAAATGGTCTCAAATTCTTCAATAATTCGTCTTCCTGAGTCTTCACATCTCTGTTTCTGTAGATCGGATCTCTACGCAAACCCAAAGCCATCGACGATGTCCTCAACCTTCAGCGGCGATGAAACGGCACCCTTCTTCGGCTTTCTCGGAGCCGCTGCAGCCCTCGTCTTCTCTTGTAATCTAATCATTCGTTCTTCGATCCATCCATTTTCTCCCCCCTCCACCTCTCTCTCTCTCTCTCTCTCTCTCTCTCTCTATGTATATATATGTATATATTTTCTCCGATCTGGATGTGTTTGTAGCGGAATTTGATCAGTTCTGTTTCTGTAGGTATGGGAGCGGCCTACGGAACAGCGAAGAGTGGCGTCGGTGTGGCGTCGATGGGTGTGATGAGGCCGGAGTTGGTGATGAAGTCCATTGTGCCTGTGGTTATGGCTGGTGTTTTGGGTATTTATGGTTTGATTATTGCTGTGATTATCAGTACAGGTATTAACCCTAAGGCGAAATCCTACTACTTGTTTGACGGATATGCTCACCTTTCTTCGGGGCTCGCTTGTGGTCTCGCTGGCCTTGCTGCTGGTATGGCTATCGGAATTGTAGGAGATGCTGGTGTTCGGTAAACTTCCGTTCTTGTTGCCTGGATCCGTTTTTACTTGGATAATTAAGCATTGTTATTCTATGTTCTGTTTTATCTGTCATTCAAATCTGTCATTTAAATTTGTTTAATATTGAACTAGTGGTTTTCTGTAGTAGCATCTCATTTGATTCCTTAGGGCTTATTCATTTAGATTGAGGTATTTAGGCTAGTGTATTCAACATACATGGCTAAGATCCCTTGTAGTTGTTCTGCTTGAAAGTGAATTTGATATTCATCCCCTCCAAGACAGGATTCTGTCTACAACCTTGTCATTTAGCTATATTTTCGTCATTTCAGAAATTGACAAATTTTCATTCAATCCAAATGGACTCTACGCCCATCGTGTTTTAATTGTTAGTCTTTTAAGCTCATTCATTTTAGGTTCAGTGTTGTTCAGTTTCATTTCAGCACCTCTGTCATTCTTCTGATTCCGCATTGTTCAGAACTTTGGATATTTTTGAAAATATATTTAGCCTGGCAAGCATGTGTTGAGTGTTGCACATCGATTATTATGTGGGATTCCCTCTTGTTTATATGAATAAGAACTATTCCACCCATTGCCAATTCGTTTTGAGTTGAGACCTCCTATCCATGGTTTAATATGGTATCACAGGCTATATTGTCATTAATGGATGTGGGATTCGATTGGGTGTGTCTTAGTGTCCGACATCGATTATTTTTTATTCCCCTTGTTTATATGGATATGAGCCACTTCACCTATTGCCAATTGGCCTTAGATTGGAAATCCTATCCATGGTTTAACATCATGTTGTAAAATCAATATTTCCTTTCCCCTCATCCTCTTCATGTTTTCTAGAAATGCTTCAATGCTTAGATGTATCTATCTTCTCTATTCTGTGTGTTCTGCTCTATACCTTCACATTAGAAAGTTTTTCCCTCCTTGAGGACTGAGGTTCAGGTGCATATGTGCAATAAGATTGGGTCAACTGTGGTGCACTAAAAGATTGGTTTCTGGAAAATTGAGGATATTGCTTAGTGTTCATTCACCATGTTTATTTGGTCTTTGGATTTCCCCATTTGTTTATATAAGTTATGACAGCTTAACATATATTGATAACTTAGGTTTAGCTGGGACCTGGGAGTTTGCATTCTACAAAATTTTGTGTTTCTTTGACGTTGATTCATGACGACAATAATATTTGATAAGTATGGATGTAGGGCAGAGATAAAGAAGAACAAGCTTTTGTGGGCAATTTAGTAACCATTATGAATTCTGATGGATCACTCTTGTTTATCTTGTTAAAAGAAAAGAAAAAAGAAAAAGAAAAAGGAAGTCGAATTGGAATCTATGGCACCTTTGCTCATTTTGCTAGGATTATTTCATTATCTATTTTATTTTTTGTGATGTGTTTCCATCTTGTTTTTGGCATGTCAATTATATGCTCTTCAATTTTCTCTGCCATAACTTATTAATAACTTATTAATTCTCTGTTCCCAAATGACAGAGCCAACGCACAACAACCAAAGCTCTTTGTCGGAATGATTCTCATCCTTATCTTTGCCGAGGCTTTGGCTCTGTATGGCCTCATTGTCGGTATCATCCTTTCTTCTCGAGCTGGCCAGTCTAGAGCTGACTAAACATGGTGCATTTCACTCAAAAGATTTCTGCAGTTTCTTGCCATCAAATGACCATATACATGCATTCCCATCCTGGTTAGCATGGCTGTTAGCTGTAGATGAATAGCATTTTTTGGGTACACAATTCTCTTGTGGAAATTGCTCGACGAAATAGATAGCTAGTCCATGTGATGTGTGTGGCAGTGATTGTAGAGTGGAAATATTTTCAATAAATAACAGAGCTTTTGATATATTTATGATGTGGTGCCTTACTAGAAAACTTTTTGATTCATGTAAAACTGTTGCTTGTATTATTTTTTTTTTGTTGGATTTGGAGCCTCTAATTTTTACGCTGTTTACAACTATGGCTTGTTACACCATCAGGCATTTACTTATATGCCTTGTTACACCATCAATTCTAACTAAACCGCCTATGTGGAAGATTGCACTATGATTTTCAGTGCATGGAAGACTCTCATTACACTTAATTCTTGTTGTTTTATTCCCAACAAAAAAGGGTTTGAATCCACAGGGTAAAGGAATAAAGGATTGGTTTGCAGAGACACAAGTTCAAGATTTGGTTCATACCCAGAATTCATGTTTGAGCTCTGTTCGTTTAACCTTACGCACGAGCTAATAACGAACGAACACGAGCCTAGTCGAGTTCAGTTAACGAACCATTTATTTTATTAATAAATTTATTTGTTTTAGAATTAAATTAGGTGTGAAAATATAATGTATATTGTAATATAATTTATGAGAGAAATGTGAATTAATAAAAATGAAAAATAGAAAGAACAACTAGATACTAAAATTTTTATTTTTTATAATATATATTTCATTAAAAAAGAATTCCGAACTGTTCGCGAACTTAACGAACGAACACACAAACCAAATTATGTGTTTGAGCTCGGTTCATTTAACTTACCGAACGAGTTGTTAACGAACGAACACGTGTCGAAACGAACTCAGCTCATGAACTGTTTGTTCTATTTACAGTTCTACCTGCAACTTGCAAGGGTGAGTTTCACCATCTTCCTGTATACTTCTATCACGTCAAAAAAAGGATGGAAGGTTAGGCTCCATTTGAGACGTTGTCTCAACAGCTAGGCCATTAAGTAATTTTTTTTTTTAAAATTTTAAAAGAACCATTAAAGGTCGGGAAAGAGGTGGTGGAAACCCATATTACACAAATTATATTATAAAAGAAACAAATGAGAAGAATAATTCCAAATCAATAGGTTGGGAGTTGGGACTTAGCATAGAGTAAGTCCCCATCCCTTAAAGAAAATTGATAGTACCTACACAGTTTGAAACCCAAAAAAAAGATTAATATGGGAATGAGAGTGCTGTAGTATGATAGCACCATGTTTATTAATATGGTGTTTTTGTTATGAATGGTTTTTTTAACACTATTCACTGTTTAACTTTGATTCGAATTTTTTTCATAGCTATGTAAGAAAAGACATAATCAAGTGAGATCTTGTTAGATTCGTCTAATCTTATAGTTTTTTATAGTTTTAGATAATAAAGTTTTTATAAATTTTCGTTGTACACAATTTAAGTTATTAATAATTAAAAATGTGTATCGGCATACGTGCTGGGTGAGTCCGTGTCAAAAATAATGAAACGGATGAATTATTATTTTAGAATTATTTTGGATTTTGGATATACTACCACTAGGACTATTTATTTTTATACCATTGCTACATAATCATAATTCATACATGACCTTAGCGGCGATATTTCACAAAAACCCAAAAGAAAAATGGATTCTTTAACGCAGCTGAGCGTCGGAATCTACAGTCCTCGAATACTGGCGACTCCGCCGCCGGCCAAGAGGCCGTATTTCAAGCCCCATGCCGCCGTAAGCGGCGGACCTACCACCAGCAAATGGGCTGATCGTCTAATTGCGGATTTCCAATTCCTCCCTTCCACTTCAGATACTCCCGACATCTCGACTTCCTCGCCGCCGCCTCCCTTGCCTCCTCTTCCTGAGCGCCAGGTGTCGATGCCACTTGACTTCTACCGTATCCTTGGCGCCGAGCCGCATTTCCTTGGGGATGGCATTCGGCGGGCCTACGATGCTAGGGTTTCAAAGCCGCCGCAGTATGGGTTCAGCGACGAGGCTTTGATTAGCCGGCGGCAGATTCTTCAGGCTGCTTGTGAAACCCTGGCTAACCCTAGTTCTCGCAGGGAGTACAATGAGGGCCTTGCGGATGATGAATTTGATACGATTCTCACTGAAGTGCCCTGGGATAAGGTTTGCTTTCTCTTAATGGGCACAATCAGTGGTCTGAGGGTGAATTTCCATTTTGAAGTGTCTTGTGCTTTTAGCTTTTGTTTTTCTTTGTGGATTCGTTGGCTGTCTTCTTTTCGTTACTTCCTATATATTGGGTTTCCATTCTTAAAAAAATGTGGATTTTTGTCACTTATGTATTGTTGAATGTGAATGAACTCTTCATAGCTTTGATTCATTCACTTATAATGAAATCAGTTTTGGTGTCATTTTCTCAATACCATTTGTAACATGTCTACGTGATTGGTTTTTATAGGTTCCAGGAGCACTGTGCGTCTTGCAAGAATCTGGTGAGACAGAGTTAGTTCTTCAAATTGGAGAGAACTTGTTGAAGGAAAGGGTGCCCAAGTCTTTCAAGCAGGATGTTGTGTTGTCAATGGCACTTGCTTATGTTGATTTGTCTAGGGATGCTATGGCACTGTCACCTCCAGATTTTATAAGAGGGTGTGAAGTCCTTGAGATGGCCCTCAAGCTTCTTCAGGTCAGAGATCTAATTATGATCTCACATGGCTGCATCTTGTATTCAATCAATTGATGGACCATAGATGTCAAACTGCCAAATAATAGCAAATATCTTATACTACATTTGTTTTCCTTGGATGTTCCCAAGGGCTACATTTAGTTCTTCTTTAAATGGTGCTCCAATGCATTATTTGCTATTCTTTTGTCATAGTGCTGCTCCAATGCATTATTTGCTATTCTTTTGTCATAGTGATTTTATATATGCTATTATAATACCTGTGGTATTTGCGAACGCAAATACTCTGGCAACATTTGAATGAGAATAAGGATCAGGGAATCTGTGTATAACTTACTTTATCAAATAAGTATCTGGTAATACCTTTTCTCAATGTTAATTGATATCTGCACTGACTCAACCCGGAATGACTTTGTGCTAGTTACTTAATCGGAATTAACTAGAATGTTGTATGACTTGTAACCTTTGCACACAGGAAGAAGGTGCTAGCAATCTTGCACCTCACTTGCAAGCACAAATTGATGAGACACTGGAAGAAATTAGCCCCCGGTGTGTGCTAGAGCTCCTAGCTTTACCACTTGATGATGAATACCAGTCAAAAAGAGGAGAGGGTCTTCAAGGAGTACGAAACATTTTATGGGCTGTGGGAGGAGGAGGTGCTGCTGCTATTGCTGGAGGATTTACTCGTGAAGACTTTATGAATGAAGCATTCTTGCGCATGACAGCTGCAGAGCAGGTAACTTTTTTTAAGAATCCCATTTCCATTTTCTTACTCAGATTTTCTTTGGCGCAGCAGTTTAACTAGACTCTTTAACTGTGTAGGTAGATCTGTTTGCCACAACCCCAAGTAACATACCTGCTGAAAGTTTTGAAGTTTATGGAGTGGCACTGGCTCTAGTTTCTCAGGCTTTCTTGGGAAAAAAACCTCATCTTATTCAGGATGCTGACAACCTTTTTCAGCAACTTCAGCAGACCAAGATCACTTCTGTGGGGAGTTCCCAGCCTTCCCAAAGTGTTCAAGAAAACCGTGAAATTGATTTTGCACTTGAAAGGGGTCTTTGCTCTCTTCTTGTTGGGGAGGTTGATGAATGCCGTGCATGGTTGGGCCTGGACAAAGAAGACTCACCTTACAGAGATCCGTCCATTGTTAACTTTGTTATAGAACATTCAAAGGATGATGAAGATGATCTCCTTCCTGGTCTCTGCAAACTATTGGAGACATGGTTGATGGAGGTGGTGTTTCCTAGATTTAGGGAAACCCAAGATGTCGTGTTCAAGCTCGGAGATTATTATGATGATCAAACAGTGTTGAGATATTTAGAAAGATTGGAAGGTGTTGGACGTTCTCCTTTGGCTGCTGCTGCAGCTATAGCTAGAATTGGAGCTGAAGCTACTGCTGTTCTTGACAATGTGAAGGTTAGTGCACTCCAGGCACTGCAGAAGGTATTTCCCATGAGTAATGCTGAAAAAACTGTGAGACGTTATGAGGAAAATGAGCTTAAAGTTCATGATCTAACACTTACAAGTGAGGAATCCGGTTTTCTCAATCAAGATAACTATGTTGGAATTCCTGAAATAGATCGTTCAGATGGACATCAGCAGCAAAAAATCATTACAGACCAGATAAAAGATGCCACAATAAAGATTACATGTGCTGGTGTGGCTGTTGGTTTACTGACTTTAGCGGGCTTGAAATTCCTTCCTTATCGAAATGGCTCTCCTAATCTACCCAAGGACTCTACCAAAGTAGCTTTGGCTTCTGATGTCATCAATGTGGGTATGATTTGATGACTTCATACTAAAATTCTGTTGCTAAATAACAAAATGGAACACAGAATATAGGGTATTACCTTTTTCTGTGAAATATGTGGTCTATTCAAGCATAATTATTTATGTATGTGAACGTCCTTTTTTTCTCCCAGTGTTTCTTGGCTTGATTTCTTCATTCATATCTGCAAATTTTGTTATTTTCAGGTGCCTCGGTAGAGGAAAGTTCTGAAGAACTACCTCGAATGGATGCAAGGTTTGCTGAAAATCTCGTGCGCAGGTGGCAAAATGTCAAATCTCAAGCTCTCGGTCCTGATCATTTTCTTGGAGACTTGCAAAAAGTAAGAACTGATTTTTATATTATTTTATTTCATGTAAAATTTTCTTTGGTTGCTGTTTATCAACTAATATTCAAATTTACATTGCGATGATGGAGTCCATATAAATTTTTAAAACTCCATCCATTCAACGATCATATGGGCGTTTTTAGTTTTTGGTATTACCAAAACCCTTCAATTAAACAATGTTTAAACATTGAGTATATCGGAATTACGATGGTAGGTTCTCTTTAGTTGCAATAAATCAAGGATTTTTTATTTTATCAAATATAGTAGAGGGCTTTAGGCATGCTGCATATTCCCTTTTTGACCCTTCCCACCATCTGCTGTCAATGTAATAAAGTCGCCACCACTTCGTACTATTTTATGCGTCGCCACCTCATTTGTGGTTACTAGGTACTTCATAGAACTAAAGCAATGAAATGTATGGCGGCAGGTATTGGATGGTCAAATGCTTAAGATCTGGTCCGATAGAGCTGCTGAAATTGCTCAGCACGGCTGGTTCTGGGACTACGAGCTTCTGAACCTTAACATTGATAGCGTAACGGTATCAATGGATGGTCGGCGTGCAATTGTAGAAGCCACTCTCGAGGAATCAGCACAGTTAACCGATGTAGCTCATCCGGAGAACAATGATTCATATAGTACAACATACACAACACGGTATGAGATGTCCTGCGGCAATTCAGGTTGGAAAATTGTTGAGGGAGCTGTTCTTAAATCCTAATAGTCTTGTCGATATTGTGGCCATGTGCTAATGATGCTTGTTTGTACTGCTTTATGCTGGCAATGCAATTAGGTGCATATGTTTCTCAATACAGGTTTGTTCTGTTTGGGTTTTGGGATGCAAATTCACTCATTTCACTCATTTTGATAGGATGGAAAGTGCTTTAGGGGCACTTTTGTGCTTTGTACATGATGTTCCTAGGACCTATAAAGATGGAAAGGGCATTTAGGGAAATCGAGTTTGTACGTTTTGCTTAACTGGATTATTGAGTACAAATACTCCTTGTCATAAGAAAAATAAATACTTCCTCTCTTTGCAGAAGAAAAAATAGTTCATGAATGAATGTTTTACAAATTCTAAGCTAAATTTTTAGTTTTGAATTATTTATATTATTAATGGGAATAATGTCTTTGGGAGTATATTTAAACAAAAAACTAGAAAATATTTTGCTTCACACGTGTAGGGCACTAACAAACGCAATGACAACATTATACGGGTAGATTTTGTTTTGAATTCCTTGGTTACATTACATTATTCTAGCGTTTTCTTCTGCATTTCCTAGGGTGATATCGTCGAGCTCGAGTAGTGGGTACTCGAGCTTGACTTGACAACATTTTCGAGCTACTCGAGCTCGAGTTGAGTCAACTCGCGCTCGAGTAGCTTGAACCTTTTTTTTTTTTTTACCTTTTCTCGAGTTCGAGCTCGAATATCATCGAGTTCGAGTAGTTCGAGCTTGAATAGTTTTTTTTTTATAATACATTTGTGTGTTAATTTTAAATTTTGGAACTATGATATAAAAACCTGATTCAATTTGATATATAAATATTTGATTGTGTATTGTATAATTAAGATTTAACTAAACTTTTTTTGAAAACTATACTATGTTGTTTTTAAAGAGCAATCATTTTTCCTTTTTCCGATGCTTTAAAATAAGTGACAAGTTTTCTATTATGGTAAAAATAAAATGGGTGAGTGAGTATAAGGGAAAGTGAGAGAAAATCAAGTAATTTTTAATAAACGGATCAAAATGAAAGTAGACAATAAATAAAAGTAGAAGGAGTATTAAACATATAAAATAGAAAATATATTAAAAACTAGTAAATAACCCGTCGAGACTCGACGGGCATAACTTTATAGTATTTTATATAATATATACTTGTATTATATAAAGCAATAATAAATTGCATTTTGAGTAATGAAAAATGTGTAATGATTTTTTATACATTCAAAAGATGATGTATATCAGATATGGTAATACATTCAAAAGATGAAGTATAATTTAATTATTTTTAAAACTAACAAAGAAATCATATTATACTGTATTATTTAGCTTATGTGGCTTGTCCAGTACAAATCTAACAGATCAATAAAAATAACTATTAAAATAAATTTAAAAATAAGTATGAAGCATAATATGAAAATTTTCCTAACAATTTGCTGAAAATTTCATTGGGGAAAATCTCATTGATAGGGACTAGTATAACACTATCTTTTAAAATGCCTGAATTTGAAGTGGTACAGTTTATATTTGTATATGTACTTTAAAAAATTACTACTATAGAATCACCCATAGAATTTATAAGAATATCATCCGAAAATGTCACATCTAATTGTACATCTCCAAAATCAATACCCGCTTTACCATCACCTATACCAACTATCAATTTTGTAAATTTTCTGTCATATATAAATTTCATTGTAAACAACAATTTCTTGTGGTATCTTGAATTAATCATTCTAAATTGCATATTAATACTTTTAGCTACATCTTGCTAATGACACGAAATATTACAACATAACTGTTCATGACTAAAAATTAATTTTGGAAGATAAAATCCGACATTCTTTAAAGATTAACATTGACTTTTGTTTATAATTATAGCAAAACAAATTGTGAGTGAGAATTTCCTCATCTCAAAATCGAACAAAAATTTTGGTTAAATCAAATAGACTCATAAACATTATACCAATCAAGAATTTTCTACTTTCATGATTTCCCGAAAATTAGTTTAACCTCAACTATCTAGTTCCGCATCTTGGTTACTATCAACCTAGTTCCATACATAATTTATTTAATGGATATATATTCTTTAGAAGCATGACTACAGAACCCTCATTCAACTATATTTCATGATTCAGTAATCCAGAACAATTGATCGTGTCGAGATATTCCAGTGAAAATAATTAATTGGCATTATCTATACTTTCACCCTTTTGACAAATATTTTTAAAATTGATATATATATATATATATATATATATTCATTTGCAGACATAGGTTCCATGATGTAATTATTGATTGTAGCAATAATCTCATTGGTAGGGGTTAATATATAGTAAAAATGTTTGGATTTGAAGTGGTGCAGTTTATATTTGTATAAGTACTCTCAACAATTGCCGCTATAGAATCTCTCGTAGAGTTTATAAAATTAACATTTGGAAATGTCACAAATAATTGTACATCTTCAAGATTAACATCAGCTTTACCAATTACGATCACGTACATAAAGTATTCATTGTGCAAATTTTTGCGATATATAATTTTCATTGTAAATAACATTTCTTATAGTATCTTAAGTTAATCCATCTTAATTACATATTAATACTTCGAGTCCCCTCTTTACAGTGATATTGCCACATATCACTGACATGGGTAAAAACTGATTTTTGAAGATAGAGTCTAACCTTCTTTAAAGGTTGACATCTACTTTTTGTCATAGTAAAACAAACTGCAAGTGGAGTTTTTTCCTCTGAAATCGAATGGAGAATTTGGTTAATTCAGATGGGTTCATAATCATTTTACCAATAAAAAATTTTCATCCCAAATATTGAACTTTGTTTTAATGATAAGAGAGGTAAAATAATTTTCTGAGGTAAGTTTTTTGCAGGTAGAATTCTCGTCACAATCTAGTGGAATACCAAATCTAGAATGTGCAGTCCTACCTCTTGGAATGAGTAAGGGTGCTATTCTATTAGGTCCTAAAGGCAGCACAATATTAAATCTACCATAAAGGGCTAAGCATAATATTTTCTAGATAAATTATCGATAAATGTCTTGTCAGTTCGGCCACGTAAAGAAAAATGAATCAACACCCATTACTATCAACTACAAATGAATCAACACCCATTACTATCAACTCCAGACATTGTTTTATTATAACCATTATTCTCATCATCAATCAACAAAGGTAATATTAGCATGATCCGCTTTCATTTCTTTCTTTATTATAATATGTTTCTTCTAGTGTCAATAGATTATTTGTTTCAGACATTGAAAACTTCATTCAGTACTGGCATTCCAGAGAAAATTTTCAAACTTATAGAATTTGCAGTAATTAGTCTTTCAATATGAACTTACTTTAATCATTCACAATCACAATTTTCTAACAAAGCTAGATTTATATTTATTTTTCGTCAATTGCAAATATGTTAAAATATAGATTAATGAATTACATTATCTATTTTTTTAAGTGTCACACTTTCCCTTTTAGGGTGTTTGGAATTAAGTGTTACACTACCATATTTGAAATGTTTTGAAGGTTAATAATTTTTACTAATTATACTTAAATTATTAATTTTTTATGTTCATTAAAATAAAACTCAAAAGGAATAAAGTCAAAAGTGACTTATTTTATTTATTTAATTACTTCAACTAAATAAATTTTATTAACTTAACTTAAATCTTGTGTCATTTCCTAGTGTCATACTTATTATAAAAGGGATGGAGTATTTCTTAAAAAATATTCCGTCCGTCGCACTCAAAGTATCTCATTTTGAATTTTTAACACTGTTTATTGATCAACTTTTACCTAATGTTATCGCAATTATATACAATAAAAATATAGTCAAATTCGGTCTTGTTAGATTTGTCTAATCATGTAGTTTAGAATATACTATATTTTACAAAAAATTTACATATGTACATTTTAAGATATTAAATGTTAAACAAATGTATTGGACGGCGTGTTCAAAAGTTTTGAGACAAAAATAATGAGACAGATGGAGTAGATTAAAAAAATTAAATTAAATTTTCTTTATTTATTTACTTTATTTACTGATAAATCTATTCGCAACTATATAATTCTATATTACTTTTAAGTGAAGTGACATATTTTTGTGAAAACATGGCATATATATACATTAATTAATATATACAAATATTTTTTTATATATTCATTAATATATCTTTTAATAATATAAATTCCATATATACACTGCAAAATTGTGGAAACGTCATATAAATTAGAAATTAAATACTCCCTCCGTCCCACTAATTCTATCTCATTTTTCTTTTTGGTTCGTCGCACTATAATTGTCACATTTCTCTTTGTGAAAATAATCAGATATTTTAATTACCAAACCTACTACCATCATATCACATTAATAAATAAATATATTAAAATTTCAAACACACAACTATCACATCACACATAAATAAATCAATTAAAAATTTAAATACATTACAATCACATCAAATAAAATAATAATTTATTACCACTTTAAACACTAATCTACCCCTACATTAAATACTAACTATCCTCGTATAAAATACCGTGCTAAAAAAAATTGGGACACTATTAGTGGGACAGAGGGAGTATCTTTTAAAAACTAATATATATACGTTAATATATATTTAACATGAATAAATAAATCTGATGTGCAATATACATTTTGATTACATCATTCACCATACAAAAAATTATAACCAAAATTCAGACCAAACTTACACAAAATTACCGGCATTACGATATGTTCACCATATTGAAACATAAACGCAACATAATTCTTAGTTCGACGGATTCAATCATTCTAAGAATCTGAAAATCTTGAATATAAAATAGAGAATGCGCATATTTAATTTGGTTCAAACAAAGTTTAGTGAGATTAATATCACATTCACATGCATGCATGGTGGGAATCTGTGTGGGATTTTGAGTGGGAATAATCCCACTTGAAAAGTTGGTAATTTAAAATTGATATTCATCTTCACATTTTTTTTTATACTATTAAATTATCTTCTGTATCCTTATAATTATATTAATTTTATTTTCTAAATTATAATAAAGATGATTTTTGTATTCTTAAAAATTATACTTACATATACATTTAATTTTACACATTTTAGTTTAATTTTGTTTGTGATTGTGTTGACTTAATAGTAATTAGTAATTATTCTCCCTGTTTTCTATAAAAAATTAAAAAATTAAAAGTTTGGACCGGCCCGACCTTTGGTGGGCTGTAGGCTAGGCCATGGGCCCAGGTTGCGTGGCCTACCCCAACCCGTAGCTTATACATATACGGAAGTTATACTGGAGCTTTGTTATACCCCTACCCTAAACCCTTTGTTATCCGCCATTGTGGAGAAAGAATTCGAAGGCAAAGCTTCTCCTGCATTTGATTATGTGCCGATTTTCACGAATTGGAGGTTAGTTTCTGCGCTCTTGCTTTTCGATTTAGGTAGGCCCTTTTTACATGTGAAATCCGTGGAATCTTTTGCCGTATTGTCCATTGATTAATCGTTATTCGAACCCTAATCGTAGATTTGTTATGGTGTAAGTTGCCTTTAATTTGTCAAGGATTTTTGTAAATCATTATATGAATATGGCACAAAAAGTTATTGATTTGAAGATGGTGGCCTTAACGGAGATCCTTCCGAAGCCAAAGTCGACCGTGAACACTACTTACGATCATTCAAATGACCCATGGTTCAAAAATAGGTACAGTTCATCGGAGTGTGAGCCATCTGAGGCCGCAGGATTTAAGCCGTCAAAGCCCGATGATTTTGTTGATGGAGGCGCGTTCCCTGAGATTCATTATGTGCAGTATCCACTCGGCATGGGGCGAAATACAAATAAGAAGCGTGGTGGGAATACTCTGCCCCTCACGGTGGACGAGCGTGGGAACTTGAGATATGATGCAGTTGTGAGGCAGAATGAAAATTCTAAGAAGATTGTGTATTCTCAACATTCGGATCTTGTTCCAATCTTTGCCAAGGATAATGAGGAAGGAGAGGATATGGAGGTAGATGAGAAACGGAATGAAATTGATGAGACTACACAAGAAACTAAATCTGCACTTGAGAAGATTGTAAATGTCAGATTGAGTGCTGCACAGCCGAAAAATGTTCCTAAACAGTCTTCGGATTCTCAGTTTATCAAGTACAAGCCATCTCAGCAGTCCGCAGCCTTTAATTCAGGGGCTAAAGAGAGGATCATACGCATGGTGGAGATGCCTGTGGATCCTTTGGAGCCTCCCAAGTTTAAGCACAAGAGAGTTCCAAAAGCTTCCGGTTCCCCGCCTGTGACAGTTATGCATTCTCCTCCGCGACCTGTGAGTGTGAAGGACCAGCAGGACTGGAAGATCCCACCCTGCATATCTAATTGGAAGAATCCAAAGGGATATACAATACTCCTTGACAAACGTCTGGCAGCTGATGGCCGTGGCTCCAGGAGGTTCAGATTAACGAAAATTTTGCTAAGTTATCAGAGGCTCTATATGTTGCAGAACAGAAAGCTAGAGAAGCTGTTGCAGTGCGGTCAAAGGTTCAGAAGGAGATGATGATGAAGGAAAAGGAGAAGAAAGAGATGGAGCTTCTGGAGCTGGCCCGGAGAGCGAGATCTGAGAGAATACTGCCTTCTGGAAGGGGTGGTAATGATGCAGATATGAGTATGGACTATGAACGAGCGAGAGATTCCCCCAAGGAGACGAGAGAAGAGAGGGAGGATCGGCTGCGAAGAGAAAAAATTCGTGAGGAACGTCGTAAAGAGAGGGAGAGGGAAAGAAGGCTTGAGGCTAAAGATGTTGGAATGGGGAAAAGGAGTAAAATTACAAGGGATAGAGATCGTGACATCAGTGAGAAAGTTGCTCTTGGAATGGCATCCACCGGTGCCAAAGGAGGCGAAGTTATGTACGATCAGAGGCTGTTTAACCAGGAGAAGGGGATGGATTCGGGTTTTGCCACTGATGATGCCTACAACATCTATGACAAGGGCCTGTTTACTTGTCAGTCTACTATGAGCACTCTGTACAGGCCTAAGAAAGATGCGGACGATGAAATGTACGGTGGTGCTGATGAGCAGCTTGAGAAGCTGATGAAAACCGAACGCTTCAAGGCTGACAAGCAATTTGCAGGTACCTCTGAGAGGACCGGCCCTAGAGACAGACCTGTCGAGTTTGAGACGGACCAGCAGCCACCGGAAGAAGATCCATTTGGTCTGGATCAATTCATGACGGAGCTCAAGACGGGCGTATGGCTGTTGTGTTGAATGTTCTGTTATGTTTGATCTTATTATTATTATTATGTGAGAGGTATATTCTTCTGTGTGATGATAATTTGTAAATTTGTGAGAGACTGTTTTGTTCATTGCAATTGGTTTTTAGTTATTTTATGATGCTACAGCGTAATTGTTGGGAAAAGTCCCTTGCATTGGATCCAGACTGACCACAAGCCACAGGAACCAGGATCACAAGCCATCTCCAAAAAAGCACACTGAAAAAGCTTATGTAGTATTTTTCTAGTGTCTCCACATACTGTACAAAATTACTCCTCTCCTTTTCAATTCCTATTTAAAAGCATCATGAGTTACAAACTAGTATAATTTGCAGTCCCCTAATCAGGGAAGAGAGAAGTCTGTTGAAAAGGACTCCCAATGAGTGCTCAATAATGGGGACAAAAATAACGAAAATTATTAAGTGATGAGGCAGTGGACCTTGTTGTCATCCATCGTATCCTTGTTTAAGATGGCTTCGATCATGCGTCTCAACATCACAGCTGCATATATGCACTTTGGTCGAAAGTTGTTTTGATGCACCTGCAATGAGCAATTATTCAAATAATTGTGAATTTGTGAGACTCTGTTTTGTTCATTGCAATTGGTTTTTAGTGTATTTTATGTAATCTTGATCCTACTCGACTAGTACGTAATTGTTGGGGAAAGTCCCTTGCATTGGATCCAGACTGATCACAAGCCACAGGAACCAGGATCAACAAGAAATTGTGATTTTTCCTAATTTTCTCCTTTTAATCAAATAAAATAAAATTATAGTAATATCTTGTCATCAAACTTATCTAATGCTTATTTATGTTTTTAAGTTTGAACTTGCATTTTCGTATTATACTCCGATCAACCCACCCATCACGTAGTTTAATACATATTTTAAACCACTAGTAATTAACCCGTCGAGACTCGACGGGCATAATTATATATTTTATACAATATATATATTTATATTGTATAAAATAATCATAAATTATATTTGACTAATGAAAATATGTAATGATTTTATATCTATTCGAAAAATGATGTATATGATAATATAATTTTATTATTTTTAAAACTAACTAAGAAATCATATTATACCGTCTTCTTTAGCTTCTTCGGCTTAACAGATCAATAAAAATAATTATTAAAATAATATGTTGATTAATTTGTAATTTAAATTAAAATAAAACAAAATTTATATATTTTTATTAAGCATAATATGAAAAATTTCTTTACAATTTGCTGAAAATTTCATTCCTGAAAATCTCATTGGTATGGGCTAGTATAGTACTATCTTTAAAAATATCTGAATTTGAAGTGGTGCAGTTTATATTTATATATGTACTCTTAAAAATTGTCGCTAGGATCACCTGTAAAGTTTATAAAAATATCATCCGGAAATGTCACATCTAATTGTAGATCTTCAAAATCAATACCGACCTTACCATCACCTAAATTAAGTATTCAATTTGCAAATTTTCTGTCATATATAAATTTTTATTGTAAACAACATTTCTTATGCTATCTTAAGTTAATCATTCTTGACAGGCCCAATCAGAATACGTAAACCCTGTAAGAGTTGTTTGAGCGATGTCTCAACAACCTGCAAACCACAACCAGAGGCAAACACAAAAACAGAGTGCAGAATAAAATAAGAACACAAGGAATTTGATCACCCAGTTCGATCCACTGATCTACATCTGGGGGCTCCAAGCCAGGGATTCCACTAGATCTCCACCAAACCGATTGAACAAGAGTCAACCACACCTTACATACCCTTACATTCCAATGAACTCTCCTATCTACCCAAATAGACTAGAAGAACACAAGGGAGCATCAACTATCTACCCAAATGCAAGCAATTCACCGGCAGGTATTAAGGTGGTGTTTGAGGAACCTAGCTAATCAATCAAATTAAGCTCAATGGTGCTAAGACACCTACAATACACACGGATTGTGTTTACAAAACAATAATCTAGGAAATGCCTAAACACAATCCCAATTACCCCATAAAGAATGTAGAAGACACAACAGGCAAAGATATACCAGCAGCAGGATGGTTGTTGGTGCCTTCTGCAAACAACGAAAACCAGGGGGTTTCTTCAGCAGCTCTCAATTCGCCATAATCACAGCTCTTGATGCTGTTAATTCTCTGTAAAGTAGACTGTGATTGCGGCTACAAACTCTCTTGCACCCTCAAGGACGAAGACAGGTATTTATATGGGTTTAAGGCCCATCAAAAACCCTTCTAAGGCCTGCTAGGGAAAATGCCACGTCACTGTACTATCCTGTGCTTTTTCCAGTGAAGATAATAAAGCGTTGTTGACACGATGTTGCAACAACGGCCAAAATGACGAACATCTTCACAATACTAAAAATATCCCTAACAATCTCCCCCTTTGTGGAGATGATCGGGCCAAGTAGTCAAAACAGTGGAGAAAGCACAGAGAGTCATAATAAAATCAGAGAGCAATAGAATCTCAACAAATAAGCATGCCACAAACGATATGAGCTGAAGAAGAACAGGCATAGCCAAAAACATCTATTCATTAAGATAATCCCATACCAATATCCATGAGAGTATTCAGCAATAACATATCAGAGAAAAACCAAAATATCCACCAAATACAGAAAACCAGAATATCCATAGTCTGAAAACCAGAAATACACAAAGTTGTTCCAACATCAGTAAAACAATCAGCACCCCTGCAATCCTTTCCACTGTCACTCCCCCTTACTTGGCAGATCAGGGAGTTCCCTCAGAATCATCCTCCCCCTCAGCTGGAGCATCAAAAGAATGTGGAAGTAGGGCAACCAGCTTTCGAACCTTCCTCTTCAAGCCCATCTGCTTGTCATTCAGAATGCCTAGTTCCTTTTCAACCTGTTGCAGCTCAGTTCTGATATGATCCACTAGAGCAGATCCAAGCTTTTGAGGGCCAAGCTTGAAGTCATTATGAAGACCTTTAAGCTTATCAGAAGGTAAGTGTTTCTTGACTTTAATGAAGGTTTCATTAGAGGCAAGCAAGTGGCAGGAATGGGCAAACAGGGTGATGAGAGCAGGATAAGGCAACTGGGTATTCTTCTCAATTTTGTCACGAGAGAACCTCAACATATGCTTAATGATCAGGTAACCATAGTTAAGG
The DNA here is from genome assembly GCA_030278955.1 of Hygrophila difformis. Taxonomy (NCBI): domain Eukaryota; kingdom Viridiplantae; phylum Streptophyta; class Magnoliopsida; order Lamiales; family Acanthaceae; genus Hygrophila; species Hygrophila difformis. The sequence goes on from JAOANR010000011.1 coordinate 4,360,617, forward strand.
ATCTCAGGACATTCATCAATGGAAAACAGGAATTTACCCATATAAGAACTAAGCTGGCTAGCATTTGATGTAGGTAAGAAATTGGAAGCACCAATCCTAAACAGACAATTGAATTTCATAGAAAGGTCTGAAGGACTCATAGCACGTCTACCAAAAGCAGATTTTTTAGAAGCAGAGATAGTAGAGGCTATAGTAGCTAGCTCAGCATTAAGCAGATCAAAGGGGTTGTTCATGTCAGTGTTGGTAGGTAGTTCCAACAACTCATTGAAAACAGAGGGAGTAAGATCAAGCAACTCTCCACGAAGATAAATCTTACAATACCAAGGGGAAACATGATCAAGGATATCAGGATGCAAATTGGCATAGAATTCTCGAACAACAGTAGGTGAATAACGCTTAAGGGAAGTAGTCCAAACAGAAAGATGTTTCTTCTCTAAATATTCAGAAAAACCAATCTGATCATAATATGGATGCACATAACATTCCTCATATATGAAACCACGAGAGTGAAGGGTTTCCAAGGCATACCTTTCTCCATCAGCGGAGAAATACAGAGGAGAATGGGCATCGGATTCCTTGAGAATAGGGGCAGACTTCTTCTTATGAGTGCCCTTCTTGGATTTCTTCTTCGAAGGTTGTTTGGACGGTGTCGGAACAGCCTTGCGTTTCCCTTTCTCACGAAGTGATCGCCGTATCTCATCCAGAGGGATATCATCAGTATCAGGCCGAGATGGTTGTTCCTCAGTAGTTGGAACATCCTCAGTAGGCGACCCACCAAATGGAACTTGTTGTGCAGTCCCAGGGTGAGGCGGAGCATTCAACTCAGGGTCTAACATCAACAACCCATCTCCAGTAGCAACAGCCGAAGGCGAAAGAGGTAAACTGGCACCAGGAGGGACAGGAGCGGACGGAGACGCACCGGGGCCAGGGACCGGAGGAGATGTCGAACTTCCAGCACCCGTACTAGGGTTTGCTGTTGTTGGAACATCCGCTTTTGGATCTGCGCCAACCGATGGAGACTCGACATTGTCCGAAGTAGGCTGAGGGTTAGTACCCTTCTCAGTGTCAGGATGGACTTCCATATCCGCGTCATCAGGGTCAGCAGCAAAGTAGTCATCGATAGCAGCATCGACGTCTTCCTGAGCGTCCTGAAACTGATCATCTCCAGGCGATTGTTCGGCGGCAAGACGAGCCTTATAGAGTGAGTCATCAACGGCGAGTGGCTGGGCATCAACGACGTCATCGGGATTGATATTGGAGCTGGAGGGAGATGCCATTGCTAGAGAGAATTTCAAATTTCGCAACAATGAGGGGAAAACGGGAAAGAACTTGCAGAGTCGACTGGAGAGAGAGAGAGTGGAGACGTGCGTGAGTTGTAAGTGCACTTGCAACCGTCTCAATCGGTTTAAGACAACTCCCCCTGGGCCTGGGCCAAAAGAAATAGGAAACCAAGAAATGCAGTGGCCCACCCGAGACATAGCCCATTAGTTAGAAAAGCAGAGGCCCAAACTGCGCCTTAATGATTCAAACCGAGAAGTCTCCAAGTTCTTCGTAAGGATGTCTGCGAGTTGTTCCAACGACGAGAGATGCTGAATCTTGCATAATCCATCTTCAACCAAATTTCGGATGAAGTGAAATCGAATGTCAATATGTTCACTCCGATTGTGTTGGACTGGATTCCTGGAAATATTAATGGCACTGGTGTTGTCACAGTGAATAAGGAAATCATCCAAGGAAATACCATAATCCAGAAGCATTTGACGCATCCAAATCAATTGAGTACAACAATGAGCAGCAACAATATATTCAGCCTCCGCAGTAGATAAAGCAACAACATTTTGCTTACGAGTAGGGCTGTCAAACGGGCTGGCCCGGCCCTAACCCACCTCAGCCCACTTTTGAACGGGCCGGTGCGGGGCGGGCCTAATTTCTAACGGGCCGCTGAAATGCTAACCCAGCCCAACCCAAGGCGGGCTGCGGGCCAAAGTGGGCTAGCCCACTATAGAAAAAAACTGTTCTTTTTTTATTTTGCTCTTTCTAATTTTGAACATGTTGACTATCTATGGACTGATATGCATATATTTTTTAGGATTACTTTACCAAAGCCCATCAATAATTTAACATAAATTTTTAGAGCTTCACATCACAAAACACAAAATAGTTGACAAATTACAAGTAGGGCTGTCAAACGGGCTGGCCCGGCCCGGCCCGGCCCTAACCCACCTCAGCCCACTTTTGAACGGGCCGGTGCGGGGCGGGCCTAATTTCTAACGGGCCGCTGAAATGCTAACCCAGCCCATAAAAAATACCTCACGGGCTGGGCCGGCCCAACGGGCCTAGGCCCGTTTGACAGCCCTACTTACGAGAATACCAGCTGACTAAGTTTTGTCCAAGATAAAAGCAACCACCAGTGGTTGATTTTCGGTCGTCAGAACAACCAGCCCAGTCAGAGTCTGTATAACCAATTAGCTCCAGGGATGACCGTTTAGAATACCAGAGACCAAGGCCAGGGGTGCCTTTAATATATCGAAGGATCCTTTTCACAGCACGAAGGTGAGATTCTTTAGGATCTGATTGATAACGAGCGCACACACCAACACTGAAGGAGATATCCGGACGACTAGCAGTGAGATATAAGAGGCTTCCAATAATGCTTCGATACATTTTTTGATTAACAGAAACCCCAGATTCATCTTTGGTAATCTTGTCATGGTGATCTGGCAATCTTGCAATCTTCCATTTTGAATTTCTGAAGCATGGTGCCAACATACTTCTCTTGATTAAGAAAAATCCCATCTGAAGTTTGCTTAATCTGTAGCCCTAAGTTCGGTCGGACCGGACTCAGCTAAACGTTAGAGCCCTGCTCTGATACCAATTGACAGGCCCAATCAGAATACGTAAACCCTGTAAGAGTTGTTTGAGCGATGTCTCAACAACCAGAGGCAAACACAAAAACAGAGTGCGGAATAAAATAAGAACACAAGGAATTTGATCACCCAGTTCGATCCACTGATCTACATCTGGGGGCTCCAAGCCAGGGATTCCACTAGATCTCCACCAAACCGATTGAACAAGAGTCAACCACACCTTACATACCCTTACATTCCAATGAACTCTCCTATCTACCCAAATAGACTAGAAGAACACAAGGGAGCATCAACTATCTACCCAAATGCAAGCAATTCACCGGCAGGTATTAAGGTGGTGTTTGAGGAACCTAGCTAATCAATCAAATTAAGCTCAATGGTGCTAAGACACCTACAATACACACGGTTGTGTTTACAAAACAATAATCTATGAAATGCCTAAACACAATCCCAATTACCCCATAAAGAATGTAGAAGACACAACAGGTAAAGATATACCAGCAGCAGGATGGTTGTTGGTGCCTTCTGCAAACAACGAAAACCAGGGGGTTTCTTCAACAGCTCTCAATTCCCCATAATCACAGCTCTTGATGCTGTTAATTCTCTGTAAAGTAGACTGTCATTGCGGCTACAAACTCTCTTGCACCCTCAAGGACGAAGACAGGTATTTATATGGGTTTAAGGCCCATCAAAAACCCTTTTAAGGCCTGCTAGGGGAAATGCCACGTCACTGTACTATCCTGTGCTTTTTCCAGTGAAGATAATAAAGCGTTGTTGACACGATGTTGCAACAACGGCCAAAATGACGAACATCTTCACAATACTAAAAATATCCCTAACAATTCTTAATTGCATATTAATACTTTGAGCCACATCTCGCTAGTGACGCAAAATATTGCAACATAACTATTCATGGCAAAAACTGGTTTTGGAAGATAAAGTCCAACATACATTAAAAATTGACATTGACTTTTATTTATAATCATAGCAAAACAAACTACAAGTTGAAATTTTCACATCTGAAATCGAATCAGGAATTTGGTTAAATCAGATAGGCTCATAATCATTCTACCAATCAAGAATTTTTTACTTTCATGCTTTCTCGAAATTAGTTTAAATCTCAGTAATATGGTTCCGCATCTTGGTTATTATCAACATACTTATATTGCATACTTTATTTGATGATCTATATTCCTAATAAGCATTATTATGCAATCCTAATTCAATGTTATTTCATGATTCGGTAATCCAGAACAATTGATTGTGTTTAGATATTATAGTGAAAATAATTTTATTGGCATTATCTATGTTTTCATCCTCTTGAAAAATATTATTAGAACTGATATATATACATTTTCATTTACAGACATACGTCCCATGATTTTATCATTGATTGTATCAACAATCTCGTTGGTAGGGAATAGTATAGCAATATCTTTAAAAATATCTGGATTTAAAGTGGTGCATTTATATGTGTATAAGTACTCTAAACAATTGCCACTATAGGATCTCCCGTAGAATTTATAAAATTATCATCTGGAAATGTTAAATCTAATTGTACATCTTCAAGATCAATACCGGATTTACAAATTATCATCACCTACATGAAGAATTCATTGTACAAATTTATGTCATATATAATTTTTATTATAAACAACATTTCTTGTAGTATCTTTGGTTAATCCATCTTAATTGCATATTAATACTTCGAGTCCCCCCTTTCCAGTGACACGAGGTATTGCAGCACATCTCTAACATAGGTAAAAAAATGATTTTTGAAGATAGAGTCCAACCTTCTTTAAACAATGACATTGACTTTTTTTAGAGTTATAGTAAAACAAAATGCGAGTGTGACTTTTTCCTCTGAAATCAAATGGAGAATTTGGTTAATTCAGACGGGCTCATAATCACTCTATCAATCAAGAATTTTCATCCCAAATCTTGAGCTTTGTTTCAATGAGAAGAGAGGTTGAATAATTTTCTGGGATAAGTTTTTTTAGGTAAAATTCTCATCACAATCTAGTGGAATATCAATTCTATAATGTGCAGTCCTACCTCTTGGAAGGAGTATGATGCTATTCCACTGGATGCTACATGCAACACAATATCATTTCTCCTACAAAGGGCTAAACATAATGTTTTCTAGATAAATTATCGATAAGTGTCTTCTAAGTTCCACCACGTAAAGAATCAACTCTCGTCACTATCAACTGCATACATTATTTTATTATAAGCATTCATCTACCCATTAATCAGCAAAGGTAATAGCTTAGCATGATACACCTTCATTTCTTCCTTCTTTTTTTGAGACAAAAGTACTTTTATTCCTTCAAGAAATCGCAGCCGAGAGTGCCTTACAATCAATCTATCGCAATGTGCTACCAACCACCAGACTCACCACAACACCTTCATTTCTTCCTTATTATAATATTTCTCTTCTAGTATCAATAGATTATCTGTTTCAGACGTTAAAACTTCATTTAGTACCGCTATTTCAGAGAAAATTTTCCAATTTATAGAATTTGCAGCAATTAGCCTTTGAATTTCTAACAAAGCTAGATTTATATTTGTTCTTCCGTCAATTACAAATCTGTTAAAATATATATTAATGAATTATTCCTTAAAAAATAGATAAAAAATAAATAAATTTTCATTCTTTCGATACTGATGGACTATTCACACCCCAATAACTCTTTATACACCCGATTCTTTTATTTATAATATGCTTTACGAAAATAACTAATTTACTCTAAATCAATTATCCATAGAATATGAATTTTCACACTTCTCTTAATAACTATAATTCTTTTGTATTATTTTAAATATAATAAAACATAAATAAAATCTATTATATTTAGTATATTTTTATATACAATTAGAATGATATAATTATAAAAAATATTTTTAAACGATTAGCAACTATATAATTGTATATTACTTTTATTAAATATATAATTGTGTATTACTTTTAAGAGTAGTGATATATTTTTGTGAAAACATGGCCTATATATACAATAATTCATATATACAAATCTTTTCCATATATTTATTAATATATCTTTTAATAATATAAATTTAAAATTTAAAATTTTTAAAAACTTAAAATTGTAGAAACTCCATATAAATTGGAAATTAAATATATTTTAAAAACTAAAAATTGGAATTTCATATACACATTAATATACATTTAATATGAATAAATAAATATGTGCAATTTACATTTTGATCACATCATTTATCACACCAAATAAATATAACCAAAATTGAGACTAAACTTACACAAAATTACCGACATTACAATATGATGACCATATTTAAATATAAACGCAGTATAATTCTTAGTTGCCAATGTCAAACCTCGTCCTAATAACTAATAATACTATGGTGCAAAAATTGAAAATGCTTATTCAGTCATAATAATCCTATGGTGTAAAAACTCAAAATCTATAAATAAATAATAAATACAGCGATAAAATATAAAATAAATAAAATAAAAAAATACAAAACAATAAAATATAAAATAATAAATTCTAAAATAGATAAAATAAAAATACAAAATTTTAAATTTTATCTTTCAAATCTTTATAAAAGTGAATAAATCTCTGATGAATAAAGTAAATAACGCGGAAATCTAAATAGTAAATTTAAAATTGCAAAATATTATAAATAAAATAAAAAATGCAAAATTTCAAATTTCAAATCTTTCAAATATATTTAAAAGTGAAGATTGTGGGAATTCTATATAAATTGGAAATTCCATATATTCCAAAAACTGAAAATTTATAATGAATAAATAAATGCAAAATTTTAAAAATAATTAATTAAAAATGCAAAAATCTATAAGAAATTTGAAATGGAGACACCGCATTAAATTTAGGATGGGTTGTTCACTAATGCTTTAATATCTATAGATTACATCATTTACCATACAAGAAAATATAACCAAAATTGAGACTAAAACCTACACAAAATTACCGACATTACAATATGATCACCATATTGAAATATAAACGCAATATAATTCTTAGTTGTCAGTGACAAACCTCATCCTAATAACTAATAATACTATGGTGCAAAAACTGAAAATGCCATGTCATAATAATCCTATGGTGTAAAAACTCAAAATCTATAAATAAATAATAAATGCAGCAATAAAATCTAAAATAAAAATACAAAACAATAAAATATAAAATAAAAATGCAAAAAAATAAATTCCAAAATACATAAAATAAAAATACAAAATTTTTTTAAATTTTATCTTTCAAATCTTTTTAAAAGTGAATAAATCTCTAATGAATAAATAAATAACGCGAAAATCTAAAATTAGTAAATTTAAAAATTGCAAATAATATAAATAAAATTTCAAATTTCAAATTTCAAATCTTTCAAATATATTTAAAAGTGAAGATTGTGGGAATTAATATAGATTGGAAATTCCATATATTTCAAAAACTGAAAATCTATAATGAATCAATATATAAATGCGAAAATCTAAGAATAATTAATTAAAATTGCAAAAATCTATAAAAATTAGAAATGGAGACATCGCATTAAATTTAGGATGGGTTGTTCACTAATGCTTTAATATATATATATATATATATATTTAGATTAACATATCTTTAACATGAATAAATAAATCTGACGTGCAATGTATATTTTGATTACATCATTCACTATATAAAAAAATATAACCAAAGTTGAGACCAAACTTATACAAAATTATTGGCATTACAACAGATCATCATATTGAAACATAAACGCGACATAATTCTTAGTTGTCAGTGCAAAAGCTCGTCTTAATTCTATGGTCTATAAATAAACTCTAAATGCAGCAATAAAATTAAAATAAATAAAATAAAATGCAAATAAATAAATCCAACATAGATCAAATAAAAAAATGCAAAATTTTAAATTTTATCTTTCAAATCTTTTTAAAAGTGAACATATAGTGACATGATAAGATGATTGAATGAGAATATATAAGTAAATGATAGATTTTATATATGATAGACTAAAATCTATAATCGATAAATAAATATATGCGAAAATCTAAAATTATTAAATTAAAAAATACAAAATAATATAGATAAAATAAGATATGCAAAATTTTAAATTTCAAATCTTTCAAATCTTTTTAAAAGTTGATATTGTAGGAATTCCATATATTTCAAAAAATGAAAATATATAATAAATAAATAATTAAATGTAATAATCTAAAATTGATAAATTAAAAAATGCAAAAATTTATAAAAATTAGAAATTTGAAATGGAGACACCACATTAAATGTATGATGGGTTGTTCACTAATGCTTTAATATATATATATATATATATATAAGTTTCATATTACTACTTCCGTATTCAAATGTCGTTGACATTTGTAAATATACTACTATTTACAGACGAACTTTCACTTAAAGTTTTATTATACTTATACAAGTTAAAATATAACAAAGTGAGATCTTTTTAGATTCGTCTCGTCGTGTAATTTTTAAATATCGAACTTTTAGAAGTTTTAATTGTACTGAACTTGAGTTATTCATGATTTAAAATGTACACTGAACTGTGTGAAAAGTGGGTCCGTAAAAAGTCTTTGAATATAGAAGAAGTATTTATATACAATTAGAATGATATAAGTACATATTAATTATATACTATAATATATATAAATTGGAATTGGAAATTCTATATAAATTTAAAATTCAAAATCTTTCAAATCTATTTAAATTTAAAATTTCAAATCTTTCAAATCTTTTTAAAAGTGAACAATATTATGAGATTCCATATAAATTGATCCATATATTTCAAAAATTGAAAATTTATAACGAATAAATAAATAAATGAGAAACTCTAAAATTAAAAAATTAAAAAATACAAAAATCTATAAAAATTGAAAATTTGAAATGGAGACACCACATTAAATGTAGGATAGGTTGTTCACTAATGGTTTTATTAATATATAGATTAATAACTCATGTTCGGTATAAGTAAAAATTCTAAAAGTTCCATATTACAATATTTCATTTGACTATATTTTAACTTGTATAATCGTGTTAAATTTTTAGTCAAAATATCAATGTGAATAGTAGAAAAACACTAAAAGGTACAAGGGGAAAAAAAAAACGGAGTGAATATTAGATTATTAAAAAAATTGTGATGACAATATTATTTTGGGAGAACATTGTGATGACAATATTTTGTTTAAGGTTTACAAATTACAATTACAAATCATAGTAAATCAAAGATGTTCTCGAGACCACTTATGTTCTGTAGCCCAGTAAAGGCCCAGATTATTCAATCCAACCACCGTAGATTCGTAGAGAATCCATTATAATAGATCAAATTAAATAGGCTGTGTTCTGTTCGAAAATAATGGTTTTTTGTTAAATTAGACGCCATCCCCATAATGTTACAAAAGAAAAAAAATGGAGATCTGAATCTGATAGAATGATAGGGGTTAGTGAGAATCGAATTTCAAATTTTAAAGTTACTAATGGAGATGGGATAGGGGATTAGTGAAAATAATGTGCTTTATTCTAAAACTTTTCTTTTTCTTTCTTTCTTTCTTTTTTTTTTTTTTTTTTTTTTTGTGAAAAAATTACTGGAGAAATGTCTAATCGAAATTCTCATATTCTCTTTCACCTAAATTCATATTCATGTTACCTTTTTTTTTTTTTTATTCTTCATTTTTTATATATATGGTGGACTAGAGAGAGAGATTGACGGAATTATAGTTAACGGAATTATAGTTATTATTAATTAATTTTTTAATTTATTATATTGATGGAGGTTAATATTTCAGGCTCAATTTTTTATATAATTGATATAATATATTTGAAAATATAACATATTCAATTAAATAATATATATCGAGCAAAAATTAAAGAATATATATTGGTTTAACTAAATCTATCATAATATCAAATACAGTATATTATAATTTATTTCCAATTTATATCCTTTTCAAATATATGAAAAGATTTTTTTCAAGATTTTCTTATACTAATAAATAGATTTATTACCTAAATATAAGATTTAAAAGATTGATTGACTTGGCAAGTAGGATGATTCAGCGCTGACGTGTAATTAATTTTGATGACTGTACGTTTCTGGATGATTAATCAGCGTTTACGTGGAAACCCAAGGCATAATTACAATATAACCCTTAAAATTAAAAAAAGATGGAATATATTTAATAAAGGCAATACAGTCTGCACATGCCAAAAAGTATTCAGGATTTATTATATAGATATAGATTAAAAAACAAAAAAAATGAGTCAAGTACTTGACTCGACTCGATACTCGACGAGTATCGTATCCTTGTACTCGAGCTCGAGCTCGATACTTGATTAAATACTCGACTACTCGACTCGACTCGAATTTTTCGAGTACGAGTCCCAAATCGAGTTCGAGTAGCTCTACTCTTTAATCACCCCTACACTTCCAAGCACAATTCTAAACGAGCTAGTAAAAATTTGAATGGACTATCTTCATCTTAATCTCAAAATAAAATTGTTACTTTTCATGCCCTATTCAATTAAACATGCTCCATTAGGTTAATCATAAATATGTTAAATGTATTCGCTGGAGCATTAGAAGAGTTAGAATCTGAAAACACAACAATATAAATGATTCTTTTACAAGCCTAGGAACTTCAAACTATAATTTCTGCGCACAAGAAGTTAGAGATTTTGCTATACTGTCTCCAGCTAGCCTTACATCATGGAAGGCAGCAGGCTGTGTGTCCAGCTGAAGAACCCGCCAGTCGATGGGTTCGGCAAGAGGCTCAACCCAAACATTTCCGTCGTGACCTCCCCTGGATCCTTGAACCCCACCAGTTTTGCCACTATGGCTGCACTTGCACTGATATGGTCCATGTTTGTGGTGTCTGTCCACAGCTTCTGGCATAGCTGAACCCTCCTTTGTTTCGACCTTACGTCTACGCCCCACTTCCAGTATAGCTCCTCCCTTTCCTTGCTTGAGTACTTCTTCAGCATCCTTCTGCTCAGCATCTGTCTTTCCCGATTTAGAGCCTTTACTCTGTTATTGAGAACATGAATATGTTGTTATATGAACTCTTAGCTTCACTTGTACATGAAAAGACTAGTGGGGCAAACGAGGATGTAGTTAGTACCTTGAAGTCTCGTCTGTGAGTGATGGAACATCTTTTGCGGCTCCATTGATTGAGTTCTTAAGAGATAAGAGTCGCCTAAGCTCCACCTCTACGTAAACGACATCCAATGGATCGCCTTTGAAGAGCAAGAAAAAGTAAGTTCTGTGGACTAATGGGACATGGAAAGTGTCCCAAAGACTAATTATTTCTTTCATCTTTTCTTCCAGTTCATTAGACCAGTAAGTGGCGCATTGTGTTTTTTCCGGAGTTTTGATGGTGCCGACATCTGAAGCTTCTTCTGGTGTAGTTTTACCTTTCAGTGTCTCCTCCTCCTCCTCCTCCATGTCCTGCCAAAAAGTGGAGTTGAATAGATCAAACTTATTTAAGAAACACCTCATACAATACACATGTAAGAAAACTCCTGTGCTTGGAGACTGACTTTGAAAATGAGAGAGGATTGCTCAACTATGTAAGGATCCGTTTCCATGTTGGATTCAATTTGATTCACTAGCTTTGGCAGGATTACTTCCTTAACTTCCTTCACACAGGCTTCTTCTTTCATGTCCACATAATCTTCGCCCAATGTGTCGATGTTTTGGTCTTCTTCGTCTATGCAGTCACTCTCGATGGCAGTTTGAGAATCTTCCATGCATACATTTTCAGTATTAGAGGCCGTCTCTACAGTGCACAGGTCTTCCTGATTGTCTGCTTCATTGTCCATTGTGTTTTTGTTTCCGGTACATGGGGATTCAACAATTTTAGTGAGCATATCTTCACAACTACTGCTGCTTCTAGATACATGGACATATGGATGCGATGCATTGTTGTCTGGCGAACAAGGAGACAGCTCTACATGGTAAATTTAACAAAATTAAAACAGGCAAGGAAGACAAACATCTTTAATATGTCATAAGTATTAAGTTAATACACAACCTGAAGCATGATCGCTGTTATGTCGTGGTGGTGAATTTGGAACGAGATCTGCAGCGGTTGAATCAGTATCTATGCACTGAACCTCCTTGCAGGTATCTTCAAATTTCTTGCTTTTTTCTTGAGCGAGTTTTTCCCAGGTCGTGTATGGATCAGGACCAAAGTACTTGTCAATGTACTGTGTTGGGGAAATGTTGCCGGAAAAGAACTGCTCTTCATTATTCTCAGCGAATTGATCTTCGGACTTGCTGGAAACCAGGCCATCAAAGTCGTAGGATTGACCAATTGAACTTAGTGCGGCATTGGACCTATGGGGATCATAAATCTCAGATGTTTCTGGTGTTAACGATTCATCTGAAGCTTTATCAACATTACTCGTATCAACCTGAAGAAAAGAAAATGAGACTGGAGATGTGGATTTATATCATGTCATCATATATCTTGTTGTAACACGTTTACAAAATTACGGACCGAAGATTTTGAAGCTTGAGATGATGCTCCCGAGCGCAGCATACTCTCAACGCGAGAGAAAGCTAAGTCACGTTGATGAGTTAATTCTTGAATTTCTTTTTCCATCTACAAGATTTTGCACAGATGAGCATTACCTAGGCTCTGTTAAGATATTTTGTCTGATACCAGATGTTGATAAAAGTAAAATCTTTAGATCACCTTTTCGAGAAGCATTTCTTTCTCTTTCAGTGCTGATTCTGACACAGACAAGGCAGAGAGCGACCGTAAGTTCCTTAGCTCATTCTCCAACCTGTTCAGCTCGTTTTGCAGTTGCTTCACCATCATTTTGTCAGAGATGGCCACATTGACCTGTGCGTTTGTAGTAACTTGCTTCGCGCAGCTAGCAAACACAAGTGTGTTTTTGGATTGCTCGACATGACAGCGAGCAGGGCTCAAGGTGCAAATAATTGCTGTCCTGGCATTGCCACCCAGCGAGTTCTGTAATATGCGTGTCAGTTTGGAGTCTCTGTATGGAACATGCGCATTTCTTCCTTTGCTGCATCAGAAGATGATGACAATACAATAAAATCAGAAATAGCAGAATACATACCACGCATAGTAGTTCAAAAGCCATCATGTGGGAAATGTACCTTAATTTACGAATAACTGTCCCAAGGGTTAGCAAACTACGGTTTATGTGGGAACCCTCCTTTAGCCTTGAGCCACGTGATCGTGTCTGAGAAGCGCGTTCACTCCCCGCAAGATCAACAAAATTCTATGTCGAAAATATATCAAATATGTTATGCACTGCTAAATACAATGTGGTGTAATTTGTACCACCTTGAGATAACTCGTAAAACAATTATGTCTGCAAGATATTCTTATAAGAATATTGCATACCACTGTAGCTGACAGAACGCCTGCTTTTTCTGCAACATAGTACTGACGTGCTTCACTCTCAATAGTCTGCAGGAATATCAAATAAGTAGGAAGTTGATAAACTGTAATCTCAATGACAATCTAGTTTGGGAATCATACCAAGCGAAGGATTTGATGAGATCTGGAGCTAACTTCATTCAGAGCAGTCTCTCCTGTTTGCCTTTGAGCTGCACCAAGACAATGCTGCTAAGTACATCCATATGTAATTATAAAATACTTCCTCCGTTCCTTTTTAAATGTAACGTTTTGACTTTTGTCACTGTTCATTGAATAACTTTGACTCGACTTTTTAATACAATTATATATGATAAAATATAGTCAGGTGAGATCTTGTTGGATTCGTCTAATCGCATAGATTTAGAATATAAAATTTTCATAATTTTTACTTATATGGAATTTGAGTTATTACGGATTAAAAATGTGTATTGGATTGCGTGAAATGTGGGTCCGTGGCATTTATTTAGGAACGGAGGAAGTAGTAGTTATTTGATTGAAGAGTCCGTTCACCTTCACAAGCTGACAAGAGTTCATGTAGATGGTCCAAGTCCCTTAGGGTGACTTCTGTAAGCTTGCCGACAACAGTCCCTCTCTGCAACCAAAAACAACTTAAAACCAATAATAATTACAGGTTTCTTTGAAAATTTTAGGGCCTATTTCATACCTCTGGATCATCTAGGAGTCTTAAAGGAGAACCATTTGGGCAGAGGAGATCTTTGACTTGTTCATTGTAAATCTCCAATGCGGAGAATTTCAACATGAAAACCCGTTCAGGATGCTATAATTATTTAGGACCAAGAATTAGACAAATTCAGAACCACATAGGATTAATCTAGTTAAGCAATAAGCTTTTCACGAATAGAAATACCTTGTTTATGTAGTCGTATATATCAGCCACTGCACAAGTGGTAATTCCACTCATGGTGTATGTCTTTCCACTGCTCGTCTGTCCATATGCGAATATAGTTGCTGGAGAGGAAATCTAGTGATGGATAAGCTTTTATTATTATGATGGAACGTTAAAAACTATATTTTGAAGGTGAGATACTCACAATTTATTCCACTCAATACAGAGAGGGCAATCTTTTTCGCAGCTTCCTCATAAACTTGCCTCGTGGAACATCCACCCCCAAATACTCTATCTGTCCTCAATTTATAGCAATGTAGAGCCCAAAAGATAAAAGAAAAATAATTATACATCAGCAGAAAATGCATCAGAGTTGCATGAATTGAAAACTAGTAGATCATAAAAAGCATATCTTTGCCTTCAGTTTTTCCCATTTAACTCTTGAACTTGGGTTCACATGATCACATCACATGCTAAGCACGCCAACTTATAATAGGTTGGTTTCCTGATCTGATTTTATGATTTATAAAATTCTTAAAAAATAAAGTTACAAGAAAATGCACCACAGGATCCCTTAGCATTACATAATTCCAACATAATGCATAATAAAGTGTCTGATATTAAATCGCATACCAAAAGTGTAAGCTGTTGGAGTCGATGGGCGCTCCTGTTGAGCATTCCTGTATACAAGGGTGGTTTTGTTGATACAATCCCAATCTGGAACATGATTTCTCCCCAATTCTTTCTCATTTAGAGGCCTCAGCCTTACTGCAACAAAGATTTTCTCCTCTTGAGCACCTGAATCTTGAGCATCCCAGTCCACTGACCCATCCCCATTAACTGACCTCATTCCCAATCCTTATATCCTCTTTATCTATATGATGTGCTTTAAAATAACTGACAAATTATATGTCCCTCTCTTTGTGTATTTTACAAAGAGAGGGACTTTGTACAAGAAAAGTTTACGATAAAGGCTTGCAGCCCTATTCCTCTGCAGCAAACAAAAAGGGGGAAAAAAATGAAAAGGGAAGCTTCAAGCATGAGCCATGTATCCATTAATAAACCAGATAAATTCAAAATTCATATCACATCATAATCACCTAAATTCAACGTAAGCTCACAAATCCACTCAAATTTCAAACTTAAGCCTTTTCCCTCCCTTCAGCCCCAAATGCAACGTTATCTTTCTAGGATTCGTCTACGAATCCACTTCAAAATAGAAAGCATATGAAATGAACATAAAATTGAACCTCGTCAACAAATTCTACCAGCACCAAATTAAAAAAGAAGCACAAGATGGGGCAAAACTGGCTTACCGCTGTACTGGTATCGTCAAATTTGTCTTTCGGAAGAAAACCTAGAAATTTCCCCTAGATAATTATGAACAGTTATCGAAATCTGCGATAACCCATGGTAGGCTACGAAAAATATGAGAGAAAAAAACCACCCAGCGTAAAAAAAAAATTAATAATAATAATAATTAAAATA
Source organism: Hygrophila difformis (assembly GCA_030278955.1). Lineage (NCBI taxonomy): Eukaryota > Viridiplantae > Streptophyta > Magnoliopsida > Lamiales > Acanthaceae > Hygrophila > Hygrophila difformis. Next base: position 4,376,251 of record JAOANR010000011.1, read on the forward strand.
AATAAATAGGAAACATATATTGCTGGACGTAAAAGGAGAAACAAACCGCAAATGACGGTGAGATCTGCGATTGGGAGAATCCTTAGAGGAATGAGGTGATCAGTGGATGAATTCGATTGGGGTGGCAGCGGAGAGGTAGACTAGAGAGGCACGAACCTTCGAAATCAACCGCCAAAAAGCAATCAACGGCTCCAACAGAATTTTGCAGAAGCGCAAAGGCGTTTCATGAATTCCACGATTCTTATTTTCGTGAGGCGCTTTTACTGCCCTTTGTTTATTGCCTTTTCTTACCATTTTATTTATTTATTTTTATTTTTTTTTTTGAGAGTCATGGCCTGAGTCACACAAATTATAAAGGGAATAAAAGGAAGGGATAGGGGCGGTGATCGAACCTGCAACCTCCCGTTGGAAGTCTAAGAATTTAACCACTTGGGTTAAGTGGTGATCTAAGTCCTCATCCTCTCTTCTTACCATTTTGCGGAAATTTTCATTTTTCTATTCCACATTTTCTTCTAACTTCAATTCTTTTTTGCTGAACAGTTTATACAGGTTAGAAAATTAATGGTATGAATTAATATTACACAAGTTATAAAAGGATAAATGGGAGAGATAATAAATCAGATGAAAAATCGAACACCCAACATAAAAATTGAAAGTTAGGGACTTGACCCGTCCTCATCCCTTCTAACTTCAACTTTTAATATTATGGTGTTTTGTCACGTAAGTTCATTTTGCTTTTCTATTTTTTTCCCTTCTAAATTAATATTATTATTCAACAAAAATGCCACATGACACCATTATTTGGGAGTATCACTTTACCATTTTTTTTCTCTTGAAGCGGATCAAATAATAAGACCAACATATAAAACAATATATATGTGAAGGGAATTAAAGTTTGTACAATCTAAGGGTTAAATGAATTGTGAAGAAAAAACACACTCGCACACAAAAACAAAAAGTTGATGCTACGAACAAAAATAGAAAAAAAAAATCTTTTTTAAGAAGACAAAAATAAGAATTTTAAAAATATGAGACCAACGTTATGTTCTTGGGGTTTTTAAAAAGGAGGACAAATAAAGAGAAATGGGATATAAAAAAAAGAAAAAAAAAGTGTCTTGTGGAGCTTTTTTAGAAGGGGAAATCCTAGTTAAATCCCTCTCCATTTAAGTTATTTTAGTTAAATACCCACATACTTTTGTTATCATGTATTAATACCTAGTTGTGAAATACATAACATTTAGATCCCCATTACTTTAAAGAAAAGAGATAACAATACAAATAGGTGAAATTACAATTCTAACCTTACATTTGCTGCTAAAAGTTGATGAGTTGATGGGGTAATCATTACTTTTTTTTTTCTCTCTCTCTCTCTCTCTCCCCTCCCCCCCCCCCCCCCCCCCACATAAATTTATTTTGTGTGTATACATATTATACACACAACCAGCCCCCAATCGTTTAGCTTCTCTGGGAAGGTTTTTTCGTGCGAAATCAAAGAACGTTGTGATGGAAGAGAGCGTGGCCAGCTGATCAACGAGGGAAGAACATTGGAGATGGAAAATGGTTAGAGTTTATAACTGAGTTTCATATCTGGTCAGCCGATCAAAGAGGGAAGGGTAGGTTCTTCGCGCCAGCTTCTTTTGTGGGAAGGAACTTGAGAAAGAAGAAACCACAGTTAGAGCAGGGGTCTTGGAGAAGGCCAATAAGACATTCTTCAGAGGGAGGAAAAGGGGTAGGGTTTTTTAAGGAGAAAGCTTGGTGAACGAGAGGGATATTTGGAGGGGAAGAAGTATGATGAGCTGTAGTGAAAGCCACACCATTGGGAAGAGATAATATTTTTTGTCATTACAAATCGAAGGGGCATCTTTTGGCAAGAAGACTGTGATGAATAAGGAAGCTGACAACAAGAGAATGACGTAAATGTGGTGTTAAATGAAATATACAGTAGTGCCCAAACCTATCCATTTGGTGTTTTATTTTCTGAATGTACATTGGTGCATGTATGCATTAGGGGAAATGTTTGCGTTTGGAAGTAAATGGGTATTTTTCTTTTGCATGCAAAGATCACGAATGTTTCCACTGTTCAATATATGAAATTGTGATTTAGTAATGTGCACATGTGTTTTATAGGTGTTTGTGTTGTGTTATACATGTTTACATACTGTATCGTGTTTCAGTGGAGGAAGTATGTTGTTTTTTGCTAGTAATATTGAATTGGAATATATATATTGCTATAATTTGTTGTGTTATGCATGGTTCGGTGTTTTATTTACTTTCAGTAATGGAAGTGTGCTGCACACTGTATATTTGTGCAGACATTGAGAAATGCGATGTTATTTGTGAAACAGTATTGTATTATGTTGTTGTATGTGTAATGACAATGAGTGGTGAATTATTTATGAAAATGAGTGTTGTTATCAAATGTCATGCTTCTTGTTAGTTCAGTGTTTTACGGTTGTACTTTAGTGTTTAAAGGTTATAGTTTGGTGTCATTGCAGGTGTTGAAATTGTACCCTTATAAGGATAAAAAGAAATGGAGAGGGGTATTAAAGGTTGCGGCTTACGCTGCTACATATGACGAAATGTTTCAACATTTGAATTCTATCCTCTAAGCAATATCTCTATCTTAAACTTTCAATGAAAATTCGGAAGAAAAAGCGTATACCATCCCAAGTTCAGACAAACAAACATTCGGTGTGCCCTATGCCGACGGCAAGAGCATAACAAGCTACCTGCAAAGAGGCATACAAAACGATTGCCCGATTAACACATGCACAGTGATGTTTTTGCACACAGACTGCACTTTTGTACATATTGATGTTTTTTAAGTTACTGTGATGTTTTCCACAAACTGAAGTGGTGTTAATTGTAAATGGTTTCATTGTTTGAAATGATCCTTATTCTGGATTATTTCAATATACGTTACCTTTTGCATGTCACACTGAAATGATATATGGTTAAGTGAAAAACTGTGTGGTTATTGTGTTATATATTAATATGATAATTATGTGATGTGTGGTGAGCAAGTGTGTGAAACTAATGTCACTCACATACTCGGTTGGCACAATGATGTTGGTGATACACATTGCAGTGTTCTTATCACTAGTAGATTGGTGTTAATAGAACTGAATATTGTTGTTCCACTGAAATCCGTATTTTCCGTGACAAAAAAAAAACCATCAACACCATATTTGCAATCTGGAACAACACACATATGAACAAAGTGCACTACAATTTACGAAAGAAAAACACCACATTTTAGATGGTTTGCCATATATTAAAGCCAACAACCTCATACTTTCATAAACCTAACATATTCAATAGCCTAATTACTTGTAAACATTGGACAACATTATGGGTGGTATTTAGTTGTAAATATTGAACAATTATTACTTACTTTCGATGGGTATTTACTTGATGTGTATCCAACACCACACTTTTTATTTTTAAAGCACCATAATTATGAACAAAACACACTGGCAGTAAGGGAGATAAAAACATCACCATTTCTTCAGTGAGATTTTCCTACTAAATAATGTTTGAAGTTTGTGCACATTAACTTTTTGCTCATGTAAGATTAAATATAATTTTACCTATTATAGCTTGTATGCACTCATTAGATACCCTATAAACAAAGTGTACTACATGTTACGAAAGGAAAATACCACTCTTTGGATAGTTTCCATATATTTAAGCTAATAACCTCATACATTCATACACCTAATAGATTCAATAACCTAATTAATTTTAAACATTGGATAACCGTTACTTTGAATGGGTATTTATTTGTAAACATTGGACAATGGTTACTTAATTTGAATGGATGATTAAACATATAAAATTATGTTATTTTCAACTTCGGATGAAGATCAATGGTTAAATGTTATGAATCAGGTTCACCTTGAACTACAACGAATATGGTTCACCTTGAACTACCACACTTGGAATCAATAGCAACATACAGACATTGAACATAACAACACTGTACTGCCGTAAAACATCACACCTTTGTTCTAAACCACGATAGTTATGAACAATGAAAATGTTGGGTATTTACTGAAATGATGTGTACCCAACACCACACTTTTGTTCTGAAACACCACATTATTCAAAAAACATACTATATTCATGGGAGACGGAAACATCACCCTCTCAGTGACATATTTTCCTACTGAATAATGTTATGAAGGTTGTCCACATTACGTTTTTTGGGATAACACTAAGCTACCATTTTTCTATTATAGCTTGCATGTACTCATTAGAGACCCTATGAACAAATTGTACTACAGTTTACGGAAGGAAAGTACCACTCTTTGGATGGTTTCCACACATTGAGCTAACAACCTCATACTTTCATATACCTAACGGATTCAATAGCCTAACTACTTGTAAACATTGGACAACGTTACTTTGCATGGCTATTTAATTGTAAACATTGAGCAGTGATTACATATTTTGTATGTGTATTTACTTGTAAACATGGGATAAATGGTTACTTACTTTGGATTGGTATTTACTTTTAAACATTGGACAATTATTACTTACTTTGGATCGGTATTTACTTGTAATCATTGGACAATGGTTACTGTGGTATGTATCCAACACCACACTTTGTTTCTGAAGCACCAACATTATGAACAAAACACACTGCAGTAAGGGAGATAAAAACATCACATTTTTCAGTGACATTTTTCAACTAAATAATGTTTGAAGGTTGTACACATTAAGGTCTTGCTCATGTAAGATTCAACATAATTTTATCTATTATAGCTTGCATGTATTCATTAGAGACCCTATAAACAAAGTCTACTACATGTTACGGAAGGTATTTACTTGTAAACATTGGACAATGGTTACTTTGGATTGGTATTTACTTGTAAACATTGGACAATGATTACTTACTTTAGATGAATATTTACTTGTAAATATTGGACAACTATTACTTACTTTGTATCAATATTTACTTGTAAACATTGGATAATGATTACTGATTTGTTGTGTATCCAACACCACACTTTGTTTCTGAAGCACCATATTATGAACAAAACACTCTGGGAATAAGGGAGATAAAAGCATTACATTTTCTTCAGTGACATTTTTCTACTAAATAATGTTTGAAGGTTGTACACATTAAGTTTTTGCTCATGTAAGATTCAATATAATTTTATCTATTATGATGCCAGTGATGCAACCCTCAATACAACTCATTACATCTTGAAGTACAAAAATAGAACATCGGCTTATGATGCCAGCCCCATAACTCTCCTCTATTGCACTTGTTTTCTTCCTCTCTTTTGCTTCACTTTCTTTGGCCACATTCTCCACAGAGCGGTCAGTTCCTCCATCTCCAGTCTCCACACTCTCGTATTTTGTCTCAATACCTTTTTCCTCGGCCCTATGCTTTTTCTCATTCACATCATTATACCATTATACAAAAAAAAACACATTTAAAACAACAATTATGAACAAAAAAATAAAACTCATCCATACCATTACAAAAACAACACAACACAATTATTATCTAAAAAAATACCATTAATCGCAATAGAAAACAATACATTCATTTATGAAGAAATGTATGAACAAAAAAACACTTACATACAAAAAACCAACACAACATATTTATTAACTCAAAAACACCACTAATCGCAACAAAAACAATACATACATATATGAACACATGTATATAAAAAATCAACATTTTCATATGCCATTTATGAACAAAAAACAACATTTTCACACTTCTCCAATAACACAGCACATATATGAATTCACATATCTTACTAAAACCTATGTGAAATTCGCAATAATTTTAAAAGAGAAAAAACTTTTTCCGCCCGAAAAACCACACTTTTGTAAAATCAAACGTCTTGCCTTAACAATGATGCCAGTTTTGCAACTACTGGAGGAGGGGCAGACAAATTCTTTTCCCCAAAAAACAACACACTCAGTCACAGATACACAACAAAGGCACCATAACCCGAAACCCATTTCAATTTTGTTGGGTAGTATTCCATAAACCACAGTCCCCAAATTCGCAGCACCAAAGAACGCTCCAATGGACGACGGCTACGAATATCTTTCAGTAGAGCCTCTTTTCTTTCGTTTCATTACAAAATATCCAAAAGGGCACCGAAAACAACTAATTCCAACCCCTAAACACTTCAATTCCACCCTAAACCGAAACCCATTTTGTTTTCGAGTAAGGGAGTGCATTCCCTTTCGTCATTAGCCTCCAAAAAAACCTGAAGCTTGTGCCTCTGCTTTCACCTTTTTCGAACGAACTCAGGAGCTACTTTGTTGGGGTTTGATTCGGCTCTTCAAACTGAAGTTGTGCCCCTGTTTCCCCCTCTTTCGCACGACAATTGGAGAACTTGAGGATTAACAGTGACAAAAACACTGCTGCATCGTGGGAGTTGGGGGTTATTGGGAGGATTTGGGGTTATTTGAAGAAAGTTGCAGAAGTGGGTTTGAAGGATGAAAGAGAAAGATGAGGGAGAAAGATTAGGTGGATTTGAAAGATGAGGGAGAAAGATGAGGGATGATGTGATAGCTTGGGATAATTACCCTTTCACCCTTCCTTCATGTCTTACAAATTTTTTTTCCATAAGGGTATATAGGTCTTTTCCCTTTTTTAATTTCAAAACAAAAGCTATATTCTAAGGTGGGGAGTTCAAATGGAGTATAAATGTATAGGGGGAGTATAAAGGGTGTATTTTATTTGAAAGGGATTTTTGTTACATTTTCCGTTTTTAGAAAGACTTTTGGCGTTGGAGTGATGGATTTTCCTTTTTTGTGTTTTTTTTTTATAAATTTCGTAACTACCCTACTAAACTTATTAATTAATTATGAAAAATAAATCATAAAATACATATGTTTGTCTCTTTAACTAAAAAAATATTTATTTTTCAAGAATATGCGTATTTTAAATAATATTCTTTGCTTTTACTTTCCTTCCCTTCTTTTTTTTTAATTTTTTAAAAAAAAAATCGAAAACATAGCATAAAGGTTGCGTAAAACTAAGCCAAAAATGAGAATTTCTTGTGATATGATTAATTCTTTTTAGACTTACAGTTATCTTGAGTGGATGGGGCTCTAGTCGCTTAAGCAATGTCTCATGTTCGAGCCTTGTGTATGCAAAACATGCTTTGGGAGAGACGCCCTTAATTGCCCTTGCAGATCCTCGAGGGATTAGTCTTGGGCCCAATGTGGCCTGGGAATACCCTGATATTCACCCAAAAAAAATTCTTTTTAAACTTAATTCAAAAGATTTGTCCAAGCTGCTAAGTACATGCCTTCCAACAGATACTCTATTCCCCCATTATCAATTTATAATTTATGTAGCATAGACTACTGCTACTATTTCTCTTGCTTTCCGTTCCTTAAAAAAAAAAAAGAAAAAAAAAATCCGACGTAACATTAAATTTTTTGAAGAGCCCAAGCCAGATTAACACCAAATTTGAAACTGGGCCGTAAAGCTCAACCAGACAACCCAACAAGAATGGGTCGCACAATCTCTTCTTTCCCCAATAATTACCCGAAGAAGGAATGAAGGATCATCTGTTTTACAGATGGTAATAAGAATAATTTAGGGGGTGTATTCAATCCAGATTTGTATGGATTTTAAAAAGTTGGTAGATTTAGAAAGTCTATAGACTCCACTAGAGTTTTTAGAGTAGATTGATTTTGTGTTGACTCCATGTAGAGTCTGGCTGACTTTTAGAAATCTTGAGTTATTTAGACAGATTTTGTTTAGTTATATTTTTAAAGAGAATCCATTAAAATCTGTATAGATTTAAAATCCATAGACTGTTGAATACCTCAAAATTTTTAAAGACTTTTTAAAATCTGTATTGAATACACCTAGATTTTTAAAGACTTTTTAAAATCTGTATTGAATACACCTAGATTTTTAAAGACTTTTTGAAATCTTAATTGAATACACCCCAACTTTAAAAGTCCAAAAAAATCCTACAGAGTTTGAATTGAATAATGAAGGATCATCTGTTTTACAGATGGTAATAAGAATAATTTAGGTTGCCTTGATTGTAGGTTTCAAAATGGATTATAAAGACAATTTCTAAAAAAAATAAAAAAGAAAAAAAATCAATATATACGATCTCAAAAAATAGGTGTATTAGGGGATGAGGACTTGCCCTAGTGATCAAGTCCCCGACTCGTTGGGGGTTTGATTCTTCACTCGGCCCCCTACCCATTTAACCATTTCCTTTGTTCATTTTGTAATTTGTGTGGCATGCACTCCCACCACCCATTTCCTAGCCTGTATAAGCTGTTAAGAAAAAAAATAGGAGTATTGACCATTATGATTTTTCTTCTGTTATTTTCTATGTTCCACAGAACTTTATATTCTTTTCACTATATATCATTAGTTACAGTGGCGTATCTATATTAGGTCAAGGTGGGTCAATTGACCCACCAAAAAAATAAAATATTAGTACAAATAGCATGTTGAGTAATTAGGAATTTTGAAATAATTAGGAATTTTGTGGTAATTTTATGAGAAGTGTTGAGTAATTTGAGTAGGAGTCTAATAGCATGTTTTTTTTTTTGGATGAGCAAAAATGTATGCTGGTTGTTTTTATTATAAATGTATGTAAATTTTAAGGGTTTCATAACTCCAATGGAGATCTATTCAATAAAGAGGAGAATGAGATTTGGTCTAGTGATAATGTTTCCCACTTCCAACTTTATGGTTGCGGTTCGATTCCCACCATGCCTCCTATCCTTCCTCTTTATCCTTCTTTCTAATTTGTATTGTTTGGGCTCTCACGCACCTTTGCCGACACATGAGTGTCAATATTTACCAAAAATACAGAGCCAAGTCTTTAAATTTTTTTGAGGCATTTACAAATTTTAAAGTCTTAATAATATTTAAGTATTCAACACCCTAATGACTTAGACTTCATCAATTTTAATGGATTATACGGATTCCGTACAATATAAAAAGTCAGCAAACTCTACGTTAAGTCTATGAATTTTTTAAATATACCGATTTTTGTAAGTTTTAAAAATGTAACAAAATTTTAATTAAATACATATATTTCCTAATGTTAGTTGATCACTCTTCATAATTTTTGACCTACCAAATAAATGTTTCCGCCACTGATTAGTTATATGAAATAAATATACTGGGCATATATCTTTGTTAAACTTCCAGAAACAGCATCACCTGCCCTTTCCATATACTCCCATCGTTTTTATATTCTTGCCACACATCCACAGTGCACGTTAGTCAATACACATTTTAAATTATTAATTTAATAACTCAAATTCCGTATAAGTAAAAATTCTAAAAGTCGATATTTAAAAACTATAAGATGAGTGTCGAGACGAATCTAACAAGATCCCACTTGATTGTATTTTAGCTTGTATAACTATGATGAAAATTAAAATTAAAGCAGTCCAATGAATAGTATCAAAACTGGACATGGGGCGATAATTAAAAAAAAAAAAACAGAGGTAGTATGAAGGATAAAAATTTTAAATTTTATTTGACAAATCATTCATATAAGTAATTTCTAAAAACACGACGACAACCTAACATGCCCTAGAAGATAGATGGCCAGAAGAGGATTGAAATGGAACGCCATTTTCAATGGAGCTGAATGGAGGCAGGAAAATGGGAAACACACAATAAGAAAAGAAGAGGGGAAAAAAAAAAGTTGACAAAATTTGATGCGTTGTAAATTGTGGGGCAATTCGTGAGCCTATATAAAGTTTAGAGGCATAAAGGGATGTTTGGGAGTCAGCGAATTTGCTAGCAGATAGCAGATTCGGAGAGAGAATTGTGAGAGATATGCTGATTGAATCCATTACATACTCCTAAATATGTCAGCTTCCAAACATCCCCAAAATAGTTTCTAATCATTTAGTTTAAAATACTAACAAACAATCTAAAAGTCTACATACATGGAAATGAGAATTTGGTGTAGTGATCGTGTTTCCTGATTTCTATGGTTGGGGCTTCAATTATCATCCGATTCCCATTTCCTCATCTTTATTTCCTAATTTGTGTGCTTGGAATGTTACATACATTTGTCGACAAATAAGTGAATATATAAGTATATACTATATTATTCGAAAAAATCTACATGTACATGGTATAATTTGAGAGAAAAAGTTTGATCTCACCCTCACTTGGTAATTCACCTGTTAAATCACAAGACTACGACCATATACACACTACCTACATCACAAGGAGTTCTGATGTTGTTTTAAGGAAAAAGAATTTTTTTTAAAAAACAAAATAAATCAATATTTTATGTAATCCGAGATTAAATCAAGAAATCCGAAGACTTGGGTCCCATTCATCATTGTGAGTTCCAAATGTTGTTCATATGAATATTATTCCGCAAAAAAACATATACTAAATCCTTACGACTATCAATTTTCTGTCTCTCACCATTCAGCAATAAAATAAAATAAAAATACCAACTTTTATTTCAATCGGTTGGCAATCTTGAAAAGTGTTGGGCCAGCCATTATTATTACCCATAATTATTATGATTAAAATTTATATTAAGCCGGTAATCATCGCACTTCTGAGTTCTGACTTCTCATTTCTCACAACTCACTACTCGACCCCAACCGTATATACTCTATTATAAAAACATAAATACTCTATTTTAAAAAGAGAAAAATAAAAAATATGCATACGCAACGAGAAGCTAAGGAAAACAAATTTAACAATGTACTCAATCCGTCATAAAATGATATTAACATTTTATGTTTTTACGCAATTAAATACAAATGTTTAACGATAAATATTTTAAATTGTATAAAAGTTAAAATTATAAAAATTTAATATATAAAACTATGTGATTAGACGAATCTAACAAGATCTTACTTGACTATGTTTTATGTTATGTAACTGTATTAAAAAGTCGAATTAAAGTTACTCAATGAATAATGTTTACTATGCAAACGTTAATATGATTAAATGACGGAGAGAATAGTACTTATCCTCATTCGTTCTCATTTAATTGCTTCACCGATATAATGTTAATTATTTCTTGAATAATTTTGATCAAATTTTGAACATAATCAATTAAGATCTTGTTAAATTCATCTAATCACATAGTTTTAACATATTAGTAAAATTTTACAAGTTCTACTTATACTAGTATATAATTAATACTCCCTCCGTTTTTTTAAGGTTACGTTTTGACTTTTTTTACTGTTCATTGTAGCACTTTGACTTGTATTTTTGTTATAGTTATATAAAATAAAAAGATAGCCAAGTGAGATCTGGTTGGATTCGTCTCATCTTGTAGTTTTTAAATATCAAATTTTTAGAATTTTTACTTGTACTGAATTTGAATTATAAATCGTTGAAAATGTACATTGACATACGTGCAAATGAGAAGTGTAACTTTTAAAAATAACGGAGAAAGTACTCCCTCTGTTCTATTAAAAGTGGCCACTTTCTTTTGGGCACGAGAATTTAGGTTGTGGTGTTTAGTAGTTAAAGTAGTCTGAGTAAATTTGACTAATCCATCCATCTAATAATAATTGTTACATTTGACTTTTAACCATATTTATTATTTAAGTTTGACTTAATGTTATCGTAATGATGTAGAAAGAAAAAAATAGTCGAGTGTGATTTTGTTGGAATCGTCTAATCGTATAGTTTTAGAATATATATTTTATATATAATTTTTATTTATACCTATTTTAAGATATTAATGGTTAAACATATATAGGGATTTTGTGCAGAAAGTAAAATTGTCATTATTGTGGGGTTTTTAATAATGCTTATGTTAATCTAATTTGCTTAAAAGAGATAGTGACAACTTTTAATGGGACGGAGGGTGTATGATTTATCACTTGTTAAAAATATTTATTAGATGACATTTAGTACTCACATATTCAAAAAATTATAACATTCCTTATTTTCACGCAACCCAATACGCATTTCTAAAGAGTAATATCTTAAATTTTATAAAGTAAAAAATTATAAAACATTAATATTATAAAACTACATGATTAGACGAATCTAACAAGATCTCACTTAACTATGTTTTATCTTATACTTCCTCCGTTCTCAAATGTTTTTGACATTTGAAAAGAAGTTACTATTCACACACAGACTTTTACTTAAAGTTTTATCATAGTTATACAAGTTAAAATATAATCAAGTGAGATCTTGTTAGATTCGTCTCGTCGTGTAGTTTTTAAATATCAAACTTCTTGAATTTTTACTTGTACCGAACTTGAATTATTAATAGTTTAAAATGTGCATTGGACTGCGTGAAAAGTTTGTTTGTAATAAACATTTGAAAACGGAGGAAGTATAACTGTGTGGAAAAATCAAATCAAAATCACTCAATTAATAATGTTTACTATTCCAATACTCCCTCTGTCCCATTTAAGATGTCTTGTTTCATTTCTGCACACAATCCAATGCACTTTTTCAATCGTTAATATCTCAAAATATATACAACAAAAAATTATGTAAAATATATATTATAAAACTACACGATTATACGATTTTAACAAGATCCGACTCGACTATTTTTTTCAAACATATACTTGGAATAATATTGAGTCAAAGTTAAACAATGAACAGTGCCCAAAAGTCAAACCAGACATCTTGCCTGTGACGGAGGGAGTATTAGTTTTTTTAAAATGCGGAGGAAGTATTTAATATGGTACAATTATTTAAAACACTGGTAAATATAGTATTTAATGTTTTTATTATTCCTTAAATATACTTTAGCTAAATTTAAAAAAGATTAAAGCTGGATATCTTTTGCAGTTACTGTTGGTGCTCCGTGGACCTCAAAACCAGGCGCATCCACACCACTCAAGCCGCGGACCGACGTTTGGGCCGCATGTGGAAGCACATGGTCCAGAGCTCCAAGGGCTTCTCATGGATATTCCCCATCTTTATTATCTGTCACTGGTACACATTTGCAGCAATACTACACAAAGACTATCGCATTCTTCGTTTTCCTTCCTTGTCTTGTGCGACACAGTTGCACTGGTTCAGATTCTCCAATCTAGTGGAAATCTTGAGCTGAGTCTTGTTTAGATTGAAGCCCGTTGTTTATTATAAACCCTATTTTGTGGTATTTTGTTTTCGGGTACAAAGATTCAGTTAAATGTGTGAAAAAATTAGGGCTTCTTGATCTTGTGTTTATGTTTAGATTTGTTTATCTCTCAAGTTTCAATCTTGCTCTGAAGATGTTTTCGAAGTTTGGTTGAGCCCTTGCTGCTGAATTGAGAGTGCCAAATCTCACGATTATATCCCCAATTATATTCTTCGATTTCTGCGCGCTGAATTGTTGGGGGAAAATTGAAACATGACGACTCGAGGGAGTAGATCAGAGAAGGTGAAGAGAATATTCCTGCAATTCGATACGAACCGGGACGGGGGTCTGAATCGGGAGGAGATGGCGGCTCTGGTGGTGGCCGTAAACCCTAGGGTTAAATTCAGCGAGGAGCAAATTAAAGCGATTCTCGACGAGGTGTTCCGAACTTACGGGGAATTCATTGACGGCGAAAAAGGGCTCAGCTTTGAAGGCCTTCTTCGGACGTACGACGATGGAGCTGGAGATGTGGACCGAGATTTCGATGCTCTGGGTCTCGAGCTAAAGCCATTGGAAGAGAAGAATGGAATTTCTCAGGCATCTGAAGAGGCTGCCTCCTCTTCATCTGTAGCAGACGATAGAGTGATGGAACCTCACAAGAAGCAGCGAACCGCGGCGTGGGCTGCTTCCCCTAACCATGGAATCGTGTTTGACGAGACATGGAACCTGGTTGATGATCTTGAAATTTTAATCAAAAGGCTGAAAGCGAAGCAGTCCAAGGATGGGAAGTTGAAAAATGACAATTCGGACGTTTTCTCTGATGCTGGATGGTCTAGGGAGCTCGGCCAATCCAGTGAGATTTCGGATAAGCGGGTGGTTTGGAATGAGTCGGGGCACGACTACGGAGTCTTCGTGAAGGAATTGGGTGCTTTACGGTCGAGAGCCGACAGGGCACGGTCGAGGGCCGAGGCCTTTGATGGGCAAATGGCCATTGGCCGTGTCTTGTATGAACATTATTTGATTAAGGAGGCGTTGGTGAGCTTCAAGAGGGCGTGCGAATTGACGCCCTTTGATGTGAAGCCACATTTTAGAGCTGGAAATTGCTTATATGTTCTTGGGAGGCATAGCGAGGCCAAAGCGGAGTTTGTGCTTGCTTTGGAGGCAGCAGAGGCTGGTGGAAATCAGTGGGCTTATCTATTGCCACAGATCCATGTCAATTTGGGGATTGCCCTTGAGGCCGAAGGTATGGTTCTTAGCGCTTGTGAACATTATAGAGAAGCTGCTATTTTGTGTCCCACACACTTTAGGGCTTTGAAACTTTTAGGCAGTGCACTTTTTGGTGTTGGAGAGTATAAAGCGGCCGTTAAGGCCTTGGAGGAAGCTATTTATATGAAAAACGATTATGCGGATGCGCATTGTGATTTAGCCTCGGCTTTGCATGCTATGGGAGATGATGATAATGCTATTAAGGAGTTTCAGAAGGCTATTGATCTAAAACCTGGTCATGTTGATGCTTTGTATAATTTGGGCGGTTTATATATGGATATGGGTAGGTATCAGAGGGCTTCAGAAATGTACACAAGGGTTTTGGCAGTCTGGCCTAATCACTGGAGGGCGCAGCTAAATAAGGCTGTCTCTTTGTTAGGAGCAGGAGAGACTGAGGATGCTAGGAAGGCTTTAAAGGAAGCTTTGAAAATGACTAACCGTGTTGAATTGCATGATGCTATATCACACTTGAAGCAGCTTCAGAAAAAAAGGTTGAAGGGAAATGGTAATGGCAATGGAGAGGCGGCGTTCGTTACTGTGGAGCCTTCGAAATTCAGGACTGTTGGTGAGAAAACCATAATAAGGTCAGAATTGGCAATTGCGCTTGATATTAGAGCCTTCCAGAGGATCACTAGATTGAATCGGTGTGAGGTTGACCTTATAAAGAAGGAAATGACTGAAAATGATGTGCCGGTATCATATTCTGGTAGTGGTGTACCTGAGAAGTCAATACGCAAAGCCTCTTTGGAAGGAATTCTTCGCAAGTTACTTGACTTCTTGAATCCGGAAACTTTTGTAGGATCTGTCAAAGCTATAAATCAGAAAATCCTCTCTGTATTGGATGAAGCTGAGTCTGGTCGGGTGGATTTGGGCATGTTTTTTGCTCTTGTTGCCCCCATTTGTGGCGGCTCCACGGACAAGCGGAAGCAAATCGCATATGAATCACTTTTATGGCGGCCTGTGAATGAAGGCAATTCACAAATAAAGAAGTCGGATGCAGAGAGATATGTCAAGCTATTGAGGGTTATCTATATTCCTTCTCATGGTATCAGTGAAATGCTGGAAATCCATGGAGAAGTCGATAACTCCTTAGTTTCGTTGTCAGAGTTTGTGAAAATGTTTGATGATCCCGAATGGGGCTTTGGCATCTTGCCCACTTTACTTAAGCTTGAAATGGGGGACAGGAATCGCCATGGAAACCATGTTTGTGCTACTTGCCGGTATCCCATAATTGGTTCCCGATTCAAGGAGATGAAATCTCACTTCAGCTTGTGTAGCCAATGTTACAGCGAAGGAAAAGTTCCCGCCACTTGCAAGCTAGAAGAGTACAAATTTAAGGAATATGTAACCGAGTCTGAAGCTGTCAAAGATAGATGCTTGTGCCTTCGTTCCAAGGATTCATCCCATGGGGGTTCTTAACTGTTGTACACAGGTCATCCAAACAATCTCCTGATGCCTTGCATATAAGCAAACCATATGTTTATTTGTTTTTTTTTTTTTTGCCAAAAAAAGTCCTTTGTGTAAGAATTCTTTTCTAGTCAACATCTTGAATTCTCAGTGTTCTTGTGTAGCATATTTACTGTAGAGTTTTCCAAATCTGTTCATTGTTTCATTATTGTGTTCTCTGATTTCTTCCGAAGTTTATCTTGGGTGTATTCTTCAATCCTCAAATTGAATTTGTATTGATTTTACAAACTCATGTTAATGTTGGATTCATGGATGCTGACCATTGCATAACTTGTTCATCTCATTGTGAATACAGTTTTGTGATTTGATTTGATCACTGCATCCTATTCGATCATGTCTGATGTATTCCTCCTTTTTGAATGATTCTGTGAGCACTTGTATGTTCTGTCGGAACCCTTCCCCCTCGCACTAGCAGGCTCCTATTTTCACCTTGACCATCTATGGCTCCAATTTTACTACCGTGTCAATATCTATGATGATTGCCCTTGCTAATGTTGTTCTCTTATTTCATACTACCAGTTACATTGATTTCTGTGGGTTATTACATGTCATATATGTGTACATTGATTTGGTGCAATGATCACATATTTCTGTGGGTTTCATTTTTAGAGTTACAGTTCCTTGTGCTGTTCTTGAAAGTAGTGGGTTGCTTAACTTGTCTTGCCTGTTTTCCGAACCCCTTGTATTGTACCGAAGCTTGCCACACTTAAGGTGAGGACAGGTGAGGTATAACAATCGTAATGGGAAATAGATACAGTGCAGGGCAGGCAGCATGAGACATTGTTATTTTGTGATGTTTCAATAATTTTGTTATGTGCGATATTATTTTTGTGATGAGAATTATTTTTTTTGATAGTTTAAAAATTTTGTGATGAGTGATACTGTTTTTTTGATAGATAAAAATACAAACATCACAAAGTTAAAGATCTTTCCATCACAAAACCCATCTGTAGCTGAGAGCTCCGTCTGTACGGGAACAGAGCCGGTGTTAATGGATTGGAATCCAGCGACTTCAGGTGACTACAATTTTGTGGACATGCTGAGTGAATTGTCTGGAAAGGATGCTGCACTAGTACAGTAAGGAGAACTGAAATTTTTAAAACTTAAGACCAAAACATTACAAATATGATCTTACATATCACACTAGATAAAAACATTACAGTACACAACTTAACAGCACAGCTGCACAGAGCCCCCTTGTAAGGGGTGAAAACGGGACGGATACGGGCGAGTAGCATTCTTCCCATATCCTATTCCATACTTTTTTGTCGAATACGTAATCGAATACGAATAGGCCGAATACAAATACTGATTCGAATATTTAGGGATATGGATATGAGACGGATACAGGGCGGATATATGATAGATTCGGATTTTAATAGATAAAATAATCGGCTAATCTTTTAATTTTTTAAATTATTTTTTTTAATAATTCTTTTAGAGAAATCAGAAGATATTATATAAGCTATAAGGATTATTTAAATTTTCCAAGATTATATATTCATTTCAAGACATCCAAATAGTATCACTATAACTCTATAAGATCGACAACAACTTAGATGCAAAGAATGTAATATTATCGATTTAATTAAGTCTGTTTTGATTTAATTATATATGGTTTCAGGTTTTTGATTATATTTACATATATAAATATTTATTTTATATTTAATATAATATAGTAATATATATGTTATAAATATTCAGATATCCGAATAGAAAATACGTATAATATCCGCATGATATCCGAATTTTTTCGGATACTGACGCATATTTGCAATCTTATATCCGGTCCCGTATCCACTTTTACATATCCATATCCGTATCCATATTCGCCGGATAGAAAAATTCGAATTCGGATTCGAATATAATCGAATACGGTATTGGATCGGGCGGGAATTATTCGTTCCGCTTTCACCTCTACCCCGTTGGTTCATTTGTCGATTTTTTTTGTCTTGTTTAATTAACTAGCTATTCATTGAGTTCTTAGGAAATGATTAATAATCACACAATTAGTTGATTCGAAAATTTTAGTGTCAGCCCTATTGTCTCACTTATATCCTTTAGTATTACTGTGATGATATCGTCACGTTATTTGGAATTGGAACATGGGCTTGTTATTTGACCCCAAATAAAATATCTGGGACGAGAAATCAGCCCAGCACAACCTGGAATAATTTTAGACAACTGAAAGCCAGTAAAAAGGTTCAAAAGAAAACATAAAAAAGCTATTCCGTTGCCGGGACTCGAACCCGGGTCTCTCGGGTGAGAGCCGAGTATCCTAACCATCTAGACTACAACGGATTTGAGAATAATTTCCAAATAATTATATATATCCAAAAAAAACCCTATGAGTTACAAATGCAATATACAATGGCCCTGTTTGGGAATTACCTGTTAGCCGTTAACTGATTATGTGAGTAATAATTAGTTAAAATTAGCTGTTTGACATTTTCGAGACTAACTTTTTGCCTATAATAAACTAAAATCCAAAATGCTGCTATTTGCAACGGTTTCAAAAAAAGTTGATTGAACACTGTTTTAAGTTATTTTGTCTTTTTAAATAAGCTAATTTAGTTCAAATTGCCTAGAATAAGCTAATTATGTTTAGTTGTGTTGCCAAACAGGGCCAATACTGGAATCATCAGGAGTCAGGACCATTCTATGATTCTAGTGTCTCCTCCTCCTCCTCCTGCTGCTTTGGAAAACCCTATATTTCTTGAGCCCACTTGCTATATCTATATACTAGTAGAATAGTAGATGATGCTCATTCCTTCGAGCTAGCACCAAATTTGAAAATGACTCGGGGAATTGTCAGTTGGCGTGGTGGACTAGCACGAGCAACTGCTACTTTCGATTATAGTTGGGGTCCTAACCTAAATTCTAATGGAATGATACATTAATTCCAATTTCCATCCCATGCCTATGCCAGCGTAGTGATGGACACACCTTTCCAGTAGACGACATTGCTATGCATTGTTTATTTTTATCTAGCTAGGTTGTTGTGATTCGACCCAATCACTCTTTGCCTTTACTCTTTTGGTATAACCATGATTATTGCGTTTTAATCTTCTCCTATTGGTGGATAGATTAAACTTTGGTCTATGATGATGATGATTGCCACTCGACTTTTTTGGCTAAGCAAGTTGGGATCTTCATCATCGTTAGTTGTTGTTGGGTATCCCACATCGGTTATAATGGTTCCCCTTTACTACCTTATATGGTTTGGAGCAACTCTACCTGTCACAAGTTGGTTTTAGGTGTGAGCCCCCATCCATAAAATCTCTACATGGTATCAGAGCAATGGTTGCCCGAGTTGGGTATATTTGATCCTGAATTTAAATTTGAATTTGATTTCGAGATGATATCATCTCCAGGGGAGGGTGTTGGGGTATCCCACATCGGTTATAATGGTTCCCCTTTACTACCTTATATGGTTTGGAGCAACTCTACCTATCACCAGTTGGTTTTAGGTGTGAGCCTCCCATCCATAAAATCTCTACACTTGTTTGTAGAAATGTTTCAATGAGAAATCACTGTTTTAATAAGGATAAAAAAACTTCAAGTTGATTCCTTTTCTGTAATGAAATCGATAAAAAATATATTACTGGCCTTTTCTTGCAAGCATGAATTGTTGCAACGGTTTGTATGCTGGTGGGGACAAAAGTGAAAGCCAAGGAAGTCTTGTCCCTCTCAACCCCTCCGGCCTCCCACTGTCATAAAATTATTTTGTTTCCATTGTTAGTGTTGGTTAGTTATCATTTATATATTAATCCATGTGCTTATAATCATTTTCAATTTAATGAGTTTATTGAAACATTGTTGTCTTTCCTGGTCTATAAATTGATGGTGCTTCAAGTGGAGTCACACCACAAGGGGCAAATGGAGGGTTTATCAAGAAAACTGCTGTTTTCAGCATTGATCTTTGCTGCGATGGTAGCTAGGGTGAGTGGTGAAGAAGAAAGGAATTACACGATGGTCGAGGATCAAAGCAAGACTGCGGCGCTACAACAAGGACAAGGGGATGGTGCCAGTGTTGATAAGAGTAACAAAACTCGGAATGAGGTGGTGGTAAACAACAAGGGAAGGAATAATGGAGGAGGGGGCGGAGGAGGTGGTGGAGGTGGAGGTGGATTTGCATGGGGATGGGGTGGTGGAGGAGGTGGAGGTGGTGGAGGAGGAGGTGGTGGTGGTGGTGGAGGAGGAGGGGGTGGATGGGGATGGGGTGGCGGTGGAGGTGGATATTGGCGATGGGGGTGTGGAAAACAACCGCGCAAAAGAGGGCGCCACGAGCACAATGAGCAGAACCAAGACTATAAGATGGGAGAATATGCACAATGCGTGGTTGGAGGGAGGTGCAGGGGAATGCGATTGGATTGTCCGTTGCACTGCGGAGGCCCTTGTTTTTACGACTGCAGAAACATGTGCAAAGCTCATTGCAAGCGTTGATCGATACTTTTTTTTTTTTTAGTCTGGCCCCCTTGTTGTGTTGTGTTGAGTTGATTCTTTCTTGGTGTGAAATGATACCTATGCTGAGAATGTAGTGATTGTTGTAGCATGGCTAGGAATAGCATAAACCTCAAGTCAGTTGATCATTTGTAGAATAGGTTGAACTAGAGATGTGGGCTGTTGATGTGTCCTTTTGTTTCTATTGTTAGTTTAGTATGCATGGTTTGTGAATGGATTGTGAGCTTATTTTGTAGTGCCTATGCATTCACACTTTGGCAGTGTGGCAAGTTGTTATTGTGTTGTCATGGATGGAATTAATTCTTCATGTGTGGGTGACATTGTGAAAAAGGTTGCAAGAAAGATACTATACTATTTTCCATTGTCCAATTGGTAGTGAACATTGCTTTCTTATAATGAAGTGGATTATCAATTTAGTACATAGCTTTCTGATGAGTGACTCAAAATCTTTGTCACCTTACTTTTCACATGTTCAAGATTTTTTTTTTGTTTTTTTAATGAGAGCAAATGTGCCAACTCATATTTCTATAATCCCAACCAAATGTAATAAACACAGAGTTTGGCATTGTTATTTATTACCGCCTGAGTTTTGGAACTAATGAATGAAGGCTGCGAATTGGGTCGTACCCCTTTTGTCCCAAAGACGCCAATTTGGGGCCGGGGCCAACATCACTAGTCTCTTCACCAAATATGTTGACAAGACTGATATTTTCTCTTGGAATTCCATCATCGCCGAGTTGGCCCGTGCCGGCGACTCCCTCGAGGCCCTCAGGGCCTTCGCTTCCATGCGAAAATCGGGTCTTAAACCCAACCGATCGACGTTTCCTTGCACGATTAAATCCTGCTCGGCGCTCGGGGATCTCAATTCGGGGAAGCAGGCTCACCAGCAGGCCTTGGCATTTGGTTACGGTTCCGACATTTTCACTGCGTCGGCGTTGATAGATATGTACTCCAAATGCCGCCAATTGGAAGATGCACGGAACGTGTTCGACGAAATTCCTCACAGAAATGTGGTTTCTTGGACCTCCATGATTAATGGCTACGTTCAAAATGACTGCCCCCGTGATGCATTGTTGCTTTTCAAGGAGCTGTTACTTGAATGCGGCGGCGGCGGCGGCCACGTGGAGGATGAAGACGTCGCTGTTGACGGGGTGGCCATGATTCCGATCCTATCCGCCTGTTCGCGTGTCTGTGAGAAGAATGTGACACGGACGGTCCATGGATTTGTGATTAAAACAGGATTGGAAGAAGTATTGAATGTTGGAAATACTTTGATTGATGCGTACGCCAAGTCGGGCGCGGTGGAGCTCTCGTGGGAAGTGTTCGATGAAATGAATGACAAGGACTTGGTGTCTTGGAATTCTATGATTGCAGTCTGCGCGCAAAATGGATTTGCTGAGGAGGCAATACGAGTTTTCCGGTCCATGGTATGGCGTGCCGAGGTAGAGTATGATGCGGTGACGTTGTCAGCTGTATTGATGGCGTGTGCACACTCGGGTGCTCGTCGAATTGGCCAAGGCATACATGCCCAGGTACCCCGAATTTGCTAATACACCAATATACCATCATGTTTTACTTTGTAACCCTCCTTGATTTTTGATGATCCTCTTTTATTTGTTCTATTAGGTTGTGAGGATGAATTTGGAGAGTAATGTATTCGTGGGCACTTCAATCATTGACATGTATAGCAAATGTGGGAGAGTTAACGTAGCGAGGAGAGCATTTGATCGGATGAACACGAAGAACGTGAAATCATGGTCAGCTATGATTGCTGGATACGGAATGCACGGTCAGGCATGGAAGCACTTGAAGTACTAGAAGACATGATCAGGGCTGGGATAAAACCGAACAGCATCAGTTTTGTCTCGGTCCTGTCATCCTGTTGCCACGCTGGCCTGGTCGACGAAGGATGGCATTGGTTTCACGCAATGCAGCATAGATTCAACGTAGAACCTAGTGTGGAGCACTACGGATGTATGGTTGATCTTCTTGGCCGTGCAGGGTATCTTCAGAAGGCTTACAATTTGATCATGGAGATGAAGGTGAGGCCCGATTTAGTTATTTGGAGTTCGCTTTTGGCCTCTTGCAGGATACACAGAAACATCGAGTTTGGGGAGATCTGTGCTTCGAAATTGTTGGAGCTGGATCCAAACAACTCGGGGTATTACACTCTGCTCTCCAACATTTACGCGGATGCTGGTAGGTGGGAAGATGTGAGAAAAATTCGGATATTCATGAAAAATCATGGAGTTGCTAAATCCCCTGGGTTCAGCCTTGTCGAACTCAAAGGCCGGTTACATGTGTTTCTAGTTGGAGACAGGCAACACCCTCAGCACGAGAAGATCTACGCTTACCTGGAGGAATTATCCGCAAGGCTTCAAGAAGCTGGGTACATACCGAGTGTGGCCTCAGCTCTTCATGATGTGGACGAAGAGGAAAAGGGAATGGTGCTACAGATTCACAGCGAGAAACTAGCTGTTGTCTTTGGGATAATGAATTCGTCTCCAGGCACAATCGTTCAGGTAACCAAGAATCTCCGAACTTGTGAAGACTGTCACGCAACGATTAAGCTGATGTCGAGGATCACAGGCCGCGAAATTCTGATGAGAGATCCCAAACGGTTTCACCATTTCAAGGATGGCACGTGTTCTTGTGGTGACTACTGGTGATGGTATGCATTCTGCATCTCATGAATGGCACAGTACGGTACATGCTCTAGGTTCCATTGCTTATAATTTTTGTGTTATTTTCAGAAGCCTTGCTGCAGCTTTAGGGCAATTTTTTGTTGTTGTTGTAGTGGTTTGGATTTGGATGGGTGATAATAGGAAAGCTAAAAATATATATTCAGTTTCTCTTGGCTCAGATTGTGATGCCCCCACCCTACTATCTTCCATTTTAGTATCTGTGCAAGGAATACATTTTATTACATACTTTACATTTTCAGAGTCCATGTTTCTATGAGATTAATTTACAGAATGAGTTTCCATTGGTTGAAGCATGTATACCTTCTCACTATTACTATGATTGATGGTCTGTTCTAATGCAATTATTGGGAGATTTTGGGAGCTGCGAGAGCTTTAGCTTATCAAAATAATAGCCTCATTCTGTACACTAGCTTTTAGGGGCTGTAGCAGTAGCTATGATTTGAAGCTCCGCAAGTTGAAGCTATCTCATGTAGCATTTAAAACTACGGGAAATGTCAAATAAAGGCCAGATGTTCAAAATACTTCACATACAAGACCAGTATACCAAAGTACTTCTTCTAAGAGACCAGTGACTGTATATTGATTTATGTTTGAAAATAGAAAAGGCGAAAAGACGATGCTACCCTTGAAGCTTAAACTACTGGTGTATTCGAATGGAGGGTATAATGACACTTTCCACTTTAAATCATGTCACCCGCCTCCCGAGGACCTGCAA
This sequence comes from Hygrophila difformis, assembly GCA_030278955.1. Lineage (NCBI taxonomy): Eukaryota > Viridiplantae > Streptophyta > Magnoliopsida > Lamiales > Acanthaceae > Hygrophila > Hygrophila difformis. The sequence goes on from JAOANR010000011.1 coordinate 4,399,917, forward strand.
CCGCTGCAACACAATTATTTCCCACGTCCTCCACTCCACCGGCGATTACTCCCCCATTTCTCGTTCACTCCTCTCCAAACTACTTGGGCTTTCTTTTCAACCGGCTTCTCCCACATCCCCTCATTTCAACTCAGAAAAATCGAAGGCAGCGGCTCCTCCTTTTTCGCCTCCGTGAGCTTTCGCGAGTGAGGAAACGCCGGCGTCCCAGTGCGGGTCCCTTCTCGGCATTCGCGGCTTCAACAACTCGACGGAACCACCGCGGCAACTCGAAGACACCGAAACCAGCAAGAAAGGTATGGCAATGTGTTTTGTTGAGTTAGGGTTGAAGTTATCTTGATTTGTTTGGTTGTTTGATGTTGATGAAAGGGGACAATTTAAGGGTTAGGGTTTGCGATTTCTTCTCCATTTAGGAGTACTTCCGACAAGCCCCTGTTTATGAAACGAAATGTGCCATTTTGATTCTTGTTAGGTGCGGATGATATTGGGGCATTTTGAAATTTTTGTGATTTTGATACCAATGAAATCGATTTTGGGGGTTTTGAATTCATTTTTTCCATTTTGGTTGAATTTTTTTTATACCAGTGGCATTTAGAAAATATACCAGCATCCCCTGTTTATGTTTGATGCGTTCTATTTGATGTCGACTGAAGTGAGATTGGAAGGATTGGTTATAAGGTGAATTATTTCTTGTTTGGTGCGGATGATGTTGGGAGTTTTGAATTTTAATGCAAATCGAATACCAGTGAAATCAATTTTGGGGGTTTCTTTAGTATAATTTGTGTTTGCAGATCTATGACACCGGTATATGGTTGAACATTCCAAGTATGCGTTGTGAATACGACATAATGTGAGGTGCATAATAACTAGTCAAGATGTTATGTATTGGTGCCACGTTGTGTTGTGTGGTGCATTGTCCCATGGTACTGCAAAAAATTTGGATTCTAAAGTGATTCCGATGATTAGGGAATGTTTATAAGATAGAAAATTGCTAAACTATTACACCTGTATGATTTGCGCATGACATTGGTATAAATGAAATGTGTTGGCAGGTATCCTGTAATGGCCCCGAAACGTCGTTCGGAGGGGAAGAGAATGAAGAAGAGCGAAAGTGAAGAGGCGGAAACAAACCAGAAAACTGCAAGGACGACCGGGCAGGCTACTATAATTTCACGTTGTAGCCTGAGTGTTTTAAGAGAGTCAATAAATAGCATACGGGAGAAAATTACGGACGAACAATGGAGGGCAATCAAGTCCACTCCATTCCATCACTTTGCGAAGATTGATGTGATCTACAGCAGCAAGGCGAGGCTGCAGTCGCTCGTCGAGTGCTTTAATGGGGAGTTGGGAGCGTTCGTTTTTGGGGAGGGATTTACGGTGAAGTTCAGGTCATGGGAATATTCTGTGGTATTAGGGCTGCAGCACGAGGGCATGCTCGTGCACACGAGGTGTGTGCCAAAATCGCAGTTCAGGGAGGAGTATTTCCAAAATTGCGGCAGTCTGAAAAGGCAAGATATACTGGATCTCATGTGTAGCTTGGCTGGCACCGAGAATAGCCTTGATTTCGCACGGGCGTATGTATTGGCGGTATTCAGCTGCGTCCTCTTCCCGGTGTCGGCTTACACCCTCCCCGATTTTCTTGTCCACCACGTGGACAAGCTGAAGATGCTGAGGGAGTACGCCTGGGGTCTTGCGGCGTATGAATGGGTCGTAGAGTCGATGCGGCGGATCAATGAGGAGAATAAGACTTATATCGATGGTTGCACCCTGGGCGTTGTGGTAAGTTCTCTATATTTATCATTTCTGAGAATGGAATACCATTCTCGTGCATAAGGAACGATATGAAGCTGAACGACGGTGTTATTTTGTAGGGATGGTTCTACGAGCGATTCCCTCACATGGCTGAACCACTCATTGAACCGGTGATACCGAGGTTCGTGCGGTGGAGGGAATCTTTCGGAACAGTGCAACAGTGTAAGGAGGATCTTGGGGAGCTTCGGAAACATCAGTGTCGGCCACTGATGATAAGCTCAAAGGAGAGGAAACTTTTGGTCCCCGTGACGGCCGTCCCCCAAAAATATATTGCTGAAGAAGATGATGACGAAGAGGTCGATGATGAGATTCCGATCAGGGTGAAGAAAATAAAGAGGAGGCCAAAGAAGAAGGATGAGGAGGAGGAGAACCGGGTTGAGGTAGACGCGGAGGAACAGGTGGAAAAGGAAACGAGGGAGGTAAATACTTAGTTTTATTTGTTAGCATTAATGCTAATGACAGTGCACCCGTATGAAATGCCTTTAACACTGGTATTAATTGACCGTAATGGTTGTATTTTTCTGTTACCCTGGAAGACCGAGAAAGAGGCAGCGGACGAGGAGGTATCAAGCAGTGAGGGGGAGGACGAGGAGTCTGTGTCCGAGGACTTGAGTAGGCTGGGGGTGAATAAGAAGGTGGTCGTGAAGAGGAAGCCCGTTACGAAGGCGGTGGTCAGTGATGAGTCGGAGTACGTTACGGAGTCTTCTGAGGGCAACGACGACAGCGAGGATTATGTGACCAAGAAGGTTGCCCAAGCAGTGGCATATGGAAATGACGAGCCCACAGAAAAGGCAGATAAGAAAAAAGGTATGGTTGAAGAGAGAAATACTAGCAAGGCAATGCAATATTACGAACCATCTCATGACGAGGTGGCAATCGCAGTGGAGGGAATGTTAATTCTCTCTAATCATAAACCATCACTTGCTGAGCCGCTTACACTTTTTCCGTTGTCCACAGCTACACAACGGGGAAAGCGTAAAGCGGATCCCCCACTTTATTCACCGGAGACTCGCAGTAAGAAAAAGCTTGTCAACAGAAAGTTGGAACTTGACGCCCCTCATCCTCTTCCCAAAAAATATGCTTCGCGAAGGGACATGGAGGAGGAATTGTGCTATCGGTATTCGCACCGAAGGGGATACGCCGGCGTGAATAGTATCTCGGAGGAAGAAAGAATAATGCTGGAACAGTTCATCGATGCACCTGGCACGAGGTATTTACTTTGTGTAGAACTTGCATTTTTTAACTACCTGAATGGTATTGTTTAGTATGTTGACTGGTATTATTTTGTTGATGGATTGTTTTTCTGGCAGTGGTCACATATGGAGCGAGGGCATCTTCGCCGTCCTACCATCAAGTATTCTTCTGCTTCTGTTTGACGAAGCGGTATGCAACGACCTTGTTTCGGCATACATTTCTCTGTTGTGCAGCGATCGATTTCGCCAAGCCAATGATATACCCACGAAAGTCGGGTTTATCAGTGCGTATACAGCGGTAAACATTAATAATTTTATACAGTCGAACAGAAGCATATTTGTAGATTTAATTCTGAAAATTGAATTATTACACAGACAAGCATACTGGAGTTGTATCAAAAAACGACGAAGGGCGAACTAACGGATGCAGAGTACGAGAACCGGTTTAAATCACATCTTTGGTCAACAGGGCATGATGAGTTTGAGAGGCTGAGCATGTTGATGACGGGAGGGCTAGACTATATCCTGGTGCCCGTGAATACTCAATTCCACTGGCTCTTGGTAGTTCTGGACCCCAAGGTCTTGGAAATTGTAGTCTACAATTCTCAATGGCATCCAGACTACGTTTCCCCCACAGTCAAAATTGTAAGTAACCGTGTTCATATATCTGGTACACAGAGAAACGACTTCTTGGTAGTATTCGTTTAAATGATTGGTATTATATTGTAAGGATGATTTGTATGTTTCCTGTAATCTATCTGTATTGAAACAGGCAAATTTCCTAAGATGGTAATGAAGCAGGCCCATGGAATGGAATTCCAAGAGCGGATTGGGTACAGAAGGGCGTGCCGGCAGCAGGGGGACATGTCCGTGGACTGTGGGGTCCACGTAATGTGGTGGGCAGAGGCGTTCGTTCGGAACGATGATGACTACTGGGGCATGGAGAAAAAGTTGATATTAAGGCGTACCGGGCTAGGGTCGCGCTTCGCCTCCTGAATGATGCTAAATCGTCCCAGACCATTGTTCAGACCGATGAGGGGCGTATTACGGAGCCGACGGGCATCGATTCGGGACGGACGACGGATCCCATGGTTGAGGAACAAGGTCGGGGAATGGAGATCGAGCCCACTGACATCGATGAGGGGCGGTCGACATATCCCAATGTCGAGGAGCCGACTGGGGTGGAGGAGACTCATACGACGGAGGAGGAGCCCATTGGCATAGAGCAGGGGACGGATGCCACTAATGAGGAGCATGCTATGACGATGGGGGAGCACGCTGGATTGATGGAGGAGGACCCGAACATTGAGGAGCATGCACACGCTCCGATGGAGGAGGAGCCTACAGTCCAGGTGCCGCCTAGGACGACGGTTGCGGATATCATTGATCATGCTAGGGCAGATCGTGAGAGTGCTCTATCTCCTGTTCCACTAGCTGCATACGCTTCGGCCGTCCTAGCCTTGACCGTACCGTCTAGATTCCCTGCCTGGCCCCGTGCCAAGCGAAAAGTCGTCAAAGAAGTTCCCACACCCGCGCCGGATGCCCCAGCAGTTCCCGCACCCGCGCCGGATGCTCCAGCAGTTCCCTCACCCGCGCGGATGCTCCAGCTGTTCCCGCACCCGCGCCGGATGCCCCAGCTATTCCCGCACCCGCGCTGGATCCCCAGCAATTCCAGCCCCCGCGCCGGATGCCCCAGCAGTTCCCTCACCTGCGCCGGATGCTCCAGCAGTTCCCGCACTCACGCCGGATGCCCCAGCTATTCCCGCACCCGCGCCGGATGCCCCAGCAGTTCCAGCCCCCACGCCGGATGCCCCAGCAGTTCCCGCACCCGCGCCGGATGCTCCAGCAGTTCCCGCACCCACGCCGGATGCCCCAGCTGTTCTCGCACCCGCGCCGGATGCCCCAGCAGTTCCAGCCCCCGCGCCGGATGCCCCAGCAGTTCCCGCACCCACGCCGGATGCCCCAGTTATTCCCGCACCCGCGCCGGATGCCCCAGCAGTTCCCGCCCCCACGCCGGATGCCCCAGCAGTTCCTGCCCCCGCGCCCGCCACTGATGCTTCCAAGCCGAATGACGATGATGCCTCTTCCAGTCATGACCTGAATTGGTTGATCGATTATGATCAGTAGTTGGATTATTTGTTGGATTATTTGTTAAGTACTGATACCGTTTTCTAGGTTGATGGTTGCGATAGTACTGTTTTGCTTTTGATGGTTGTTGGTATTTTGCGACTCGGTGAATGGTCCATGGTTGTAGCTGGACAATTGTGGTGATGTTGTTCGTTTGTTGGTATTGTCCTAGGTGATGAATGGTATTTTATGTTGAACAATCGTATTCGCCTCTAATGACGTGGTTGATCCTGTAACATTATGTTTGATGTTGAGCTAAACGATGTGTATAATCTTGAAACCAAAGTAACATATTAGACTAAACTAAGTAATCTTGGAACACAATTCACTATGTTCAACAAAGTGATGTTCCTATAATGGTTCATATAAGTGTTGGTATATTGCATAAATTGAGAAAGTAAGAGAGTTGAAAATGGCTAAGTGATGTTTATTAGGTTCGATATGGCTAATGGTTAGGGGCGGTGCTCTACAAGGGTTGGAAATCGGTAAAATGAAGTAGCTCTTAGTAAATTCGCAACAATAAGCTTCTACAACACCCATAACAACAATATACATTACAACGGTATGAAGCGAGAAACTCAATGATATAGATAGAGACAGACAATGGTACTTGTCTGCCTACATAATGGTATTGGAATCGAAAATTATTGGTATACTAGCTGATCCACATAGTTGATCTTATAAAACGCCGAAACAGCGCCCAATTGCATCTTTACGTGGTCCAACGTTGTATTTTAATTCGCCTTCTTTAGTGGCATCGAATAATGTAAAATATCATGTGTGAGTGAGTAAGATGCTATAAGTGTGACTCTTCCATTCACATACCTAAGTACCCATCCATTCAAAACATCAGTGCAATAAACATTATTACTTTGTTTGTTTGTTCATGAGTGACCATGCTCTTTTTTTCCTGTGACCATTTTGGGGTGATCACTTATGACCATTCGCGTTGAAAAATGACTTGATTAATTTTGACTTCTTGTTGTGTTGAACAACATCCGTATTTTCACACAATTGTTGGTATTATTTCTCCATTACATTAGTGTTTTCTTGACCAGTTGACTTGTATTATTTTTAGTTCTGTCCTGTAAAGTGTAAATATGATGTCCGCGACTCTTGTTCGTGAACCACGTCATCAGAAACCGATCATTTCATTGCATTCAAAATGGTATCATATATCGAAACCATCCTCATATAGGATAGATTCAAGTACTGAAACCATGCAAAACCCAAAATAATACTTGTTCGTCAACAAAAATATGCATCAACAACAAAACACCAGTTGACATAAAAAATAACACCAGTCTTGGCTTAATGGAACGACGCAGCTGAATCACCCGGCATATCCGTGCGCTTCCTTGCAGGTGCGCTTGTTGTGACCTGATTTTCCGCACATGTGGCAGGTGTTCTTGCCCGATTGCACCTGCGATGGGATTCGCTTTTTCTTTCTCCGGCCAGGCTGCACCCGAACGTCCGGTGGGAGTATAAAGTCTTCGTCATTCTCATCTACGACGTTATCACCACCCATCATCAAAGGATATATCACTGCTTCGTATGTCACCCTGAAATACTCAGTGGTGTAGTAAGCATCGCAGTAGTCATAAATATTGCACTGCAGTTTCTCGATCGCAGCACACCCGTGCTTACAGGGCAGCCTGAATAATTGCCAGTAGCCACATGTGCATGTCCACTTTTCCACATCAACGGCGTGTAGGGTGGCCCTCTCCCGGACTTCAAACAAGGAGCCCGTTGCGCGCTGCAGCTCAAGTTCGCCGGATGCCAGGTAATTACCGTTCAATATCTTCTCCGGCACCGTAGCCAATCTTCCTTCCATTCTTGCACCTTCCTCTCTTTTATCGTTCATCATCTTCATAACCTGTCTTCGAATTTCATCGAGCATTGCATACGGACCGTAGCCCCTTGCTTTCACAATCCAACTATTCCAACTCTCGACGAGGTTTGTGTTCATGACACCCCATTTTTTGCCCGTGAACAGCGCATTCGCCCAATTTTGGGGTTCTGAATTTTCAAGGAATGTACCAGCTGAGGGCATTACTTCAAGGATGGTATTGAGATGCTTGAACATTTCGTCATATGTCGGAGCGTACGCAGCAGCCTTCAGCACCCCTGCCCAGTGATCCTTATTCTTGTATGGGTACTTACGAAGCACCTGTAATCGTAGTTCATATTACCAGTCACTAAAAAGGATAGTACCAATTTTATAAAAAAACCATGTACCATTCTAGATTATAGTTATATGATACAGTACTAGTAAAACTCACATCCTTTTTAAAGTTATCAACGAGGTGTCCTAGGCATACGCCATGGTGACTCCCATTAAAAATGGTTGGGATAGCTTTCATGAGACCCGAGTGTCGGTCAGTGTAAAAAGTGTATTCGGACCAGTTCTCTTCTGTATCACCATCTAGTATAGACCTCAGCCGGAGACAAAACCACTCCCAGTTCTCATCCATCTCTCCGTCAACAACTGTTAAAAAAAAAAACACCACGGTGAGGAGAGCACAAATCCCAAAAAAAACGACATCCCTTCTCTTCAAAAACTCCAATATCATGAAATTTACGTACCTGCGAATGCCAGCGTTATGAACCCAGCATTTGCATCCTTACCAACAGCGGCAAGTATTGCGCCTTTCCACTTATTTTTAATATGGATGCCATCGAGCTCAATAAGCGTACGGCATCCTCTCTTGAACACTTCAATGCAACCTGCTATTGAAATGAAAACCCTTCGGAACTTTCCGGATTCGGGAAACACCTCCAAGTCAGCCACGCTCCCGGGGTTCGATGCTGTCAAGCGGCTGCAAAATAGCCGGAGCTTGTCAAAGGAGTCTTTATCGTCTCCATGTAACTCCTTAATCGCAATCTCCCGTGCGTTCCACCCTACGCGATAGCTAATGTCCACTTTGAATGCAGCGTGAATGTCCGCGATAGCCATGTTCGCATTGTAATTCGGGTTCCGCCGCACTTTATCTTTTATGAAAGCCGCTACCCATGTCGCATTCGCATTTGGGTGAGTCCTCGATTGCAGATTATTAACGCCGCAACGGTGAGTTAGCGTGCATGTGCGGATCGCAAACGAGTTGTCAGACTTGTGTAATGATGCATATATGCGCCAACCACAACCTTCCGTCGTGCATTTTACGTATATTCTGCTTTTGTTGTTGTGAACGAATTCATATCCACGCCGAAGAGAAATACAATGATTTGCCACGACCTTCCGGAAATGATCCTGATTCCTAAACCTTTGTCCTACTCCCTTTATTGCATTGACCCAAAAAACCCTCTGATCCTCCTCGTCCTCGGTATCTTCGTCGTCCATGTCATCCTGTGCTACAGTGTGTTCCCTGAAGTACAAGTTACTTCCAACGTAAAAACTAGTTACATGCAGTAGCCGTGCCAGTGACGTGCAAGTATAACATAAGTCTTATGCGCAAACTATACTAGTGTTGTGTACAGAAAACACCGATGTTGTTAACCACTTCCCTGTTTCAACAATCATCGTCCTATTTCGCAGATTGCCAGATACTATTAAAAGATATAGCTATGATCGCAACCAGGCATCATTAACGCAAATAATATCATTCATACGCTCGCATACAACCAAATATTAAACGGTAAGGAACTCAATGCAATTTCCTAAAAGACTTACACGATAGTGTTTCTTGCTTCCCGGTCCATCACTGTCATCTTCCCAAATGCCAGTCCCTTTGCTCGATTCAAGTTCGACATCCGTCTCACATCGTCATCATTCATTATCTCCATTGTGTAGCCCCCGTCGGGTTCATCGTAGTGGAGCGTGTGTGTTGTTGCACATACATTAGCCCACTTCTCCGTCACCTTTCCGTACACATCCGCGAGGGCATCGTCATCCTTATCCGCACGAGATGGGTTTGGCCGTTGTAATGGCAAAATAACATGACATCTTGCCCACCACCTTGCTCCCTCGTTGCCATCTTACTCACCCCTACCCACTTCCAAAAACCCTGAAGAAAACCCTAAGTAACAGCCTCCCCAAACCCTAACCTTCTTCCAGCCACCAAACCCTAAATAACAGCCCTAAACCCTCTTAAAGCCTTCTCCTTCCACCCACCAAACCCTAATCTACTCCCCGCCGCTTGACCCCCACTGTGCACGCTTTCGGCCTCCTAAAAAAGGCTTCTTCAACAAGCTTCCCACCCTGTGCGCCTGGAAATCGAAGCCGACCCGCTTGCTGCGCTCTTCAGCCAGAGAACGACGACGTCAGGTCGCCGCCGCCGTCCCCACCCTTCCGCCTGTTCTTGCTTCCACGCCAAGTTTTGGAGCTTCTCACCTCATTAATGGCTTCTTCGACGGGTCCGAGGAAGAAGAAACGGGATGAGCCAAATGCTTTGAATCCCTAAAACAAAAATTATTTTTGTCTCACTCTCTCTCGACTCTACATTTCACATCATTTATGCAGAAAAGTCCAAAAAGCAAGGGTAGTTTTGTCTATTCACAGCTTAATTTCATTATTCATTTAAAAATAATGGCCAGGTCCCGATTTGGTATGTATTCCGTATATTGGTGTTAATACGGAATGTATTTGGTATGCTGGTCTCGTATTGGAAGTATTTCTTGATGCTGGCCTTTTTTAATAAAAACCCCTTAAAACTAGCTGCCACATTATTCTCATCCAATCACGATTTAATGGCAACTACAGATACTTCTACCGAACACTTATGTAAAATTGATAGCTACAGCTCCTACAGGCTACACAGCTCACAACAGCTCCATCTCCCTACCTCCCAGTTCGCAGCTATACATTTGCGTGTAGAACATGGCCTGAGTCTTCCTAGTGAGTTTCAGCATTGTTGAATACTTGATTAAAGTATTTATTATGATATGCTTTAACCAACTTATTGAAAATTACTCCCTCCGTTTTTTTTTAAGTTCACCATTAGCATAGTAGATACTATTCATTAAGTAACTTTAATTTAACTTTTTCATATAGTTATATAAGATAAAACATAGTCAAGTGAGATCTTGTTGGATTCGTCTAATCACGTAGTTTTAGAATATCAAACTTTTATAATTTTTACTTATATATAATATGAGATATTGATGATTGAAAATGTGCATTGGATTGCGTGCAGTGCAGGATGGGTGAAGTTAAAAAAAAACGGAGGGAGTATATCGCAAAAAAAAACTTATTGAAAATTCAAAAAGAAATGTAACATTTACACAATATGCCAAACTTTTTAAGCCATGGTCTATTTTGGCAAAGCCACAAGGCATAAAGAGTTTAGCATCTAAGTTCAAGTTAAATTACAGTTAAGGATTAGGTTTGCAGACTGAATATGCATGTACTGAATTGCTAAGTATATGTATATTGTGTGCTATTTTTAATTTCCCAGTTTTGATTATTAAGGTAGTGTTAATTTACCATTTATGATTGATTTCATATTCCTTTTTAATAAATCGACCACTTACTTTCCTTCTTGGATTTCCCATAATTTAGATGCCTTTTTTCTCTTCCCCATTCCCAACTCAACCTCTGAAATTTCTTTGAAATATTAATTGGTTTCTTCTACCATGCCATCACAGTGACACAATCCCCCATCCCCAGCACCATCACCTTCTCATTCTTGTCGGTTCAACCTCTTCAATCGGTCTCCCTGGCCCAAAAAGAACAGAAAATATCAATGAAGTTTTTATGTAGCGCTAGCTTGCGTGGATGCGTGGATGAAAGGACCAAGACAAAGGAGAAGTTTGAGCTATTATAAATGTCTTGCTTCCCCTTCGTCGGTGCCCTCACTGATTGCTTTCTCCCACATTGTTTCTCAAGCAATTTTTTTAGGAACCCTAGTGCATCGCTATTGCTTTGCCACCTCTACTTTGTGCTGCGTTACTTATTATTTTGTGTTAGTTTATGTGTTCTCGTGTGCTGGTTCACGTATTTCTTCTTGTGATGGTGATTTTAGTTTCTTTTGCTGGGTGTTGTGTTGGTTGTTATATTGGGGCGGGGCGGTTGGCTTTAATTTGCTAAATGGTGGTTCAAAATCATTTTGTAAAAAAAGAGTTTTTCGTGTGTTGATTGTTAATTTAGAGTTTGTTTTATTCTATGCCATGGTTGCACATTTTAATGAGGGTTCAACTCTCTGTCTACCACGAACAACACCTAATGGTGGTGGTGACGAACTAAAGAAAAAAAAAATATCTAGCATAAGGACACATTCACCAATAGTCAGCACACAAATGCTATCAATTGATCACATACATAATGGAACAACAGCACACACATGATCATGCATTATGTGGAATCATAAACCATAAACATTTGTAAGCATTGAAGTTGAACGTCACCAATATCACTATTGTAGTATCACTAAAGCACATCTATATAGCAATATCAGCACACACTGTAGGGTCATTTAAGCACAACATTAACAAAAATAATATTCGTCATGATTTTGAGACAATCACACATATCACAACCTACCGTACATACCAAAATCTGTTCATCTATTACTATGCATTGGAAGTCTAGTTAATTACAATGATAAAACCATATTCATATCCAAGAGCAAGCACATGCATATAAAATCAGCAACACATGAATTTCCATGGGGATCAATTGAATCAATTAAATTAGCAACACACTTAAGGCAATAACACATACACACAGGGCATCAAGTGGTGCGGCACTGCACAACAATTGATTTACTATTACAGCACAAAATATTCTTGTCATCAGCAACCCAGATATGGAACATGAAGCACCATCGCAAACAAACTTCATCACATACTCTTACAGATAGTAGCAAAAGGCATAAACAATTTGAGAGTGACCGGTCCATTGTGTGCCAATTTTACCAATATGGTTGTACTATATTACAGCAACATACGCTGGAACAATGTCAAGGTTATAGCAAAAAAGTGATGCAAATTTGTTTGAATATTCATGAAAATATTTAACTATGATGATGGTTTGAATTTTTTGTCATTCCATAGACATGGTTTAATTATTTTTATATGAACATTGAAGCATCTGCTGAGTTCGAAATTGCTTATCTTATTTTCAGCATTGTCGGTGTCTTATCCTGATTCTAGCACGTCCATATCCGACGATCCATCGTCAATATGATATCCCTTTTGTGTTGGACTGTCAGATAATGATTCGCCATCATCGATGGGATCGCGTTCGGATCAAACATCATATTCACCGTTGGTGATCTTTTGTCAACGATTATGTGCTCGGCTGCCGGATTTTTGGGGATGTTGCCGCTGAAGACGATCAGAAATTATTTGTACTGTTTAGGGTTACCAGAAATGTGTTCAAGCCTTATCAAGTTGATCCGGTGTATTTTAGGATGATGGTTGAGTTTTATAGCAGGTTTATATCATCCCATAAATCTAATTTTATAATGGTGGAAGTTGTATTTTGAACTTCCATCAATAGGACCACGTTCATATGGAAATTTTGACTATGGATACTCCACTAGCACATGTTGTGTTGTATACCACACTTTGAAGCAGGTGCTGAAAAATCCTTGTGAGGCACCCTAACCGAACCCTACAGTTAAGAACTATGTTATGGTAGCAGCAGCCATTGACAAAACCTGAAGTTTAATTCCAAAATATAGGCCAGAAACTGAAGAGAAGCATTTAAACAAATTTACTTGTATGTGGATATAACCAAAACCTGAAGTTTAATGCAAATTAATTATCAAAAGATCCAATAAGAAGTAACAGATCCTCTGAAATTTGGAAATTAGAAAATGACGACTAGTCAATTACTGCATTAATTCCTGACTCTCTTTTCCTCATTACATGTGCTGCAATTGTCTAGTCTTCGTTTTCTAATTTCTTAAGTTGCTCACAAGGTCAAATTTTTTATACTACAACGAACTAACCCAGCATCAAATTATTTTATGAAAGGAAAAAAAAGGTCTGATTATAATTAGAGGAAAGAACCAACATAATTTCATATATATGATGTGTGAACTGTGCAATATTTTCCTTGTGCACCCATACACTTTTCAAAAATAAAATACTTCAAATAAAATAAGTTTGAATTCTCAAAAGGAGTAGTAAGTGTGGACTAGAGATAAAGTACGGGTTGTTTTTTTTTTTTTTTTTTTGGTGAACTGAACATGAAGGGTTGTTGAACATATCTTTCAGTAATAGTAATATAAAATGTTTATGTCAACGATTTCAATCAAAAGATGACAAAAACCTACTTTTCCAATGCATTTATTCAATTTTCTTTTCTTTTTTCTGGCTAAATCCATCATTAGTCAAACATAATGTGCTGCAAAGTAGAATTGAAAGCCTTGGCTTATCGAAAAAAAAAAAAAAAAAAGTAGAATTAAATCTTCGTAGAACTGAAGTTTGCAACTTGCAATGGATTATAGTAGTTGATTGCATAGTTTTCAAATGCTATTACACAAAATATCTAAATGGTCCATTGCAAGGTTTTCCACAAGTGTTCATTTCCAAAAATGCTACTAATACAGATTAAAGTACTCTTCTTAATCAGGTCAAGCAATTACAGTTGTAATAACAATGCTGTCACTATGACGTGTGCACTCGGTCAGAGACCTAGCTCCTCCAATGCTTCTTCTAATTGTATTATTAATTACTATTACCTCTATGATAAAACAAACCCAACACAAAGTGTTTAGGAAGAAAAGAAGGAAAAAGAAAAAAGAGCCGAGGCACGAGCTATATTGATAGGATTTTGGTTCTGTTCTGCACGCAGTTTTTGGGAGTTTTTGGTAGTTTTAGCTTTTATTTCAAAACAAAAGCTCCATTCTATACACTAGCTTTTGGGAGTTTTTGGAAGCTTCTTTTTAGAAACTACAAGAGGTAGATTTTGGGAGCTTCCGGAAGCTATTTTCCAAATTTAATTATTTTTTCTCTTCAAATTATAATTTTTGACAGCTACAGCTACTTGTACCGAACACTTATGCAAAAACTGATAGCTACAACTCCCAACAGCTACAGCTCACTACAGCTACAGCCCTACAGCTCGACGTGCAGAACGGACCCTTTATCTGGAAGATAATCAATGTTTTGTATATGTTGAATAAGTGCTAAAGCAGCTACAGCTACAGCTAAAATGTTAAATAAGTGATTTATATATGTTGAAGGTGTTGAAAGAGTACTTTGTACCCGCTGGGTGTTTTTATACAGCCCAGATACATTTAAATACCCAACACACACACACACCTCATTAACACCCAGTACACATACCTCGTCAGGTCAGCATGCCAGCACATGCTAAATGTCACCCATTTAGCACCTATCTAAACATATAATGGGGTGAATTTATGCAGCATTAAATGGATGAATTAAATGTGAAAATAAAGAATTCATGACGAAGACGTGAAATGATCCCATCCACATACCACAATTGAAACTGATAGATGATGAATTTGGTATATATATGGACATATATATGGTCTACAATCCTCAATTCCCAATCCCCATGTACATATATATATGTATCCTCTCCTCATTTTAATTGTACTTGAGATCGGCAATGTAATGTTTCTCACACACCATTAACCATTTTTGGTTGTTTGTGTTGTAATCTTGTTTGAATTCCAGGATCCTCTCTATCACTTTTATATATGGGGACAAAAGGCTCCACCTCATTTTCATAGTGTGTGATGAGTTGTTTCTTGTCTAAAGGCCAGCTATCGATCTAACGTGGATCCAGGTTCATTTTTGTATGCTGTTGGTAATAAGATGCTTATAATATGTTGTAACTACTGCCCTATATATATATAAATAAGCTGAACTTTATCAAATTGTACCTACCTCTATCATATGTAGGATCTATATTACTCCCTCCCTTCCTTTTTAGTAGTCTTTTTAGAGCGTAAAAAGTGTTTCAAAATAGTTGTCATTTTTAAGTAGTTATAGATAGTTATGCTGTGTTTTTACTATATTGCCATTCACTTTATATAAATGCTATTTGTTGACATTTATTAAGAATGAATTTAGTTGAAGGGTAAAAATATAAATTTATGAGTTAATTAATACAAACCTTGATTATTGAAATTGTGCTGAAAGAGACAACTAAAAAGGAACGGAGGGAGTAGTTGAATACAGGCAAATAACTAGCTAGCATTCCATGAGATTCACTAATAAAATACTCCCATATTTTTTCTATTTTAAATATTGCATTGTGCCCAGCAACAATGGAATGTGGAATTTGAGATTGGAGTTTTCACTTTTCATTTTCTTTTTCAATAAAAGTAATTAATGCTTATCCAAAAAAAAAGTAATTAATGCAATAGAAGTTCAAAGAAGAATTGACAATAAATGGAGAGATGGAAGTGTTTGCCCCCACATGGAGCACAATCTTAAATAGGTATACTTGCATCCAAATCTTGGCATTGTGTTGTCCTAATCTAATTGTAAGATTCCATCCTTTTTGCCTGCTGCAAAATCTCATCAGATATCATTACATACATACATATAAGTATACACACACTATATATATATCCTAAAATCAAATGGGGGCAAGTTCAATGCTTTTGCAAGAATATCCCAATCAAAATTATCCAAGAACTTTCTTGAATGAATTTTGGTACCAGAATGGCTGAATCTCATTGAATACAGACACAAAATATGTACAGACAAGAAAACATTATCAGATTAGATCATCATCATATCCCTTGCACTATCTTGAAGCAGTAAATATAAAGGTGTGTAAAATATCAAAACTAGCAACTACACCGACCAAAAAAAAAAAGTAAAAAAGAAAAAAGAAAACCCAAAAGCACAAGAAAATACTACTTTCTTTAGCAGTGATTTCTTCTGAGCCTCTTGGAGGCTGTAGGAGAAGTAGTCATCTGTGGAACAACCAGAGAGGTCTGTTGGCTCCATTTTCTTGAAGAACCAGACTTTGCAGTGATCATATTACAACCCAATTCCTTGGACATCTCCTTGATCCCCATTGGTGCCCCACTGCCCACTTGTGTAATACCCACATGGTGGCTCAAATTGGGTTCAACTTGGGGGACCCAAAGCCCCATTTTTCCAATGCCGAAGGCACCCAAATTATTGCCCTCAAGATCAGCATCCCAAAAAGGCATCACCAACTCATCTTCTCCTCCACTCTAGAAAAAGACACACAAACACACAAAGATAGATAAGGAATTGAAAAAAGGGAAGAAAGTCCAACAAGGCAAAAATTGTTCAATTGAGTTCAAGATAAGATTAATTTGCAAATTAAAGTGAGATAGACAGACCTTATTGTACGTATTAGGAAGGTTGCCAGAGGGAGAAGGGATGGTGTAATTAGTGGACTCAAGAAGCTCCTCAACGTGCCATCCAGGTAGGGTTTCGATCAAATACTCTGATATGCTGCTCGATGAAATTGAACTGCTGTTGCCCTCGATTTCGTCGGGGTAGTACTTTTGGGCATTATTTGGGGAAGAAAGGACGGGCTTTTCGATTGGATTCGGCGGGTTTGGGATTGGGGCACTGTCGGATGATGAATAAATGGAGGAATTGGGGGAGAGCTTGAGGCCTGTGAGGAGGAACCTGGAGTGTTTCTGAGTGTGCTGATTTGCGCTGTGGATTGAGACATCGCAGTCTCTGCATAGAATTGCTCTGTCCTTTTGACAGAATAGCAATGCTTTTTTCTCCTGCACGACAATTAAACGACAATTTCAGTAATAGTTTGGGGGCGAAAATTAAAGAGATGCAAGAAAAGGGGGAAATCGTTATAAAGGTGCGATCTTGGTAGGTAGGTAGCTAGGGTAATAACGACGACCTGGCAGATGTCGCAGATGGGGGATTGGTTGGCGGAGGAGGGGTGGTGGAGGGAGAAGCGGTGGTGCTTGCCGGCGAGCTTGTTGGCGTGGTGGACGCGGTGGTCACAGGCGGCGCAGAGGGCGGCCTCGTCGGCGACGCAGAAGACGGTGGCCTCGTGATTGGCGCAGACGTCGCACTGGATCCTCATCCGAAGATTGGGACTATTCGATTCAATTTTTTGATGGATGAAATTGATTGTTTCTTTTTTTTTTTTTTTTTTTTAATAGGGGTTTTGGGAATTGGTGGGAATGATGATCAAGAATCGAGAGGAGTAGTGTTGCAGCAGGGGAAAAGGGTTCTTAAGAGGGAACCACCATGCCAAATTGCCATTGGGACTACTGAGGATTCCTTAATTTATTATTCTACTACACTACATACACTAGTTGCCATTATTGCCAAAGTATGGGTTAGAATTTCTTATCATATACACCTCTCTCTCTCTCTCTCTCTCAAAATGTTTACTTTATTGCAATGGTTGAATTTTTTTATTACTCCCTCCGTCCCATTTAACTTGTCTTGTTTTACTTTTGCACACAATCCAATGCACTTTTTCAACTGTTAATATCTCAAAACATGTTCAATGAAAAATTATGCAAAATATATATTATAAAACTACATGATCATACGATTCTAACAAGACCCAACTTGACTATTTTTCTCTAAATATATACTTGAAATAAAGTCGAGTCAAAGCTGAACAATGAACAGTGTAAAAAAGTCAAACAGGACAAGTGTGGTGGGACGGAGGGAGTACAATTTATTTTTGTAAGGACTAAGGAGGGTGTCAATGTGGAATTCTGTTGCAAAAAGACTAAATGTAATAAGACTATAAGAGGGTTCATACTTCCTACTACCACTGTCCCATTTAACTTTTTCAACGGTTAATATCTCAAAATATGTAAAATGAAAAATTTTGCAAAATATATATTATAAAACTATATGATCATACGATTCTAACAAGACCCAACTCGACTATTTTTCTCTAAATATATACTTGTGATAAAATTGAGTCAAAGCTGAATAATGAATAGTGTAAAAAAGTCAAACATGACAAGTGTGGTGGGACGGAGGGAGTACTTGATAACTACAGCTCACTATAAATTATTGGGTACTTCACTAGTAATTTATTTTTCCATAAATACCAAAAGAAAACTAATCACAAGAAACGGAATGAGTTCAAGTCCTGACTCTGGATATCCAGATTTGCTCTTTATATGCATTACATGTGCTCTTTTTTTGCTTTAACATATGGTAATATATTTTAATATTTTTTCCCTTTTTTATAATTTATATGTTGCATAAATTAAGTCAATTTTGGGATATCTTTCCATGTTCCTTGCCTAAAATTGTGATGCACGTCCAATTGAAGAGAATCCACCTTTTCTCAAGATCTGTGAGGCAGTTATATTATTTTTCTTTGTTTTTCCATCATCATTCATAGTCAAGAAATCTTGAGACTCATCATCTCTCTCTGACATCCCCAAAAAGGCCATATATTCTCCAGAAACTACCAGCAGCATCACTGCCATTTTCATCCAGAGGAGTTAGAATCTGTCGCACATAACTTCTATACCCATGATGTTTCCAAGAGCAGATGCTTAATAGTACCTTATATATGCTTCACAGATTAATACAGAAATTTGTTATTCCATAGAGTCTAGTGTAGGAATGTATTATAGATGGTGAGATCCACCTCAGTCTATGACCTTCTAAAATTATCCCATCTGTTTAGTGAAGCCGTTGGTAATAAAATGTAATTGTTGTGTTGTAACACCCATCACTGCATGTTATTTTGGTTATTAACTGATGCTGGAAGATACATATCCTATGTTGTGGTACATAATTGGTCCGTCTTTCACTCTCGGCTTTATTAACTTGCAACCCGTGTTTTCTTACCATGCTATTTCATGCCCTACCCCCATGCTATAATCATCCTATCAGTATGTTACATCTGAAGTATGTGATGATATTATAAAACCAAAACCCATGTTGAGATACACGCGTTGAGATGAAAACCACAACCCATACATACATCCACAACCCATGCTGAGATACAACCACAACAGACACGTGCTGACCACATACATACATCATGTTGCTATCAAGACGCCGCATGATACATTGGAGCCCGTCGGATGAAAACTTGATAAAAGCTGTCTTCAACCACATTACACTCACCGGCTGCATCTATTCCTTCTAAAGTCTGCCTAATCATTTAGGCATTCTTATATACCTCAACAATATAACAATTGAATTTTTTTTTCGCATTGTTATTTCCATCGACATCATATTCATCAACGATAATAACAATAAAGATCTGCTTCGTTATCACCACCACCAATATCGCCCTTCATGCCGTCACCAAGTGGGTTCCCAACATATGCATGCATCTTCTCCAACGTCATACACGGAAGACCCATCAATCTGCTCTGCGTCCTGTCCCCACAATTCAACGGGACTCCAACGTTATCCTCTTACATTGGCCTTCTCCGTCCACATATTTGTCCGGCGAGCCGTTAAGATCCACCATATTTTGATCTCCGGCGGGTTTAGTCTTTCACGAGGGTTCGGTTGTTGCTCGAGTGGATAGCATCTCTGCACTATCTGCCTTGCTACAGTCCACCACCTGTTCAGCATCTCCGACGATCGATGGATCATCGCCTGGTAGTGTACAAACACTTTGTGTCCGTCGGGGCATTCAGATCCAGCATGCCGTCTTTGTAGCATGCTTTCCTGCTTCACACCGTCTTCTGGTACCACGCATTCCCGTCAAGGATGAGTTTTGCTGTTTTAGAATGATAATAATAGGCATAACACATTTCCATAATTGCTCCCCAAATTCTGACAGTTACTAATCAAAAATTATTTAATCCATTAATTTAGGGACAAATTATTTAATCCATTAATTTAGGGATTGCCAGATCCGTTAGCATCTCTATTAATGACTTATGAATGGTATAAAGTTACTGATGGCAAAAAGTAGCATTATTAGGCGCAATAGTGATCATCGTCTGGATATCCAGATTTGATCAAATCAGGACAGTAACTCTATTGACAAGAAACATCATAATCACGAAACCCTATTAAATAGTTACAGTAGTAATTAATTAGAAAAAAAAATAAAATATCAATGTTATTTGGATATGCACACCTGCACAGAGTTTTGCACCACAAATTAAAAATGAAAAATCAATAGTTTGGCCTACAGAAAACGGACTACATAGATGGGGCTGGACAATTTCGTCGAAAACTCAGTATACCGTTCATAACGTACCGAAAAATATTGAAAATACCGAAATTCATGGTATACCAAAATTTTTAGTACGGTATATTGCCGTGCCGAATATTTTTGATATGGTACGGTATGAAAATACAAAATCTTCGATATACCGAAAATACCAAAATACCGATATATACAAATATATTTTATAAAATATATAATTACATGTTTTTAAAATAAAAATATATTACATATTTATTACTAAACCAAAAAAATATAGTTAAGGCTCAAACCCAATTTTAAATAACTTAAAATTAAGTTTATATTTATTATAAAGCAAACACTAATTCCATTCAAAATTTCAATCATTTTCTAAATGGTAATGTTTATTTATTTAAGTTTAAAATTTAAATAGCTAGTATTTATTTATTCTAATTTAATCTAACATATATCTATGACTTTCATTTTTTATAATAGTTGCATGTTTTGGTCAAGTTTACTACTTTGATCTTTAACTCTAGTGTGAATAAGAATGTGTTAATATTTTTTTTTCGGGAGAAGAATGTATTAATATTTTTAATCATGAGTATATATAAATAAATAAATGTCATTCTGATAGAAGAGATTGTGAATGACCTCTAAAGTTTATTTCAAACTCTATTGATATCATGTGATGTGAATTAATTACATTATTTTGGAAATTATTTCATTGCAATTAAGTTAAAACTATTATATGAAAAATTTTCTTTCACTCATTTTCATAAATAATTTTATATTGGTATATCGATAATACCGAACTTTTATGCCGAATGTTTCGGTATACCGAATATTGGTATATCGAATTTTTGGTATGGTAATAGTATTTATTTTTCATATACCGATATTTACGGTATGGTAACGGTATAAGTTAAAAAATTCGGTATGCCGTACCGATCCAATATTAATATAGAGATATATACAATAGAAGTATAATTGAAGGCTATGGCCATTTTCATACTTTTTACCATAATTATTATAAGATTAATTACAGCAAGCAAGCAATTTGAATCTGCAGCGTGAATAATAAATCTAGAAATCCCAGGTGTGGGGATAATATATATACATGATGAGATGGGCATATGGGCACACTCGTGTATTATTTATTCCAACTTAGATCTCGACAATTTCCAAAGTCAGAAAAGGCATCGATCATATCTGTAACAAACTTAATTGTGAGTTGTAGTATCTCTTCTTTTTTTATTTATTTATTTATATTAAAAATAAACTGTTTTCTAGTATTTGCTAATGCACCAAAAATGAAGTATATCTGTAGATGAAGAAGATAAGCATCCTGCTTTATGGAGTAATATTTTAATTCATAATGCATATACGGAGTACTATTGTGAGTTATATTAGGAGTGGCCTAAATTTAATTAATATAAATAACTACTATATATACATATCTAGTACCTCTCACACTGATCAAGAAATATATCTGAAATCTCTCGTGGTTTGTAATGGTCAAATATTGGCCAAAATATAGATTATACTAATAAATTGAGTTTATATATATAAATGCCACAGGGGGGCGAGGGGAGGGGGTGGTTAGGGTTTTCTTTTTATTATTTTATTTAATTTAATTATTAAAGAATAAATAAGGGGGTTTTCAACAAAATATATTGAGCCAGATTTTATAGAGTTTTCATTTTCGGGGGAGATCTCGTAGCTAGGGTTATAATTGCGTTATTCTAATTACTTCATAATCCCACTGAAGATTATAATATACTTATATTTAATTTATTCTTACAAGCAAAACATAGCCATAGAAGTAGTTTAATTTTTAGTCGGCGCCGTTTGGCGTCAAATGGTGCAACTATATACTACAATAATTCTAATATAATAATACTTATTAATATTAATTATCCAACTATGCCACGAGCGAAATTGCAAAAAAAAAAAAAAAAAAAAAGCCTGAAAAGGTGATAATATTTTTTTTTTATGAAGGTGACGTGAAAATGCTGCGAAGTACTTAGAAAATTAAGAAAATCTACAGCAAGCGGCGAAGGGAGAGCAAAATAAATAAATAAATAAATTACTAAATTAGAATATTTTATTTATTTTTTGTATGCCGGGGTATAATTTATTATTGAGTTAAATTACTATTATTTTTTTGATGACCATTTTTTATATTGAAATATAATTGCAAAAAAAATATGAATTTCCATTGAACTTTAGTGAAATTTACGTACAGTAGTACTCCCTTCGTTCCTTTATAGTAGACGTTTTAAGACAAATTATACATACCAAGAAATCTAATGATTACTTTCTAATTTTCTAATTTTGATTTATTTACGCAAACCAAGTAAAAAGCAGAGTTGGAGTAGAGATAGAATGAATAATGCTTATGAGAGTAAAAGGATAATATCGGAAAAATATAGTATAAAGTTGGAAAATGACAACTATTTTGGAATATTTTTTTGTTTATAAAAAGACAATTAAAAAGGAACGGACGGAGTATTATTTTTCTTTTATAGTCGATTTTTTTCATATGGGCTATAGATATACAGTATATATATAGGCCTATAGCTAGGTGAATTATATATAATCATATAAATTGTATAGGTGAACAAGTTTTAAATGATAAGTCGATTACATTCACTGCGAGAAATATTTATTGTTGTAAGTACTAATATAATTATTTTGCACAATAATATAATTTTTACAGTAATAAATAATACTAAAATATATTGTTTTCGAAGATAATTTTATAAATTGTTGTAGGAGTATAATAATAAATACTTGTACTACATTATTGTTTATTTATAGGTAACACAATCCCAATATTTATTTATTTATTATTGCACAAAAGTCTAAAATTAGCCCGATGCAGGCCAGCTCCCAATTTGATTACCAAATCAAATATTATATACATAGCCAGTTACTTGCATCACGCATGACATATTCTTCTGCAAATGGACAAAAAAAAATATCCTATTTAAAATGGCATAAGTATGATTATTTTAAAAACAATTGATATATTGAATTACTATTGGCCCAATTCGACCATTTCATAAAGTGGGAAAAAAGAAAATGTATAGGAAAAACGTGGCAAACGGAAAGGGAATACTATTTTGTTGGCATAAAGGACTAAAGTGGGGAATGCCGACATATAATTTCAATGAGAAAATTGACTAAGGACACCATTAAATGTATGGATTTAAGGAAAACTGTCGATAGTTGCTTCCATGTTGGGGGGATATGTCCTAAAATCATTGGCATAACTAAAAATTGTAAATGATTACTAGTTTGATCCAAGTTTATAATTTTCGATTATTCTATCCGCGTAATTAATAGTCGAGGATTTAACCCAAGTAGTTAAGTTTCCCGTCTTCCAATGAAAAGTTGGAGGTTCAATTCCCCACCGACCCCCTATCCCTCCCTTTTATTCTTTGTAATTTGTGTTAGGTCCCTCTTGAATTTTTTTTCACCCAAAATTAATTTTAACTGATTTTGAATGCCGCAAATATTAATGTTTATAATTTGAGGAAATTAATGTTTAGAATGAAGTTGTAAATAAAGTTCATAGTGCATACTATTTATAAAAATAAAAAGGAAGAAGAAAAACATATTAATCAATCTACAATGAAATCATAAATACAGATATATGGGAGGAAAGAATACTCAATACATAATGAGATGGATTTCAATTTATGCATAAGCTTTATTAATATAGTACTTCCTCTGTTTTTTTTTATTTACAACGGATCCACCCAGCAAACAGTTCAATGCACATTTTAAATCATGAATAACTCAAATTCGGTATAAGTAAAAATTTTAAAAGTTCGATATTTAAAAACTACACGGTGAGACGAATCTAACAAGATCCCACTTGATTATATTTTAACCCGTATAACTATAATAAAATGTTAAGTTGAAATATGTGTGAATAGTGCCCAAACCAAACCAAACCGAGAAAGTATATTTGTGTGAATAGCTAAAAATTAAATCAACAACAAAACCAAAGAATATAGACACCCCAGTTGAACTGGACTCAATATAATGGGCCTCATTTATTCATCATAGGCCCAAAAATCTTGCAATCAGCCCAAGACTTCTGACTCCCACCGCGACAAAAATAAAATGACTCTGGGCACATATGAAAACAATTATCCACTAAGCTTATATTAATGGCCCAAGGCTTTAACCCCAAAAACTCTCCCGGAATCAGCCCAAACAAATAATTACCGCCCAACAGCAGCCGCTTAAACGCCGCGTTTCCGGGATCGGGAAACGCCGCCTTCCTAGCGTACTCATCGGGGATCGTCCCCGTGAACTTGTTCTGCTCCAGCGACAGCGACGCCAGCTTCGGCATCGCCGCCAAGAACTTCGGCAGCAATCCGCGCAACAAATTGTAGCTGCAATCGATCGCGACAAGCCCGCTCTTCGTCCCGGCGTTTTCCGTCGGCGCTTGTAAGAACGAGAAATTGTTGTGCGAAACGGTGAACTGCTGAAGGGAACGATGATTGAAGACCGCAGAAGGAATCGCGCCGATCAAGTTGTTGTAACTCAGATCCAAAACCTGTAAAAATGGAATCTTTGCGACTCGAATGTGGAAATAGCCTCGGAATGAGTTGTTTCTCAGGGAAACCTCGAATAGCGCCGGCGGGAGGGTCTCCGGGAGCCTTCCGGAGATCCTATTGCCGCTCAGATCGATGTAATTGAGGTTTTCGAGGCGGCTCAAATCGGGCAATTCCCCGGTCAGATTATTCTGCTGCAGCTCCATCCTCGTCAGGCTCGCAAGGGAGTTAAAACTCGCCGGAATGGAACCCTCCAGGAAGTTATTGTCGAGGTACATTTCCCGGAGACGGGAAAGGGAACCGAGAGATTGGGGAATCAAACCCGTGAGGAAGTTTCTAGACAGTCCCAGGCGGCGGAGGAGCGTGAGATTCGATAGGGAAGCTGGGATTGGGCCGGTGAGGTTGTTGTAAGAGAGGTCTAGGGTTTCCAAATAGGGGAGGGTGAACGCGCCGGCGGCGAGGCCGCCGGAGTATCCGGCTTGGTCGAGGGCGATTTCGGTGACGCGGTAGAGGGAGTAGACGATGAGGTCGCAGCGGAGGCCGCAGGTGAAGTGGTCGGAGAATATGTGGTCGCAGGGGTCGACGGAGAAGTTCCATGAGCTGAGACAGGATCCGGGGGTGATGGAGGCCGGGTCGAACCCGTTTTTGAGTTGTCGGAGCCCGTTAATGTCGTCCGGGTGGGTCTTGGCGTGGACCAGCAGCTGGATTATTGATATGTAAAGTTTGAGGAAGACGAGGAGGACTGTGAGGGAGGAGTGTAGGCGATTCATTTGGGATGAGTTTTCTTGGGGTTTGATTGTGTGGGAAGTTTATATATGGCATTGTTGGAGACAAAACTTGTTATGTGTTCGGATTCGGCACTGCTTATATACTACCAATGTTTCCGTGAAAGTGAAACTTTTGATTTTTTAAATACTATTCATTATTCAACTTTGATTCACGTTTATATAATTTATATACTCCCTCCGTCCCAATCCAAATGTCTTACTTACTATTTTTGGATGTCCCATTACAAATGTCTTCTTTCTATAAATAGAAATAATTTTCCCCTCCAACAACTATGTGGACCCCACCATATACTCACAAACCAACTCTACCTTAATTCTCGTGCCCAACAGTAACAAGACACTTGGAGTGGGACGGAGGGAGTAATAGGTATAGAAGAAAAATATAGTCAATTGCGATCTTGTTAGGATCGTCTCCTCTTGTAGTGTTAGAATATCTAAGTTATTCAGTGTTAAAAAAGTACATTGGATTACGTGCACAAAGTAAATGTTGCGGATCATTAAAACAGGGAAAGTATATTTTAGTGTTTTCTCATGTGTCGCCAAGTACATTGTTGAATGTATGAATCATGGTTGTTGAAAACCTTTACAACATTAGTACTTTCTTTGGTTTTTTATGTAAGGTGTGTTGAAGATCTTGCAACAAGCAATGGAGATGGATAATCAAACACGATATGTTGTGGGAAATTTTTATAGCATACATGTTCTGATGTAGTATAATTTTTCATTCATTCATTCATTATCACTTTTGAAATTAAAATTTTGAAGTAATTTAAGAAACTGGTTCTGGGTTGTTTGATTTTTGATTGGAAAGGTTGTTTGTGTGGAACCTTGAGGTTGATGCCTATAGGCTGATTTTGTAACACAATATCTGCATTTTGGATGCATATGCAAATTTAAATTGATTGGTGCAGGAGTAAAGGTGAGAGTGGGCTCTGATTTTGATGGGGGGTTAAGCATGTGGGTTGCAATTAATTTTAAATATTTAATGCAGTCGTCCACATAGAATTAGGTGATAGAAGCAGATCTGAGAGATGAATCTACGAAGAAAGTGGCAATTAAAATACAGAAAAGATGAAATTTTTATTGGGATATATTGGTACTTTTATGGACACAAGGACAGTATCCGTTGGGGATATTCAGTGTAGTGTAGTGACAATGGTAGCATCCGTCCCGAGACTTTGGTCTATCCTAGGAGGACTGCCAACTCTTGTCCAAGGTTGTTAAGATCGAGATCCTATATGGTATCGTTTTTCTCTATGCAAGATCAGGATCGTAGGATCGAATCGGGATTCTAAGATCTTATGAAATTACAAAAATGGTTGAACTGAATTATGCATACTAATAAGTATAAGCATTTTCTGTATGTTTATGAATCTTGCACGTTAATTAGTATAATACAATGCAAAAACATCACAATTAAACATAAAATATTTCCACATACATGCATATTATAATTTTTTTACACATCATACATAAGTAGTATAATTTTTTAAGTTTAAAATTAAAGAAAAAACAAGTTAGTTTGCTACCAAATCACAAGATCCTGTAAAAATGTTATGCATTTAAAAGGGTATGATCGTAAGATCGTAGAAGCGTTTGAGGGAGTATGACCATAAGATCGTAATATTCTACTATTAGGATCGGGATCTTATCAAGATCTTAATAATTTTAAGATCCTACAAAGATCGGGATCGTTTTAGAGAGATATGATCGTAAAATCGTAAGATCTTAAGATCAGGATCGGGATCTTAATAACTATGCTCTTGTCCATTTCACAACTCTCTAATTTATTCAAGGTTTCTGAACTCCATCGAGTTTCAATACATATGATTACTTACATTTTCATATTTCACTTTGTGTATTTTACTATCGAGATAAAAAATATGATAACAAGATTTGAATAATAGCTATAGTCCTACCATTCATTTCCTAGTCTATATAGACTGTTCAAAAAAAAAAAAAACTCTAGTTTAACTATGTGTGATGGGAAGTTTTGCCTTAGATTTGCCCAACTCGCAGAATGAATCGGATTAAATTTATTTTTAACCCACAATTTATTCTCTTACTCCATCCGTTCTCCAAAAATTGAAACATTACTACAGTTCACGCAATCCAATATATATTTTTAACGCCCAATATCTCAAATTATATAAAAGAAAACATTATAAAAATTTGATAATATAAATCTTCGCGATTAGACGAATCTAACAAGATCTCACTTGACCATGTTTTATCTTATATAATTGTGTTAAAAAATCAAATCAAAGTTACCTAATAAATAATAACAACTATGCAAATGTTACATCTATTTGAAGACAGGGGGAGTATTTTTTTTTGGATTAGTCGAGAAATGTTGTTTTCTTGTGTTTAGTTAAGATTACATTAAATTAATTTAATGCGACTTGTCATATGGAGTATATGCATTACAACTCAGTTTGAATAAATAGAGAACTACCAAGACGACGTTACTTGGAAATGTGGAACATTTAAGTTTTCTTTTACTTTTTTGGGTCATGTTTCATAGGGTAATATTCGAAATGAAGGAAAAAGAAAATGATGGGATGATTTTTGGGATTGCCAAATGCCAACTCTATGCATACGATACTCAAGATTACGTAATTTAGGGTAGTGATTCAGCATAATAATTACTTTTATTATAAAAATATTTGTATACATAAAATTTGTTGATGAGATTGAAGCTCTGAGTTTTTTCATTTTTGTCCATGCTCGGGGTCACCAGTAATAATCGAACAACCCCCATTTCTAAGAAATGGGTGGTGGGAGTCCATGTCACACAAATTACAAAGGGAATAAAAGAAAGGGATAGGGGGCCGATGGAAAATCAAACCTCCAATCTTCATAATTGAAAGTCAATGAATTTAACTACTTGGACTAAGTCCTCTTCAATATTTGAGTATGTTGGAATGTTTAGAGAAAAACATTAATGTATTCTGTGTTTTAACACTATAATGTATGTACAAAAAGAACAACTCCTTTTGGGGATGACAAGACTAGTGGAAATTTGTGAATTTTTATACACATAATTTGCAAAATGATTTTGTTTTTTAGTAATGTTTGAAATTACAAAATTGGTAATAGTTTATGCGGTTTTTATTTATAAGTGTAATACCCTGAACATTAACTATGTTGATAATATTTTTCTAAAGAAATAATTCTCTATTATTTCTTAAGAAATTAAATTGAGTTGGGAAATGAATTAATATTTTCCAAGAAGTAGATTATTTAAAAGAAAATAAATTATTTTCCAAGGGGAAATAATTTAGTCACTAGATAAAACTATTTTTCCAAGATAAAATAATTTAGTTAATGTGAGACATATATTTTCCAAGGGAAAATATCGAATGATGCATAATTATTTTTTAAAGGGAAACAATTTAGCTAAATAGAGATACATGTTCCCAAGGGAAATATTAAGACGATTATTTTCCAAGGGAAAATATTTTATCAAAGATAAATGAATACTTGATAATAGTATTAATTAAGTATTATTTTTCTAACAAACATGTGTACTAGGTATAGTTAACTTTATTATTTATTACAAAATTATTGATAGTGTAATGTTAGTAATGTCCGACTTTTATTATGTAGCTCATGGATTCATAATAAAGCATGGTTCCAACCTTTCTGTTTATAAAATATTTTTGCTCAGATAATAATAAGTAAATTATAATACCCTATGTTCAATAAACCAACTCTTAAATAAAACCAATGTTCAATACCATTAATAAGTCGATGCTCAGCCCGAATTAAATTATAATGTGGAGGGAAGATTTAGCTAATAAAAAGAGAAGAAAACTTTCGTTTATAGAGCATAACAATGTTTGACATGAAAATTTGAGCAGATAAATCAATCTAATATTGCACATTTAATTAAAATAAAATAAAAGTCGGATACGTACTAAAAGCCTATGAAGTGGCAAGTCTAGTAGCCTATATGCATGTAGGTATGAGGAGCTATTAGACAATTGCATGGCACGTAGCAGTGAAGGACATGGAAGATAATGAAAAAAATTGTACTATAACCGCCTTCTACTCCTATATAAACCCCCATAAGCATCAAATCGATCACACCCAAATATTACAATCCACAATATAGTACCCGAGGTGTTGGAAGTAAAAGGGTTTCAAAGCTAAGAGTTGAGCAGCTAGCTTCAGAACAAACTGTAAGTAAATTTTTGTTCTGCGGGCTTTGTCCCAATAATAAATTTTGCATATTTAAATTCCTTTGTGTTTTAATAATTTTAAGGTTTATTCATGCAAGTGATTTTTGCAGAGATTATGTCTCACTATGTGTTTAAATAATTTTGGGCTAAGCCATGCATGTGAAAATTAAATTTCAGTGTATGACATGTGAATTATTGAATTTTTATTACGCGAGATATACCCCAGAGATGCATATCTTCGTGAGTTATTTCGTGGACTATCCAAGGGATCCCCATGAAGAGGATTGTGGTTGACCAAGGGTCTCCCAATCAAGTTAGGATTGTGTTTGATCAAGGGTCTCACAGTCATTTTTTAGATCGCAAGGTAGGACCATCCTTGTGTACTCATACTTTGACTTCGGTCATTATAAGGGCATGCTAGGTCCTATGAGATACCCCGGGTGTAGGCATCATAGTCGAGCTATATGTGGATTGAATTGTTGCAAATGGTTTGACGTGCCATTTACTGTTGAGTAATATTAAATTATTTTTGTCCAATGGACAAGAATTTACTTGCTCAGCCAGTGAGTTGATAAATTTTACTTACTCCTTTTTACAGGGTTCGACAAGTGTGGACCCTACTAAGAGGCATGGGCACGGGTACGGGTGTCAGTATCACTTTTACACTGGTTTTTTTAATCATGTTTTATTAGTCATAAATTTGTCTTTTAACAGAAAATCGTAGTTATCATATTTTGTAAACTCTGATACTTTCCCGAATTAAGTATATTCTTTTAAACTTAGACAATTGTGCTTTCGAAAATTATATAGTAAAGTCTTATTTTTTTTTATTTTTTTTAAAAAAAAGTCTAGTTAAGATTAAAAAATTGTTTTGGCAGCGACAAGCCTTAATCGCTATATTTTGCAAAACTGTGTTACATTATTTATAATATAATTTTAAAGAAATAATAAGTCATTTTAAGGTATGGTTAGAACTTAATTTAAAAGTAGCCTTAGCACTTTTCGATTAAGTTAGCAAATGCAAGGCAAATGCGAGCTTAATCGGGAGGCGTGGCGGTAACAACCCCGGGTTCCCGTTGGTAACTTCCGCTGCAAAGCTGGGCATGGAAACGGGGTTATGACAATAAGAATAAGAGAGGGAGACTTTTTGGTGAA
Organism: Hygrophila difformis; assembly: GCA_030278955.1. Taxonomy (NCBI): domain Eukaryota; kingdom Viridiplantae; phylum Streptophyta; class Magnoliopsida; order Lamiales; family Acanthaceae; genus Hygrophila; species Hygrophila difformis. The sequence goes on from JAOANR010000011.1 coordinate 4,430,760, forward strand.
TAATCGAGTATTCCCAGACCATATAATTGGACCTAAAACTAATCTTTCGAGATTTTGCATGAACAATTAATGGCGCATCTCCAAAAGCAGTTTTTTGCATACGCAAGGTTCGAACCGAAAACCTTGTTTAAGCGAGTAGAGCTTCAATCCACTCAAGCCACCTGTTGTTGGTAATAAGAGAGTGAGACTTTCATATAGACAATAATTTTTATTTTTTAAAAATATTATAAAAATACAATTTGTAATAGGTTACAGAGTTTTTATTATAAGTGTTAAGTGTTCCACAACATATATATATATTGGGATGTCTCCGTATTTATATTTATACGTGCTACTCCATCCATTCCCAATTGATTTTGAATTGAAATTTCATATTCATCATCTAACACGCATGCTATCAAACCCATGTGTACCCAATCGAGTATCCCGTCGTCGTTTCCGGTGAGAATATTAATTATTTGGATCCTCAAGAATATTAATTATCTCAAAAATATGAACTACTCCTCGTCAATTAATTTTGGATAATTAAAACATCACATCACATCCATCATCTAACAATAAGAAAAGAGATGAGAGTCTTTACATACTTATCACACACTTTACGTAAATTACATAAAATAAAAGCCTCAATGACAACAATCCTAGTAATAAGTACTCAATTACATAATCTTGTAACAACACATGTAAGAGGATAGTTTTAACTCTCCAATACAAACGCATTTAATTTATTTATTTCAGTTGCATTGTATTTTATTTAGTTGTTGAAATGATCAACCTGAGAAAATTTCGATAAATCAACATCTATAAGTGCAAAAACATATTCCGAAGTAGCAATGACCCTTTGGGTAATTGCTCTCACCGTATTTGTCACACTTTAGTTTACAAATTTGGAAATACTCTTCATAATAAGTATCACAAAAACCATCAGTCGAAGTGCATCTCTTAGGCTTCTTTTCTACTGGAGTAGCAGTAGTTATATTAAAGGACCCTTTTGTCATGCCTCCTGCTGCTCTTACATCTTCCTTTTCAACCATTCTTGCATTCGCTGCCAAAAAAAATTTATAACGTAATAAAGCTACGATAAAACCATTTCCAACCGAGAACACTAAACTCAAATGAAAAATAATGCAGTAAATGTCACATCAAACAGTATTTTTATCTCTAACCGAAAATAATAAACTCAAGCCAAAGAGAATATTCTATAGAATATTTTTTTTCTTATAAACTTTTCAAACTCGAAAGAATAATTCAGGTGTGATGAACAGTACAAACTCAAATTTGAGTTTGAGTTACTGCAAAATGGAGGGAAAATGCATTTTTGCATTTGCGTTAGCGGTACCATTGGACTAAAATCTACCCATTTTTTGCGCTTTTGCGTTCTGTTGGGAGATGATGCTCTTACTCTATTCTTGATATTGAACCAAAAATGAAACCCACATCAAGTAAATTATAGTGGTCGTATATATCCTTGAAAACACGTATAAATTGGAAAAGCACTTTACCGGCTGCAAAAATAACAATACACATAACACAAAATAAACCGGCGGCCTTGGTAGACATCCACGGTTTGGGCATGATGATAATTTTTTTCAAAATAACCGATATTTATAAGTTATGAAATACAGAAACATATATATATAGGGATTAGGGAGAGAGAACGGGGGGGGGGGGGGGGGGGGGGGGGGGCGGGATCAGTTTCTTTCTATGTTTTTTTGGGGTTACAAGTTTGGTCCGATGTTGAGTTAAAGGTTATATTGAATTTAATTTAATGCGGCTTGTCTTAATATGCACAGCTGCTTGACTATTGTCTGCATTAACACCCTAATTCAATTAATTAGGAACTGATTCGTACGTGGAATATTCGAATTTTATTTTTACTTTTCTTTAAAAAAAATATAAGACCGTATAGTCTGTACATTAAAAATTTATTTTTTTAATAGTATTGCACTTTTTATGAAAATTTATTTTTTTAATAGTATAGTCTGTACATTAAAAAAAATTGCCATGCATTACTGCACATTATTATGATGATAACCACAGAAAAAACATGCGCAAAGGAGCTTGTGCATATGTATATAATAACCACGCGTTTACAGTACAACCCATTGAATTGTATGCATGTGCAGACATTACATATGACATTTCTCATATTATCACATAGAGCATCCTAAACCCCACATATTCATACATACATCATAGAAAAAATCTCTTCATCACACACCCACAAAATATTCTTACATTACATGAAACATCTCCTTAATTATATTCATTACATACATAAAGTATACATGTGCATGTGTACGCACCAAAGCCACACCCCCAATCTCAACATGGGCATAATGCCCTTACATATTGGACTACTATGGGTGTCTTCGGTTTAAATATGCATAATCTTACAATTTATTTTTTATTTTTTTTTTAAAAAAAGACGTATTATATTCATAATTAACATCACAAGAAATGAAAACGGACTGCTTACATATATTTCTTTTGTTTTTGGAGGAGTCATTAAAGGCATGCTTACATATAATTCTTGAAAACATATTACACTATCATAAAACTAAAACTATCCACAGTACTGTGAACACACTTAACAATAACGTAAGTCATCAATTCTGATCACAATACAATACTACTAATTAATGGAGTCTTGATATAACTAACTCAAGGCATGCCAGCATATAAAAGTCGTTCGAAATCAAATTCTTACATCCTAGCTCCTAGGACAGACAAATCATGAATTCATTAATAATTTCTAATCGAGCAAAGGAAATGTGGTGAGATCTGTAGGAGGTGCTGTCGTCGCAACTCCTCCCCCAGCATGATGAAAGACATGATCAGGTGGGTGATTATTAGGCTGTGGGAGGCGCAGAGCGACGATGCGAAGACCTGCAGCTGATGCAGCAGCAGCAGCAGCAGCATTGGGGAATCCAAGCACTGATGATGAATTATAGTCCCCTGCAGCAGCTTCATTTTCCACTAGTATTCCATATTGTGGATCCTCTTGCCTTGCATCCTATACATATTATTACACAGGTTTAATCATTTGTTTTATAACCATAAGAGTTCCACCGCTGGCCTGGCCTGGCCTCTGTTCATCCAGCTGCGTGGAGGGCTCATATATAACAATTTTAAAAACTGGAAAAAAAAACACTATTGGTCCCATAAGTTTTCCCAGTTTCGATTTCAGTCCCATATTAATGTCATTAACACACGATCAATCCATTATTTTTGCATAATCCATCCAAACCCCTTAATGACGCATTTCTGCTCACGTGGCACCAGATTAAGCAAACTAAGGGAACCAATAGCGTCGGATTAAGCAACTTATGGGACAAATGGCGCTGGATTAAGCAAACTTACGTCATGAAGAAATGCGTCATGAAGGGGTTTGGAATGGATTATGCAAAAATTAGCAAAAATAATGGATGGATTGTGTTAATGAAATTGATATGAGACTGAAATCGAAATTGGGAAAACTTATGGGACCAATAGTGTTTTTTTTTTTCCATTTTAAACTAAATGGATTGGATAAAGATTCTTACAAATTCGAGGACGAGCTTTCGATGGATCTCTTGAACATTCCTCAACTGCAAATTAAAAATAATGAAAGAGGATAGAACGAGGATCGGATCGGACAAGAATACACATGTGTGTTTGTGTGTTAAACATGGTACTATTGGTGTGTTAATTATATAACATATTATGTACCTTTTTCCTGCTGGTATCAATCTGACCGGTAATAGCTTTGTACTGTGTTGGATGCAAAGATTTAAGCATGCATGGTCAGCACATGTAGGAGATGAAAACCATTGTAAATGATCAAACCTCTAATTATAATATTAGAGGTTGAGGATTTGATGACCATTGAGCTAAACTTCAATCATTCATAGTATATATATATATTTTTAAAAGCAGGAATAAGTAATTCTTTTTGAATGAGCCGAAGTCAGGAAAGAAAGAAAGCAGGAATAAGCAATTGAGACCAAGAACAAAACTTTAAAAAAAGAAAAAGAAAAAAGAAAAAAGGAAAAAAAGAAAAATTGCAATAGAGAATCATATTCCATAGAATTGTTAGATGAAAAGACAAAATAATTAAAGCTTGGAAAGTAATTATACTACTTGTCTACCAAAATCTATGAAGTACTACTATATGGCATTACTTGTCGACGTTGGCACCAAGAAATTACTAAAAAAATGAGTGAGTTATTGTTGTCCAAATTCTTGTACCAAATAGATGTAACATAGGCGTGAAAGGAAAATTAGCTAAGATGGTACTCCCTCCGTCCCGCAAAATGTGGCCACTTTCTTTTGGGCAAGGTAATTTAGGTAGTGAGATTTAGTAGTTAAAGTGGTGTAGGCATTTTGTGGTTAAGATTCTAATAAATTTTGATATTGTTTATTGTTTAACTTTGACTTAATATTATGCAATGATACAATTAGAGAAAAATATTCAAGTGTGATCTTGTTAGAATCGTCTGATCGTGTAGTTTCATACTTCCTCCGTTCCTTTTTAATTGTCACGGACCCATATTTCACGCAATCCAATACACGTTTTTAATTCGTAATAACTCAAATTCCATACAAGTAAAAATTATGAAAATTTGATACTTTAAATCTATGCGATTAGACGAATCCAACAAGATCCCACTTGACTATATTTATCTTATATAATTGTATTAAAAAGTCGAGTCAAAGTTACTCAATAAACAGTGACAAAAGTCAATCTGTGTCGATTAATAAGGAACGGAGGAAGTAATATATATTTTATACAATTTTTATTTATACCAATTTTAAAATATTAAGAATTAAAGAAATGCTATGGACTTTATGTAGAAAAGTAAAATTGCATTGGAATTTATACAGAATAGTAAAAGTAAACACTTTTAATGTGATTTGATAACAATTAAAATTCTAATCAAACTTATACTATTATTTTAATTTATCTAAAAATAGAAAATGACCAAATTTCGTGGGACACCCAAAAAGAAATAGTTACCAAATTTCGTGGGACGGAGGGAGTAGTACTTACCATATATAGTCGTAGGCTTTCTGAATTTCCGAAGGACAAAGCATTTCCTCCTTTGCTTTCTTTTAGGCTTTCAAAAAATCTAGCTAAGCTAGCTAGTACTAATAGTTTGGTGGCATTAATTTCTAAACGTGATTCTTGATTTTTTTTATTATTATTATTATTATTATTATTATTTTTGGTTCTCAAATAGTACTAAATTAATTAGAGGGCCGGGGTCCGATGTATAAGTTTTAGATTCTAGCAAATAATCTGTATTATACTCCCTCCGTCCCATTTAACTTGTCCTGTTTCACTTTCAATCCAATGCACTTTTTTATCTGTTAATATCTCAAAATATACACAATGAAAAATTATACAAAATATATATTATAAAACTACGTGATCATATGATTCTAACAAGACCTATCTCGACTATTTTTTGCTAAATATATACTTGCAATTAAATTGAGTTAAAGCTGAACAATGAACAGTGTAAAAAAATCAAACAGGGCAAGTGTAGTGGGACGGAGGGAATATTAATCATGCACTAGAAGAAGATGGGGAAAACTAATGTTGCTAATAGAAAACCCTAGAAATTTATGCAATCTGAGAAACCTCAATAATAAAGCGAAATTAAGAATTTGGAGCCAAGAAATATAGAAAATTCATATCAGAACCTTTTTCTCTCGAATAAGCGTGAGGGAATTTTCTATGTCTTCAATTAGATTAACAATTTCTTCGTAACCCAGATCGTTGAGGCACTCTCCAATCCTTTGTCTGTTCCAATTCAACGAAAATTAATTAGGCCAAAGATGGAAAAATGGATACCAAAATATACTACTCAGAATAAATTCTAAAATATTTAATTTGAAAAAGCAGAATTTTAATTGCAACCTAATCTCCCTCCTGAGATTCCTGTTCATCTCCTTCAGTTTCTTCAGATGCTCTTGCATTCTCTACACAGATTTCATTTCCACCACACAATCCATCCATCAATTTATTTTTCATACATAAAAAAAAATAAAATATAAACAAACAAATAAATACTAACATTTTTTTTTTTTTTGGGGGGGGGGGGGGGGGGGGTGGGTTTATTAATTTAAAAAATGAAACTAATAATAACCTCATAGTGTGTGCTCCAAAGATCAACTCCAACAGTTTTCTGGTACAGATCAAACACCTGCTTCGTCCTACAAAAACAAATGAAGGTTTATGAAAACTCAGACCAGATCTCTTCTGTTTAATTCTCTCTTTCCGTGTAAGAGAAATTAATGGTTGAGAGAAGAAATGTGAGGGAGGGTAAGGTACGAGATGTTGGGGCTAATGTATTCGTGAAGCTTGTGGGTGGTGGAGATCATGATAATGGAGACTTTGGCATCGCAGAGAACGGTGAGTTCGTGTGCTTTCTTGAAAAGCCCATTCCTTCTCTTGGAGTAGGTCACCTGCCTGTTCGTCTGGTTCTCTATTCTCTTGATCTGGATTTTCCCACGAGCCATAATTCATATAATAATACCCTAGCTCGCTCGATCGATCAAAAATAATCTAATCTAACTTTCTTGTATTTTTGTATACCAGCAAGAGCTAGATCACGCGGACATTATCATTATCTAAAATGGCGATAAGATTGTTACAACTACAACTGTACTACTATTATTCTTGTAAGAAAAATTAGGGGACCGAAGGAAGAGATTCCGAAAATAGAAGTATTTGCTAAATGCGCGAAAAAGGGTTGCAGGAATTGATAAAAGTAATTTAAGAATCAGTCATTTCTTGTTATCTGTCATCACCACAATAGTGAAGTTTTTCATTGCAGAGATTTTGGTGTTGGGGTCCGGGGAGTTTGGCGCGGTTAAAGATGAAAGAGTGGAAGTCCAGCTGAGGACACGTCGACACCTGTCATGTCCTGGGTCTTTTTTTCTTTTTGAATTTGAATCCCTATCATCACTGCTCGTGACTGACCTAGTGAGTGCTGTGACTGATGCATGGGTGCTTTTTGCTTTGGGCCTTTGATTGGCCATGTTTGACCTTTTAACAGTGACGACGACGACGAGGACATTTTAAGGTATGTCATGTCGTCGATCTAATTGTCTGTGGTGGAGAGATTATTACTTTTAGGCTTTTTAAATTTGTCCAATCCATTTAACCATTTTGCGGTGCGATCATGCCATCAAATTGTAGTAGTTGTATGCTTTAATTTCCTTATGTACGTGTTTAATTAATACTTCCTCTGTATTATTATTTTTGTTACATTGGTCTTCGACACACATGCCGAGACACATTTTCAATGATTAATAACTTAAATTGTGTACAACGAAAAATTATAAAAAATTGATTGTCTAAAACTACAAGATTAGACGAATCTAACAAGATCTCACTTGACTATGTTTTTCTTACATAACTATACTAAAAGTTTGAATCAAAGTTAAACAGTGAATAGTGCAAAAAACTCATCCGTAACAAAAATGTTGAGACGGAGGTAGTACTTCATGTTGGTCATGGTCCTGTTTAGGAATTAGCTGTTAGCTGTTAATTGATTTTGTGAGTAATAATTAGCTAAAATTAGCTGTTTGATAATTTCGAGACTAATTTTTTGCCTAGAATAAGCTAAAATTCAAAATGCTGCTATTTGCAGCGGTTTCAAAAAGAGCTGATTGAACACTGTTTTAAGTTATTTTGTCTTTTTAAATAAGTTATTTTATCTCATATTGTGAGACAAATTAGCTGATTGAATTTAGCCGTTTCGCCAAACAGGGCCATGTTTTACGTGACTAGTGTTGCTTGCTTTACACAGGAGTTTGGCAGTGTCTCATTCTATCAAAATCAATGGCAAAAAAAATGATTTTTGCACTTAGGTGGTGATTAATGAGTTTCTAAGCTAGGGTTGATGATAACTGTAGACTATTGTCACAGCTACCAATTAAACCTTCGTCCCAATGTAATTTCTCAAAAAATACCAATACTAGATTTTATGAGTAATCCGTGTCGTCCCTGTAAAATGTACAAAAGAACAATTCACATCACACAGACCAATATTTAAAAAAGACAAGTAAGTCTTACATCAATGGAGAATTCCAGCAAGTAAACCTCGCATTTGGCCCACCGTGGGTTAGAACTTCGAAGAGGCCGGCCAGGCATCTCATCTCGCCCAGTAATTAATGTACTAATGTAACAGTAGTCGCCGAAAATGTTTTGTATGATGCGAGAGATGTGGTGTTGCCATATTGTTAACAGTAGAAATTTTGGGAGAAAAGAATCTCTCTTTTATTGAAGAACTTGGAGGAAAGATTACATGAAAACTAGAAAGCAAATTACAGGAATGGAAGAAAGCAATAAAGGAATTTAAGAACAGAAAGCGATAAAATGCAAGAAAACTGTAAAATAAGTAAAAATCTCTCTGGGAGTGTCGGAGTTGTCCCTCGCGTATGATGTTGCTTATGCTTATATAGTGGAGATGTCTTCCTCAGATCTGGACGCTTCATGATTCATCTCTTGATATGTTTCCTTGTTTCCTTGATAGCGTATCCGCTTAGGATCTGTTTCCATGATCCTGTCTGGATTTCTTTCCTTATCAGTGTCTTGCCTTGATGTGTTTCCTTGTATGAGGCCTCCATTCAATGTGGCATTCCAGGCGGCCTCCATCCTGAACCCTAAACCCTAATGCGGCATTCTAGACGGCCTCCATCCTTCTAGACGGCCTCCATCCTTCCAGACGGCCTCCATCTTATGCGGACGGCCTCCATCCTTCCAGACGGCCTCCATCTTATGCGGACGGCCTCCATCCTTCTAGACGGCCTCCATCATTCCAAACGGCCTCCATCCTAGGGTTGACCTCCACCATCTCTTTGGGCCTCCACGGCCTCCACCTTACAGACAGCCTCCATCCTTACGGACGGCCTCCACCATCTCTTGGGCCTCCATCGTCCGGGCTGTTGTCTACGCGGCCTTCCTCTTCCGGATATATTTTACTGGCTAATTTATTTAGACGAGCAATTCCATTGGGCTTAATATATTTTGCTATGTTAACAGATGCCCCCCTCGCCCATTTTGTCTGATTAGCATTTTAAGACAAACTTGCGCGCTCTAATTCTAGGGTTTGGAATTTTGAAGCCCATTAAGGCCCAATAGGGCAAAACCCTAGCCCTATAAATACTCTCTTCATTTCAAAAATTTGGAAAGTTTCCAAACAAATTCACCTTCCAAATTTCTTCCCTTCTCCCTTATCTCTTGGCCGCCGCCGCCGTCAACCGGGCGCCGCCGCCGTCTCACTCGCCGCCGGCCGCCGCCGCGTCGGACGCCACCGCCGCGCATTCGCTGGGAGGCCGCCGTCAGCTTTCGCGGAGGAGAGCCGCCGCGCTCGGGCCGCCGTCTTCAAGGGAGGCCGCCGCTGCCTTGCCCCGAAGGCCGCCATCGCTACTCGCCTTGGGAGCCAGGGCCGCCATCTTCAGGTGGTTTGGGGGCCGCCACTCTCGAGCTTTTGGGAGGCCGCCATCTACGAGCTCGGGGCCGCCACCACCTGTTTCGCCAGGGCCGCCATCGAAGGCTTTGGGTTGAGGCTGCCATCGCTGCTCGCCAGGGCCGCCGCCGCTGCCCGCCAGGGCCGCCACCTCTCGAGCACTCGGAGGCCGCCATTCCTCTAGCGCTTGGGGCCGCCACCGCCGTCTGGAGTCGAGGCCGCCACCGCCACCAGGGTGTCCAGGCCGCCATCCTCATCATGGATGAGGTAAGTTCCACATGCTCTCTTGTCTTGATGTATATTTTGGTGGAGGCCTATCACATGTGTTAATATTTTGGCATTTCTGAAATACATGGTAGATGTGGAACTGAATTTCCTGCTAGACTTGTCCCTGTTGATCTTGCTGAATTTGTGCATGTATAGTGATTTCGTGCTTTTGACATGTATTTCTGATAACATGAATTCCAGCTAGATCACTTGTCTCCACACTGTTTTCCATTGCATGACTTTGACATAACATAAAAATAGTACTCTAGCTAGATCACTTATCTCCACCTTGTTTTGTCATTGCATGACTTCGACATAGAGATGATTCTAGCTAGACTAGTTATCTCTTGTTATTGCCTTTCATGATTTCGACATAGGATTTAGAGAACATAGCCTACCATGACATAGGACTTAGCTAACCTAGTGTCGCTTCCTTAGTCATCCCACGCTTTGCTCATGACATAGGATCTAGTAGACGACACCACTCCGGTCGCCACTCCCTTGGCTCAGGCCGCCATTCACCATTTATCCGGATCATCATCGGCCGCCACTCAGGGGCCTCCAGTCCCATCAGTTCAGGCCGCCATTTTATCCGCTCTGGCCGCCACCCCCTTGACAGGGTTTGCTGCTTCGTCGTCTCGTGGCATGGCTTTTCAGGTTTTGAACTCTTTCCTTAGGTTCAACAAGCTAGACTGTCTAGGTTCACCAGGTTTACCTCATAATGGCTCACCTCTAAACCTTCGTGATATAGGATGTTGCCAGATCCGTCCCTCCCTTAAACAATCAGACCGCCACTGCCAGCGTCCAAAACCCCTTCCAGGCCGCCACTTCGGCTTCCCCCATGACTCAGGTTCATTTTGCTTTATCTCCTTTAAGGTGGCCTTTGTCTTCGTCGTTTAATCCCGGTTGTTTGCTTTACTACAGAGTCCGCTTATTCCGGATTCTGATGATGAGTTTCCCGATGCTGATCGTCGTGAGTCGGAGCCTTTTTTGCGGCCGTTTCATAGCACGACTGCGCACGCGGATGTAGCCAAGGATTTTTTATCATGCCGTCTTCCAATTACTAAAGCTGCATTTACGACTGCCTTCATGTCTCAGACTAAGGCCATTCGATCTCACCGGAGTGGCCTTACTTCTTCCAACTCGAGGGTCAACGTTGATGATGATAGTAATCTAGGTAAGTACATTGCATGGATGGAGAGGATGAGTGGTCGTGCTCCTGAGTGGGCTGCCTGGGGTATTGAGGAGGCTATCACACTTTCTACCAGGCCAGTAGTAGTACATCACCGCTTGATCTATTATCTGATGGGTTTTTGGAATTCCTCGGTCAATGCTTTCCAGTTCCCTTGCGGCTTCATTGGTCCTACTCTTCTCGATGTCGCGATGATCACAGGACTTCGCATAGATGGAGCCGAGCTTACACATTCGGGTGTTGATGATCCCGCACTTGGTTCATCCATTTGTCCTCCGGGCAAGTTGGCCAGACGATATGCGCCATATATTGACCATAATATGACTACAGTAGATTCTGCATCTACACGGGATGAGCATGTGGCTTTCCTCTTGATGTGGTTTAGCCGATTCATCATATGTACTAGTGCTCGTACCATTTTGCGCACTGCCCTCCCTCTCGTTCTAGCTATTATGAGTCCGGAGTCTCGAGCTACGGGCTCCTATTTCCTTGGCACCCTATTCAGTGGCATGGCCAAGGCATCCGGCATGTTAGCTAGTGGACGGGATCCTGCTACCACGGCCTTCGGACCATTCTGGTTTATGCAGTTATGGGTCCAGTTGTACTTTCCCCAGCTGTTTGTCCGTGTATCTCGCCCTGGTCCGAGGGATGTGATAGATGGTCTTCCGCTAGGTAGGATATTGGCCGCCGATTCGGTGAGGATTAGCAGAGACACTCTCCTACGATGGGATGGTCTGAGGATCATCCGTTGGTGTTATCATTATCGGCCATCCTATCATGACCTCTACGTGTATGCCCCCATTGGCCGATTGCTCTCCACTCTTCTATGTAGGCCCGACCGGCCGCACGGCCTTTACGGAGAGAATACCTGGAATATTAGTATGAAGCCTCATATGCTCTTGAGCGGGCTTCATCCACATACAGCTGAGCCGTACTGTCCTCAGTTATTAGCTCGTCAGTTCGGCTGCCACCTCGGGCTTCCTCGTCGAGTGATATGGCCTGCCCCTTTTAGCCGTGACTCGAGATTGACACTTACGGATGCTGCGATTACGGCGATACTGGCTTTCTCGTCCCGTTTGACGCATTCCAGTTATTTGCCTTTTACTCCTACGTGGTCACTTGCTGCCGGCTTTATGGCGTGGTGGACGCCCTATATCACTTCTATTTTGCCGCTACATAATGAGCTTACGTCCCGTTTTGGAGGTCCGCTGCGTGATTCCTCCTCACAGCGATCCCGTACTGTGGCCACTTCTTCTTCCCGTAAGCGTCGAAGAGGTATGTCAGACTCTATTTTCCTATCCAAACTGCATATCTTACGCAGGTACTTAAACGTTGTTTTTCTGTCCACAGTTGATGATGAGACGAGTGACGAGGACGTTCCAGTTAGTGACGGGAGTGACGAGGACGTCCCAGTTAGTGACGGGCGTTCTAGTTCGGATGAGGAGGAGACGAGTTCTAGTGATGAGGAGGCACATTCTGGTGAGGAGGGTCATGCGGGTGACATGGACGACGACGAGCATGAGGAGGATGAGTCTGATGATCCTGCAGAGACTGCGGATGATTGCGGCCAGGCGGATGACCCTATTGATGACGTTCCCGTGGCCGTTGATGCCTGGTACTCTTCTTCTTTAGGTAGATCTTCTGAGTCTACGGAGGAGATGTTAGCTCGTGCTGACTACATCATTCTTCATGGCCATGATGATCCTAGGTATCAGACTAGCGCCACGGTGACTGGCACTGATGATCCTATGACTACTGTTGCTGATCAGGTATGTTTCTCTACTTTAGATTTTTACTCTTTATTGCTTCTGATACTGTAACAACATTCCTCTTGGTTGGTGCAGATGGATCCACATTCCCCTAGGACAAATGATGCAGTTGGCTTAGCTGACCACACGTTGGCCTCTCAGGTATTTTTGAATTGCGTCTTCACCTATTCATATTTTGATTAAACTAGGTGATTTGAGGATATTCGCCCTCCAGCTTCCTGCAGATACTACTCAGACTGCAGACCGCGTTTCCGAGACTATTCAGACTGACCCTTCGGTGATTCCTCAGGTATTCTTTACTGATTTATGTCACCTCTTGTTTTCTTCCTGAAGGACATGTTCTAAAGACCTCCCTTTCCAGATTCCCCTAGACCAGGCGGGTCGCCCTACTACTGTTGCTCCTATTACTTCAGCTGATGCGGTCGTGCTGCCTCCTCTGGTATGTCTCATTTCAGCTTGCATGGTTATAAGATTTTCTTCGCATATACTCATGTGAAGCTACCCTCAGGTACCCGCGGTTCCTCTCCCGATTCCGGTGACCTCTGTGTCTTCTGGTCCTCAGGTACCCGGCTTGGTTGATGGAGTTATCAGTTCGTCGTGTGAGGCGTTCGACCGCCTCTTGTCCACCCATACCGATCTCCTTTCCACCGAGGTGGTTTCTAGTCTAGATCGCCTGCTGGATGATGTTGCCGCAGTTCCTGCATTTGCTGAGGATGCTGACTTCCTTGGATTCTCAGAGCTCATCTCTGACCTATCCATTGCCTACCCTGCCTTTAGCAGCTCCGCGGATCAGTCCGCCCAGGAGCTGACGCTGCTTGATGACCTCGAGGCGCGACATCGTGACCTTTGTTCTCAGATGGATGTTCTCCGCCCCCAGCGCGATCAGTTGATTGTTGATCGCGAAGTTAGAGAGAGCCGCAGATCCCATCTTGAGGGGTTTATTACACGAGCAGAGCACGATATTGAGGAGGCAGAGCGTATCATTTTGGAGAGGAGGAGCGCCATTCAGGGAGCTAGGGAGGAGCTAGCTTCACTGGAGCCTGCCTTAGCCGACATTTCCTCCCGAGCTACTGAGGTGGGGACTGCCTACGATCGCTTAGCCGCAGACGAGAGCGATTTATCGACTTAGTTGTCGGGAGTTCGGACTCGTCGGCTTCGACTATCCGTTCGTGCTCGCGCTTCCGCGGCCGCACTTCGTCGCCTGACGGATATTTTTGGGCGTACTCGTGATCGGTGGGCCCTCATGCGTCGGCGCATATTGGGCGATGGGACGCAGCCTCCCGTTTAGTTTCTAGCACTGCTTTTCAGTACACTTCTGGGTCAGCCCATCGGCCTTGTGATGGGCAGTTTCTGCTTTTGCTTTGGGATATTATGGCTACTTTTGGCCGAACTTGTGATTGGCCACTTTGGATGTACTCATGTTTCTTACTCAGATTCCCATACTGATGGATAGAACATTTTGAGATATTTTGCGTTTATGCTTTGTTTATGTACTTGACCATCAATATCCATTAGTTTATATGCACCATTAATCAACCTTTGCGTAACAATGAACGGCCCTTCCCAATTTGGAGACCACTTGCCTGTCTCATTGTCTCGCACCCCCGAGGGTAGAATCACCTTCCATACTAAGTCTCCCTCGCTAAAGGCTTTGCCTCGAACTCTCTTGTCATAATGTCTCGCCATCCTCATCTTTTGGCGACGGATATTTTCCAAAGCGGTAAGCTTGTCGCCATCTGCTGTCTCCAACTCTTGCAACATGGCCTTTTCATACTCAGCTAAGTCTAAGTGATGCTGTTGGGCCACTCTTAGAGAGGGGACCGTGATCTCCAAAGGCAGAACGGCGTCATGACCATATGTCAGGTAATATGGTGTGAAGCCAGTGGAGGTGGACTTAGCATTCCGGTAAGCCCATAGGACTTCCGACAGAGCCTCATGCCACTTTCTTGGTTTCTCACCTACCGCCTTCTTGATCATATTTATCAAGATTTTATTGGTGGCCTCCGCTTGACCGTTTGCTTGGGGGTAATACGGAGTGGAGTGGTATATGCGAATCCCGAATTGTCTGGCAAAGGCTAAGAACTTTTCGCCGGTGAACACAGTCCCTTGATCCGCAGTGATTGTTTGAGGAATTCCAAATCGATGTATGAGCTCAGTTATGAACTTAATTACATCATTTTGATCTATCTTCCTCATTGGCCATGCTTCCACCCATTTGGTAAAGTAATCAGTGGCCACTAGTATGAATGTGTGGTTCTTGGACGACGGCGGGTGAATTTTTCCAATGATGTCCATCCCCCAGCCACGAAATGGCCAAGGCTTGATGACTGTGTGTAACTCTTCCGCTGGTACTCTCTGAATTGGCCCATGTTTCTGGCAAGCCTCGCAACCTCGGGCATAGACGATGCAGTCTTCCATGATGGTTGGCCAAAAATATCCATGACGATGAATACTCCATCTCATGCTAGGTCCTGCTCGATGGGAGCCGCATATCCCCTCGTGAACTTCTCCCATTACCAACTTAGCCTCCTCGGGACCTATACACTTGAGCAGTTATCCATCGACCGCCCTTCGGAATAACTCACCATCTATCAGTGTGTATCGTAAAGATTTGATTTTTAGCGAGCTGTCCCCTCCAGATGACGGGTCCTCGAGGTATCGTGTGATTTCAGTCCTCCAGTCATCGTTGGAATGTTGGGGTTGGAATCCTCCTCGGTCTCCAGACTTATCCGTGATGGCGGCAATGCATGGTGCCCCCCTAGGGCGACTAGACTGCCAGCCTGAAGCCAGTTGGGCGGCTTCGTTAGCCTCTTGATTTTGACTTCTAGGAATGTGGGTGATGGTGACATCCGAAAATTTGGATAAGAGTTCCAATGCTGTCTCGTGGCATTTGACTAGCCTTGGACTCTTGCATTCATATTCTCCTGTTAGCTATTTCAGGATGACCTCGGAGTCTCCAAAAATGGTAATGGATTTCGCACCCTTGAGTAATGCTGTCTCTAGGCCAAATATTAAAGCCTCATACTCCGCTTGATTGTTGGTGGTGCCTGGTTCCAGCTCTCGAGCGAGCTTCCAATGTTGTCCCAAAGGGCTAGTGATCGTAATGCCGGCTCCGGAGCCGCTACTCGCACATGATCCATCAAAGGTCAATTCCCAAGGCTCAAATCCGATGAAGGATGCCTCTTTGGGATCCTCTGGTATTGTTGATGAGGGATGCTGAGCTAGGAAATCAGCTAAGGCTTGTCCCCTGACAGCTTTTTGAGGGACGTGTACCAGAGTGAAGGGACTAATCTTCATAGCCCATTTAGCCTGGCGACCCTTCAGTGCTGGCTTATGCAGGAGTGTTCTTACCAAGTCGAATGGAGCTACCACTTGGACTGTTCTTGGCAGCATGTAATGTTCCAATTTACTGCAGGAGTATACCAAAGCGTAACATAGTTTCTCCAATGCAGTATATCTTACCTCTGGTCCTTGTAGGGTTTTGCTGAGGTAATAGATAGCCCTTTCCCTGCCATCTTCATCATCTTGTGCAAGTAGACATCCGATGGATTCTTCGGAGGCTGACACGTATAGCTTTAGAGGTATTCCCTGCCTCGGTGGTACTAGCACTGGAGGATTGCTTAACGCTTTCTTTATTTCTTCGAAGGCCGCTTGATGCTCGGCTGTCCATGAAAATATCTCGTTCTTTCTTCCTTTAAGTAAGGTAGTGAACGCCTTCATCTTCCCAGCTGCATTAGCAATGAATCTCCTTAAGAAATTGATTTTGCCAATCAGTGATTGTAGTTCTTTGAGGTTAGATGGCGCGCGGGCTTCTAAGATGGCTTTGGCCTTGTTGTGATCTACCTCGATACCTCTTTCATGCACAAGGAAACCTAAGAAGTTCCCTGCTGCCACTCCGAAGGCACACTTAGCTGGATTGATTTTCAATCCATGTTGCCTCATTCGAATGAATGCGTTCTCCAGATGGGCCAAGTGCTGGCCGAATTCACATGACTTGACTACGATGTCATCAATGTAAACTTCAAGTGTGTGGCCAATTAGATCATGAAAAATCATGTTCATGGCCCTTTGATATGTTGCTCCGGCATTCTTCAAGCCAAAAGGCATGACCACCCATTCGAAGATGCCGACTGGTCCTGGGCAACGAAAAGCAGTTTTATGTACATCAGATTCAGAAATGAAGATTTGATTGTACCCAGAATAACCATCCATTAATGACAAAAATTTGTAGCCGGCGGCCGCATCAACAAGCATATCGGCCATAGGCATTACATACTCATCCTTAGGTGTAGCCAAGTTTAAATTTCTAAAATCTATACAGACTCTTAATTGACCATTTTTCTTCACAACAGGTACAATATTTGCAAGCCACTCTACATAGCGACACGTTCTAATGTAACCTGCTCTAAGAAGCTTTTCAATCTCGGCCTTTATCTTTGGGATGGTGTCTGGATCAAAACGTCTAGGCGATTGCTTGTGAGGTCTGAACTCAGGATGGGTTGGCAACTTGTGCTCCACTAGTTCTCTTGATAATCCTGGCATATCTGTATACTGCCACGCAAAACAGTCTTTGTATTTCTGGATCAGCTCCACTAGTTGGTGCCGCTCCTCATCGGGCAATGAAGCGCTTACCTTGGTGAGTTTTGGCTCTGCATTAGTTCCAAGGTTGATGTCCACAAGGGGTTCCTTAGCTTCCGGACTAGGCAATGTCCGCTTCACAGGGGATGGCCACTCAGATGGCCTTGTATCAGTTGGACTCTTGGACTTGTCTTCGGCACCCATCATCATCTCAGTGGTGGCGAGCCGCTGCAGCAAATCTTTATAGATGTCTTGGCTATTCATCATGTGGAGTCTGAGGATTCGGGTCGGCCGGATGTAGCTTGAAGCCGCTGGAAGTGAAGTCGATGGACTCGAAGTCTAAGTCCACACCAATCAAAGCCGATGCTGGCTGGACATCCTCTAAGTAGAAGACTGCCTCATCGTTGTTGCGGTCGTGTGCTATGAAGGGCTGAGGATCTGCTTCCACCAGTTCCACTTGATCATCATTCCAGATAAGCAGTTGTTGGTGTAAGGTGGATGGCACACATTGTGCCATGTGAATCCAATCGCGTCCTAGTAATACTGAGTAGCAAGTTTTTGACTTTACCACGAAGAAGGCCACTTTGATCGTCTTGGACCCTACAGTGACGTCGGCTGTTATGAATCCTGCTGGTTGAGTAGTTTCTCCCACAAAGCTGCACATCCTGACCCTGGTGGGGATGAGGTCCTTCTCACTCTTGCCGATCTTCCTCAAAGTGGACATTGGCATCACGTTTGCTGCTGCCCCATTGTCGACGAATACCCTACTCACTGGCCGCCCATCAATGTGAGCTTTGATATACAGAGGTTACAACTGCCTGGTTTGAGACACTTCCGGTTTGGCGAACTGTGGAAACATTGGCCCTTGAACAAGCTGGCCACTTAATTCTTCGAATAGATTTCTGGTTGGATGAGAGAGTTCTGCTATCATCTCATCCATCTCCTCGATGAGCTTGGCGAACGATGGCTCTTCTTCGTCGCATATCTCAGACTCCGCATCACTGACTTCCTCATCCGCCGCCAATCCCACGACTTGCATAGGCACCACAGGGTCTGATGGTTCCTCTTCTTGCTCATACTTGTAGCCTGCTTCCTTAAGTTCTTCTTCCAAACCGACCCAGAAAGCTTCATCCAAGTTGTTTAGCTCACCCTCCATGTTGGCTTCCTCATCGAGTTCCATGTTGTCCAACATATCGAGATCTTCCGTAATGACACCTACCGCGCTAATGCCGACTTTAGGCTTTTCTTGGTTAGCCCCCATAGCCGCTTCCACATCTTCGGGAGTGACCGCCCCAAAGCTGACTTGTGTGACCTCACTGTTTGTCTGAACTCCAGATTCCATGTCTGTCTGTTTGGGTTCGTCTACACTCTTGCAATAAGCGAGGAACCCCTCATAGCTATCGGGTTCGCTCCCCAGTTTCCGGTCTTGATGGGCCGCTATGTAAGCAAAGAACCTGGTGAGAACCTTCATCATAGCCATTTCTCTAGCTGACCCCGGATCACCCATGCGACTAAACCTCTCCATGAATTTATCTGCCCAAGGTTCACTTCCTTCACTTGATTCGGCCACGACGGCCGCCTTGCCTTTGTCCCTGGCAGACGAAGGTTGTTTCTTTATCTGAGCGGACCTGGGCTCCATGGTTTCGCGTTGGGGCGCTGGATGGCGACGCTCCGCCCATTGAAGTCTTTCCCGAACTGGCCTCCTGGTGGGAGGTGATGGTGAATGTGTCCTTCGTGGAGATGGTGGTCTCCTGGAGGGAGGTGATGGTGAATGTGTCCTTCGTGGAGATGGTGGTCTCCTGGAGGGAGGTGATGGTGAACGTGGCCTCCTTGAGGCCTCATTAGACCTTCCCCTGTAATCTCCCAGCCGCTCATGCACCGGCTTTCGAAATGATACGGGGGGACTATACCTGATGTACAGAGGTCTCCCATCCGGATGCTGCAATCTCTCGTGGATAGGCCTCCGCCGTTCGGATGTTTCCCCTTGAGATCTGAAGTAAGTTGGTTGTACTGGTTTTCGGGGCTTAGACGACTCTAACTTATGGACCTGAGCTTCCCATTGCCGCATTTCCTCGGCATACCTTCTTTGAGCTCGTCTGTACTGACTCCTCGTCATGGGTGGCGGCTCCTTTTGAGTGGCCTTGCCTCCTGCCCGGTTCCGCATCCATCTATCAGCTTCAGCGGGGTGTTCTGGACGCCTCATTAAGGTTGGTATCACCTCCACTCTTTGTCTGTAATCCCTAGTAGCAGGTTGATGCTTCCCGTTGTCGCGGACCTCCACAGCAGGTTTTGGGATTTCAATCCTCAAAGGAGGATTCTCCCTTTTCTGGTGTTCATTCTCTTCAGCTTTCAGAACTCTTGCAAAGTCCCCTTGAGACATGTGTTTGAACCTGGGCTGCTTGCTATACAATTGCTTTTCTCTTTCTCTCCCAGTGTCAGATTCATCTGATAATAGGTCGTCATCTTGTTCGTCGATCTCAACACGTTCCCCTTCTTGATCCATCCGGATACTGGAGCCGCCATCATCTGGGTGTGGAACAAGTCTAGCCGCACCCACATGAAGTTGTGGAAACGGATCCAAGTCCACTTTCATACCTGCAATTTTTAAACGCCCTTCTTTAATCTTATTTTGTATGGCAGTTTTAAAACTCCGGCATTTGGTAATGCTATGCGTATATGAGTTATGCCACTTACAAAACGATCGGCCCCGAATTTCCTCGGCCGTTGGTAACCTCTGCCCCTCAGGCAGCTTGATTACGCCATCTTTGAGTAAGGCGTCGAATACTTGGTCTGCCTTGCTCATGTCGAAAAGGTCCTCTTCGGGCTTATACTTGGCTTCCCTTTGTCTAGGCGGTTTAAGGGCAGCACAGGTGTGTGGCTTGGCTATCTGGACTAGTTCTGCAATAGCCACTTCCACTGGTTCGTCCTCCTCGTCGCTGAGTGTCACTTCCTCGAAGTGGACTCGACGTATAGGACGTCTCCCTTCTTGTTCCTCCAGGAACGTTTCCAAGCGAGCCGCTCTTTCGGCCAGCTGGGCAAGGTCAGTTGCATCCTGCACAATTAAATGCTCCTTTAGTTTTGGCAACATGTTAGCCACTGCAATATTGGCTATTTCTTTTTCAGGAATTGCTATGGAACATCGGCCTTTCAGCTGTTGTAATCTACCAATAAAAGAGCTTGCCGCCTCATCGGCATGCTGTTTAGCATTAGTGAGATCAGTGAGGCTTACCTGAGATAGCGGAGTGTAAAACCTATCATGGAATGCCCGTTCGATATCAGCCCAATTCTGGATTGAGTTAGGCCGCAACGATGCAAACCATGCGAAAGCAGGTCCGGTGAGAGACGAGCTGAACAGTCTTAATTTCAGCCAGTCATTGGCCGCTGCTTCCCCGCACTGGGCAGTGAACCTCCCGATGTGTTCCACTGTAGATTTGCCCTCATCTCCCGAAAAGGAAGTGAAGTCCGGCATCTTGAAACCCCTCGGATAGGGTTGCATGGTGTCTACCCAATCCGGATATGGCTTCCGGTACGTAGGCCGCTCCATCGGCTTTAACTGGATTCCAAAGTGCTGCTGCATCATGTCCGCGAGCAGCTCTGGTGAAATCACGTGTGCCTGCGTAGGAGGCATCGCAGCAGCAGGTGTCGTGGGTGCTCCACATGATTGTGGAGCGTGTCCTCCTGTGTGGATAGGAGTGGCGGCCTGTGCCGCGTGGATAGGAGTGGCGGCCTGCACCATAGGAGCCGCCATCACTCCACCTGTCTGGGTAGCCTGCCCCCCTAGGGTTGGTGGCATCCAACCCGGGTTGAGAGGAGCCGCCATATATGGTGCAGTTGGGATGTTCGGCATCTGAGGTGCCGCCTGTCTGGGTGCCATGCTAGGTCCGGCCGCCATGCAGCCTGGTGTGGCACTGGTTGCCATCAACGGGTTTGATGGAACATATACCGGCATGGGAGGTGCCGCGTAACCCAAGTTCGGCATGCTGGGTGCCGCTGTAGAGAAAGTATACGATGTCTGGTATGACTGGGGAAACATACTGGCCACGCTTCCAGAGTCCGGGAGTGGTGGCTGGCCCAGTGTGTTTCCCCACATTCGGTGTTGTCCTCCTGAAGGTCCCGGATACGGAGTGCTAAGGTGCCATAGTAGAGTTGAATGACGGGAGGCCTCCATCGCATAGGGAACCGCATATCTGGCTAGTCTGGTCGGCCATGGCGGGCTGCAGGACGTCCATCAAGTGCCTTGTAAGCAAAGGCATGAATTCGGCCATCGATTCGGTCATCGATAGCCGCATTTGTTCCGACAGAGTGGGGATCTGCATTATCCCCTGCGGTGGTGAGGTGATGTTCGCCGTCTCGCCGGCGTTCTCATCCAATGTGCGCTGGACTGTCTGGTCTTGCAGAGACATGTTCTCAAATTCTTGTGTCAGATCAGCAACGATTCTTCCGGATCTAAGACGCATGCACTACTGAAGCAGATATGGTCTTGAATCGGGTCCCACTGGGCGTGCCAATTTGTTAACAGTAGAAATTTTGGGAGAAAAGAATCTCTCTTTTATTGAAGAACTTGGAGGAAAGATTACATGAAAACTAGAAAGCAAATTACAGGAATGGAAGAAAGCAATAAAGGAATTTAAGAAAGAAAGCGATAAAATGCAAGAAAACTGTAAAATAAGTAAAAATCTCTCTGGGAGTGTCGGAGTTGTCCCTCGCGTATGATGTTGCTTATGCTTATATAGTGGAGATGTCTTCCTCAGATCTGGACGCTTCATGATTCATCTCTTGATATGTTTCCTTGTTTCCTTGATAGCGTATCCGCTTAGGATCTGTTTACATGATCCTGTCTGGATTTCTTTCCTTATCAGTGTCTTGCCTTGATGTGTTTCCTTGTATGAGGCCTCCATTCAATGTGGCATTCCAGACGGCCTCCATCCTGAACCCTAAACCCTAATGCGGCATTCTAGACGGCCTCCATCCTTCTAGACGGCCTCCATCCTTCCAGACGGCCTCCATCTTATGCGGACGGCCTCCATCCTTCCAGACGGCCTCCATCTTATGCGGACGGCCTCCATCCTTCTAGACGGCCTCCATCATTCCAAACGGCCTCCATCCTAGGGTTGACCTCCACCATCTCTTTGGGCCTCCACGGCCTCCACCTTACAGACGGCCTCCATCCTCACGGACGGCCTCCACCATCTCTTGGGCCTCCATCGTCCGGGCTGTTGTCTACGCGGCCTTCCTCTTCCGGATATATTTAACGGGCTAATTTATTTAGACGAGCAATTCCATTGGGCTTAATATATTTTGCTATGTTAACACATATATACTTTTTGAGATATCTGCACATGGCCGTCTCTAACTTTTTGGGGGTCCAGAGCGAAATTTCAACTTTTTTTATTTTTTTTATTTTTTATTTTTTATTTTTTTTCGCGAAACCGAAGCTAGAAAAATGGTAGTGAGAGAGGGATATGGGCCGGATAAGGAATCGAACCCAAGGCATATACTTGACCACTTGGGTAAACTAAGTGCTCATCTCCGAATGTATTCATTAGTCTCACATAGTGATAAAAATAAATTATTTAATATTCACTCCGTCCTAGGTATATTGTCTTGTTTGATTTTTTAACACTATTTATCATTTAATAATTGGAAAAATTTCATTGAATTTAGTCTTATTAAATTCATATACTCATTTAGTTTTTGAATATATATTTTACATAAGTTTTTCTTATACATGTTTTAACATATTAAGAATTAAGAAAATGGATTGGATTGTGTGTATAAGTTAAAAAAACATATATGCTGGGATGAATGGAGTATTAACTAATAAATTCAAAACAATATAAAAAAATCATACTAAATATTTTAAATACAATAAAAAAATAAGGATTACTTTAATAAATTTATTTTTATAAATAAACACAAATTATTGATTGAAAATTTTATACTTTTGAGATTTCATAAAAATATAAAGAATGAGAATGGAAGAAAATGAAATAGATTTGACAAAAAAATATTAACAAAAATTATAGCAAAAATATAAAGAAAAACATAGGGGATGTTACACATGTAAGTGTATAGGTTGGATGTCTTCACTACATAATACTACAAGAAGTGTGTGGCCTTGTGTATAGTACTACAATCTAAATGTAGTCTTGTGTATTGTAGTACATAGTAGTACAACCTAAATGTAGTGTGTTGTATGAATCACTATAAATAGCTGAGTAATGAAACGAGGATAACACACCTCGATTGATACTTCCTCTTGATCCTCTCTCTCTCTCTCTCATTTTTATTTTTCTTCTTCATTATCTATACACTATATACATAAGCTAATAGGTCCACAGAAGTTATATTTCTATAACACGTTATCAGCACGAGGGTTGTTCGAGTTTTGTTGAAATACCAGTTGGGTTCTGTTCGAGGTTTGCCGAAATACAAAGTTCATACCGAGGTTCTGCCGAAAATTTCCAAGTCTACAAGGAGGTCATCCTAGGTAATATATTTATACTATTTTCAATATAGATCATGTCTAACCTTGCAAAGCAACTGTTTACGCCCCTTGAAGTTTCCGGAAGAAACTATCAACTATGGGCTATAGATGTGAAGATGCATCTTGAATCAATGAATTTGGAAAGAACGATTGAAAAGGGAAATGATATGGCTAATTCTGAAAAAGCCAAGGCGATGATTTTTCTGCGCCATCACTTTGATTCAGCCCTGAAGTCTGAATATCTGACCCTCCAGGATCCTGCTGATCTCTGGGAGGATTTAAAAGAAAGGTATGATCACTTGAAGATGGTCAACCTTCCTAAAGCAAGAAATGATTGGCTGACGTTGAGATTGCAGGATTTTAAATCCGTCAGCGAGTATAACTCTGCCATGTTTAGAATCACTTCACAGCTGAAATTGTGCGGTGAAAAGGTATCTGATCAAGAGATGCTTGAAAAAACCTTTACTACATTCCACGCCTCGAATATGCTCATACAGCAGCAATATCGAGAGAGGAGATTTACGAGATATTCTGAACTCATTGTGTGCTTATTGTTGGCTGAACAAAACAATGAGCTGCTATTGAAGAATCATGAGTCACGACCTACTGGTGCTAGTCCATTCCCAGAAGCGGATGCGACTCAAATTTCTAGAAACCACCAAACTTGGGATAATACACGAGGTGGTCACCGCGGACGTGGTCGCGGTCGTGGTTATAGTCGTGGTCGTGGTTGTGCTCGTGGTCAAGGTCGTGCACGCGGTCAAAATCACAAATCCAGAAGATTTGAGCCAAATAGTCAAATGAATGAAAAATGGCAAGATAATAAAGACAAGTGCCACAGATGTGGAATGGAAGGACACTGTTCCCGGACTTGTCGTACCGCGGAGCATCTTGTGAAATTATACCAAGATTCAGTAAAGGGAAAAGGCAAAATGGCAGAGACAAATTTGGTTACAAGTGATGATATCATTATGCCTATCATTCCAGCTCCTGAAGCAGCTGACCCTTTCAACATGGATGCTGGACCATCTTTCACGGCAAATTTTGATATAGATGACTTTATGGAAAATGTTGATTAATGTTTTTGTTATGTTTATTTTTATTATATCTTTTTGTATTTTTATTAGCTAGTATATCAAATTTTGCTATGTACCCTTTGTACTCTTTGGCATGGATATTAATATAGCATTTTCTTCCAGAAGAAGAAATGAGTGCAAGTTATAATGAGACATGCCTAATTGACAGTGCCAGTACGCACACGATATTGAAAAATGAGAATTATTTCTCTTATATAAAACTGGGAGATGCACCAGTTAATACAATATGTGGAAGTGCAAATATGATCAAGGGCTCCGGAAGAGCTATAATGTTCCTTCTGAATGGGACAAAATTCATAATTGAAAATGCACTATTATCTCCCAAGTCCCGAAGAAACTTGTTGAGTTTTAAAGATATTCGCTGAAATGGATATCATATTGAGACATTGACTGAAGGGACTGATGAATATTTATTGATTACCAATACAGTTCATGGTATGAAACATGTATTGGAAAAATTACCATCCCTTGTATCTGGGCTATATTATACAAATATATATGCCAGTGAAGCCCATAATATAATAGACCAGAAGTCTATAATGCCAACCGAGTTTATGATTTGGCATGATCGTTTTGGCCATCCGGGATGTACAATGATAAAGCGAATAATTGAAAATTCGCATGGCCATCCCCTGAAGGGAAAGAAATTTCCAGGTTCAAGTGAATTTACATGTGTTGCGTGTTCACAAAGAAAATTGATTATTAGACCATCAGCAAGTAAAGTGGGAATTGAATCCCCTGTATTTCTTGAACGAATTCAGGGTGATATATGTGGGCCTGTAGATCCACCATGTGGACCATTTAAATATTTTATGGTATTAGTTGATGTGTCAACTAGATGGTCTCACGTTTGTTTATTATCGACTCGCAATCAAGCATTTGCAAAGTTACTTGCACGGATAATTAAATTGCGAGCACAATTCCCTGACTATCCAATTAAGAAAATAAGATTGGATAATGCTGCTGAGTTTTCATCACGTGCATTTGATGATTATTGCATGTCCATTGGAATAACTGTTGAACATCCTGTAGCATATGTTCATACACAAAATGGCCTGGCAGAGTCATTTATCAAAAGATTGCAACTGATTGCAAGACCAATATTGATGAGGTCGAAGTTACCTACATCAGCTTGGGGACATGCCATATTGCACGCAGCAACACTTGTAAGAATAAGACCGATAAGTTATCACAAATATTCTCCCTAACAATTGATTTTCGGTCATGAGCCCAATGTTTCACATTTGAGAATTTTTGGGTGTGCGGTACATGTTCCAATTGCACCGCCCCAACGTACAAAAATGGGCCCCCAACGGAGATTGGGAATATATGTCGGATATAAATCACCGTCTATTATTAAATACTTGGAACCGAAAACAGGTGATTTATTTACTGCAAGGTTTGCAAATTGTCATTTTGATGAATCAAATTTTCCGACATTAGGGGGAGATATGAATCAACCGAGAAAAGAGATTAATTGGAAAATGGCATTTGATTTCCTTGATCCTCGTATGAAGGATTGTGAACTTGAAGTTCAGAAAATTATTCATTTACAAGGAATTGCAAATCAATTGCCAGATGCATTTTGTGACTCCAGAAGAGTTACTAAATCACATATCTCAGCAGTGAATGTTCCAATTAAATTAAATGTCCCTGAAGGAAAAATAACAAGTGCTAATGAATCCAGTACACGCCTGAAGCGTGGTAGACCCATTGGATCTAAAAATAAGAATCCTCGGAAGAAGAGGGATTCAAATGATCAAAATTTACATAGTGACAAAACTCAATCTCCTGAAGAGCAAACTCCTGAAGAGGAAGAAGTTATAGAAACTTCAATAAATTTTGTCACTAATGGAAAATACTGGAATAGGAAAGATACTGATGTGAATAATGTATTTTCCTATAATGTAGCACTTGAAATTATGGAACAAAGTGATGATCAAGAACCAAAATCGGTTGAAGAATGTCGGCAAAGAATTGATTGGCCAAAATGGAAATATGCAATCCAATCTGAATTGGATTCGTTGGCAAAACGAGAGGTTTTTGGACCTGTAGTCCAAACACCTGAAGGTACAAAACCCGTGGGTTATAAATGGGTTTTTGTTAGAAAAAGAAATGAGCAGAATGAAATCATTCGATATAAAGCCAGATTGGTTGCTCAAGGTTTTTCCCAAAGACCAGGTTTTGATTATGATAAAACATATTCACCTGTGATGGATGGAATTACATTCAGATTTTTGATCTGTTTGGCAGTACATCAAAGGCTTGAAATGCGCCTTATGGATGTTGTTACTGCGTATCTATATGGGTCATTAGATACTGATATTTATATGAAAATGCCCGAAGCATTTAAAATGCCTGAAGCATTTAAATCAAAGCCCAAGGAATTATATTCAGTGAAATTGCAAAAATCATTATATGGGCTTAAACAATCAGGGCGAATGTGGTATAACCGTCTTAGTGAATGTTTGATTAAAGAAGGTTATAAAAATGATCCAGTCTGCCCATGTGTTTTTATAAAGAAAACTGGATCAAATTTTGTGATTATTGCAGTATATGTAGATGATATTAATCTAATTGGAACTCCTGAAGAGTTACATACTGCAATCGAATATCTGAAAAAGGAATTTGAAATCAAGGATTTTGGAAAGACAAGATTTTGCCTTGGTTTACAAATTGAACATTTTGAAAATGGAATATTTATCCATCAAGCGACTTATACCCAGAAGGTATTAAAACGATTTTATATGGATAAAGCACATCCATTGAGCACCCCGATGGTGGTCAGATCGCTTGATCCCTTGAAAGATCCATTCAGGCCTAAAGAGAGGCTTATCAGAGAACTCTAGCTGCTGGATATGCGGGGAGGAAGAATCTACATTACACGCATTAAGAGACTGCCACTCTTCAGCAATGGTCTGGAACAACTCTTTTCGCCATCTGCCGGACAATTTCTGGATGTCTAATTCCAAGGAGTGGATCCAAACTTTCCACAGCTATAGTATGGAGGAAACAGAGACCACCAAATTTGGCTTTTGCTGTTGGTTGGTCTGGAAGAATAGATGCAAGCAACTCCACGGCGACGAACCAATCCCATGGGATAATCTCCACTGGCACATTCACAGGAATTCTAGCGAATACCTTGTGGGCAGGGATGAATTGAAGAAATTGGGTGCAAGGAATTGGAGTCTGCGCAAGATCCCTTGGTCTAAACCACCTTTCGGATGGACCAAAGCTAACACTGATGGTTCCACGACCCCTGCTCATAGCAAAGCTGGCGACATCTTAAGAGACGATAACGGCCATTGGCTAAGGGGTGTTATAGCGAAAGGAGATCACATGCCGGCATCTATCGCAGAAGCTTGGGGCATTGTCATATGTCTCCAACTTGCCTGGGATCTGGGAATTCGCTAAATGATCATAGAAGCTGACAACAAGGAGATTATCGGGCTCATCACGGAGGGCGAATACCTTGTGGGCAGGGAAGAATAGATGCAAGGAACTCCACGGCGACGAACCAATCCCATGGGATAATCTCCACTGGCACATTCACATGAATTCTAGCGAATACCTTGTGGGCAGGGATGAATTGAAGAAATTAGGTGCAAGGAATTGGCATCTAGCTGGTGACAAAAACACCAAATTCTATCATAATTACATCCGCGCCAGACAAGCCAAAAAATGTCTATCTATTCTCAATTATGCTCATGGTAACAACTTTCATGGTGACAAGGATATTCTTAATATGGTTATGCAATATTTCAAACAGCTGTTTCAAGAAGATACCAGTATTCACTCGGCCTCCCAGAATACCTTTTACTCTATGCCACAGATTTCAAACTCTGATAAGGAAGTTCTCAAGCGCCCCCCTTCCTTTGAGAAATCCTCCAAAGTAGTGTTAACTATGGCCCCTCTAAAAGCACCTGGCCCTGATGGTTTTCATGCTTGCTTTTACCAACAGAATTTGGCCATCATCGGCCGCTCTGTACACTCATTCATCTTGAAATGCTTTGATGATAATACCTGCATCAAGGGAGTCAACCAGACACAATTAGTTCTCATCCCTAAAGTCACCAATCCCCAGAGTGTCACTCAATTACGCCCTATTAGTTTATGCAATGTTAATTACAAAATCCTTACTAAAATTCTTGCTAACAGACTTACTAACATTATGCCTCAGATCATTGCTCAAGGGCAAGCTAGCTTCGTCAAAGGGAGAATCATTCATGACAATATCATTACCTACCAAGAGATCTCTCACTACATGGAAAAATCAAGAGCTAAGCCTGGACTCATGATTATTAAACTTGACCTAGAGAAAGCATATGATAAACTCAAATGGAGCTTCATCAAATCTACTCTCATTGAAGTAGGTTTTCATATTCCCTTTATTAATATAATTATGAGTTGTGTAGAATCTTCGTCCTTGCAGGTATCATGGAATGGAGCCCTTGGTACACCCTTTAATCTATCTAGAGGCATTAGGCAAGGTGATCCAATATCACCTTACCTATTTATCCTCTGTATGGAAAGGCTAGGAGATTAATTACCAAGGCTATGGAGGAAGAGTATTAGCAGGCAGTAAGTTGGCACAGGAATAATGTTAAAATTCCCTATTTATTCTTTGCGGACGATATTCTTTTACTTGCAAAAGCCTCTATGACTCAAGCTGTTGTTATCAAACATCTACTTCATTGTTTCTGTCAGGATTCAGGTTTGAACATAAGTAATTCTAAGTCAAGAATCATATTTGGGCAAGCAGTTAGTCGAGTGACCAGACAGAATATTGAATCCACCCTCGGCATTAAAAGCTCATCATCAGTAGGAACATACCTCGGCATTCCTCTCTCATCTGGTAGATGTTCAGCCAGAGATTATGGATACCTAATTGATCGTGCCAATGCCAAAGTGAACAGCTGGGCAAGTAAACATTTAAGCCTTGCTGGGAGAATAACTTTAGCCAAAGCTGTATTACAAGGACTGGGCACATACACCATCCAGATAGCAAGACTTCCCAAATCAATTACCCGTGAACTGGATGCCATTACAAGAAACTTCATCTGGGGATCCTCAAAA
The DNA here is from genome assembly GCA_030278955.1 of Hygrophila difformis. Lineage (NCBI taxonomy): Eukaryota > Viridiplantae > Streptophyta > Magnoliopsida > Lamiales > Acanthaceae > Hygrophila > Hygrophila difformis. The sequence continues at coordinate 4,460,690 of JAOANR010000011.1, forward strand.
CATACCCGCAAAATCCACCTCCTAGCGTGGGACAGAATCACTCTAAGTCACTCTAGAGGAGGCTTGGGAATTCGCAGAGCTGAGGATTTTAATGAAGCACTACTCATGAAATGCTATTGGGGTTTACTCTGCAGAAACACAATTTGGACTCAAATCATGAGATCTAGATATGGATGGGCAGACCACAGATTCAAGCACGGCCAACAGACTATGTCCTACATTGCTAGGGACATCCTGTCTATCTGGAGTAAGTTCCAACCTAACATTGGTTGGAGAATTGGTAATGGTAAGTCAACACTCTTTTGGTCGGATAGATGGCTTAACTCAAATCTTGTGCTGCAGGACCATACGATTTGTGAGATCCCCAACTTATGGAGGCACCAAACTGTGGCAGACTATGCTTCTAATGGACGCTGGGATCTACATCAGCTTGCTACCTACCTATCCACGGACATGATCCTCCTCATAGTCTTCTCCATTCCTACTAGCCCCAACGCAGTGGATGACATCCCCTTTTGGAGACACACCCCTAACGGTTCATTCTCAGTCCATAGTGCATCAGCCGAGCTGGAAAAAATCCGCAACCCACCAGAGGAAGACAAAACATATATCAACATTTGGCGGTGGTCTGCTCCACAGCGAGTCCGCACCTTCTTATGGCTCGTCTCCCATGGCCGAATCCTAACAGCCGCTGAAAAATTTAAGAGAGGCTTATTAGAGAACTCTAGCTGCTAGATATGCGGGGAGGAAGAATCTACATTACATGCATTAAGAGACTGCCACTCTTCAGCAATGGTCTGGAACAACTCTTTTCGCCATCTGCCGGACAATTTCTGGATGTCTAATTCCAAGGAGTGGATCCAAACTTTCCACAGCTATAGTATGGATGAAACAGAGACCATCAAATTTGGCTTTTGTTGTTGGTTGGTCTGGAAGAATAGATGCAAGGAACTCCACGGCGACGAACCAATCCCATGGGATAATCTCCACTGGCACATTCACAGGAATTCTAACGAATACCTTGTGGGCATGGATGAATTGAAGAAATTGTGTGCAAGGAATTGGAGTCTGCACAAGATCCCTTGGTCTAAACCACCTTTCGGATAGACCAAAGCTAACACTGATGGTTCCACGACCTCTGCTCACAGCAAAGCTGGGCATCTTAAGAGACGCTAACGGCCATTGGCTAGGGGGTGTTGTAGCGAAAGGAGATCACATGCCAGCATCTATCGCAGAAGCTTGGGGCATTGTCCTATGTCTCCAACTTGCCTGGGATCTGGGAATTCGCCAACTGATCATAGAAGCTTACAACAAGGAGATTATCGAGCTCATCACGGAGGGCGACAATTTGGTTGGTCCCCAAGTTCGCGTAATGGCACAGATTAAGGAAATGCTCAAGTGGAATTGGTTTCTCTAGTTTAATCACATACCACGAGAATGTAATAGATCAGTCGACCTGCTTATTAGAAAAGGGAGAACCCCTATTGGGATTGAATGTCTAGGAAGGCCTCCAGACTTCTTAATGGAGTCCTTGCTAAACGACCTGGCCGAATCTTGTAATCCTCAATTCTTACTTGAATAACATAGGCTCCGGCCGTCCTTCTTCCGAAAAAAAAAAAAAAAAAGAATATAGAAAAGTTCATATTTTTGTTATTCACTTCTACAAGTATTTCTTAACCAAGTTTAATTACACTTTCATTTCTTTAACTAATTTTCAGAATCAGGAAGAGAGTAATCGATTAAGGGTTCGTTCATACCCAATACATATGCGTAATATACAATGTTTAATAATTTTGTAGTGGATAAGCACAAATACATATAATTAACTAAATTTGAGAAGTGGTATATATATTATATTATACTTGTTTTTTTATTTGCAACGTATGTCACTGCACATTTTCAACGATAAATGCACATTTCAACGATAAAGGAGTATATAATTAAATAAATGGCGAATTTGAGGTGACAAAATTCAATTTGTAGTCTTCTATTGTAACTATAATTCGATCCAGCTAAATAAAGCAAAAAGTGTTTTTGTATCATATAAAAAGAGATGCATCATCAAAGTAACTCTACAGCTAATACCGCAGCAAAAGTATACTTAATTCATACAAGTTGCAGCCACAATTTTTGACTTATATCTTCCTCAGTTTCTAACTATTTCCCAATATGTAAATTTAAGGGGGGCACACTAGAAAAAGAAGATTTAGGGAGGGTCTTATTCAATTACTTTACCGATAAGTTTTAACTGTTCTTTTTCCTTTTATGTCTGCTTCATGGACAAATTTATAATAAACATAGTATATGTCCAAAGCAGAAATGTAACTGTATATTAAAATCCGTCTTTAAAACCGCTGCTCAAATAGGTTTTTCTCAATATTCTTTTTAGTGCATTTAATTAATTATATATATTGGCAGTCATTAATTTTCTCATTCTATTATCCAAAATAGTAGTAGTATTATTTATTTATTTTTTCCAGCAAAAGGTACAAGCAGCTAATTAGAGCAGTACTTATTTCTCCATTAATGAAACACTCTAAAAATTTCACCAGGGTGACGACAATACTCGTTGTCTTTGTCATCACTTAGCACTCTAGACAACAAAAAAAAATAATAATAAAATAAAAGAGAACTAAAGCACAAATTAAAAATTTGTGACACTCTATCCTAGCGGTCAAGTCCCCCTTCTCCCAACCTATGGTTGGGAGTTCGATCCCCACCCGGCCCCCTATCCCTCCCCTTTATCCCTCTTTGTAATTTGTGTGATTTGGGCTCCCACACACCTTTGCCGACACATGAGTGTCACTGTTTACCAAAAATAAAAAATTGTGGCACTCTCAACTTCAAATGCACTTATTACTAATTAGGAAACAATAAGTGTAACTCCATTGGGATTGGGACTTAGCCCAAGTGGTTAAGCCCCTCGCTCGTTGAGGGTTCGATTCCCACCCGGCCCCTATCCCTCTCCTTTTCCCCTTTGTAATTGTGTGGCGTTGGCCCCTACCACTTCTCTAGCCTGTATAGGCTGTTCCGGAAAAAAAAAAAAAAAAAGTGTAACTCCATTTTCGGCATTGGCTCGGTAGTAAAGGCCAGTTAATATGAGCTATTTCTATTGCATTTTGCCCCAATGCACGTAGAGTCTGAGGGACTTTTTAGGAGATCAACCATATTAGAATTATTCCAAGGCAAGTCTTGCACGTTTAACGCCATAATATAGAAGTAAAACACACCCATTGAATATATGTATATATATATATATATATATGACTTTGTAACTGTTTATCAGCCTAAATTAACTACTGATGAGTTTTAGAATGTAGGACCATAAAGAAGCCAAAATTCAAAATTCAATTGCCAATAAGAACATTAATGATAATAGTGGTTCTTTACTTGTTTTCCAACATTCTGACTGCAAACTTTGAAATACAATAACTCATCATGTTACAGAAACCGGTAACTGTGGAGTACTATGTCGATTAAAACAGCCTTAATACAGCGGCGGCTAAAACCAACAAACTGATCCATTTCTGATTTGTTTTACAAAACTAGCAACACCTATGAAATAGGAGTAGGAATAAATACTCAAATATTTATGTAAGTTTCACTTTTATCCAATTTGGTCCATAAAGTATTTAATTGTCTCAAATGGTCCTATAACTTTCATATCTTAGCTGAAATAGTCATAAATGCATTTAATTTTTAATTTTAGGTCCCTAAACTTTTATATTATTCACTTTTACCCCAAAAAGTTTCTAAATTTTGCAATTTAATCCTCATTTTTAAAAATATAAATATGTAATTAGGACTAAAGTGCAAAAAAAATATAAACATTTTGGGAGTAAAAGTGAATAATTTAAAAGTTTAGGGGTCTAAAATTGAATATTAAATGCATTTGGGATTATTTCGGCTAAAATATGAAAGTTATAGGACTATTTGGAATAATCAAATGCTTTATAGAATAAATTGGATAAAAGTGAAATTTACATGACTATTTGGGTATTTATTCCCCTATGAACTAAGGTAATAATGTGTTGCAAAATCATTATTTAAGTTTTGCTACATATTGAAACATTTAAAGGCAAAAAGTATTTAATTTTCATTGGCCCGAATTAAAACGCCAAATATTGTTAATTTGTGTTACTATTTCCACATTTTCTGTTAGAGATCATTTCTTGACTGTGACGACTGATATGTGTACTTTGAAGAATCAGGGGGCGTTCTATATTTTGGCCCCAATTAGGGTTTTCTATGTCGTGGCGAGGCTAATTAAGACAATTAAATGCCCTCGCCTCTCGTATCGAAAGTTTTTCTCATAGTGATGAAATTATGGCCATATGAGGCAAAATTGCAATGCTTCTATTCTTGGTATACGTGCAAATGAGAAGTATAACCTTTAAAAAAAATGGAGGAAGTATTTAATAAATAAACGACGGCATGGAAGAATGCGGTTGAGTCAATTTTGGCCCCCCATTAGTAATATAGATGGGCACTTCTACTCTTGTTTCCTTTTCCTTTTTATTTATTTATTTATTTGAAGTTAATGGAGATGGGCACCTATTGATTGATGACAAATATCACATCCACACTATGAAAATTAGCTATAGTTAATCGAAAACACAAAAAGCTTATCAGACATTAAGCTAAATTATAGTTCCATGATGATTTAATTATGTTTGTAGTATCTATAGTTCTGAAATCTCATTGGGTATGATGAGATATATATATAGCTCACTAGTTTTAGAAATTAACTAATGCATACAGTATTAAATTCAATAAACATTACATACAATTTAATTATGTTATTGTTAAAAGTACATTGAAGTTATTTTATTTAGAATTTACTAGGGAGGGGATATGTACATATTAATAGTTATTTACCCCAAATCTCTTAATTTAGTTAATTTATTGTTTTTATTGTTATTAAATTAAGTTTAAAAGATCAGATAAGTATAACTAACTAAGAATATTATATTGACTCAATAATTATCTAAAAACTAGATGGATTAGAATCTACTAACTAGATTTTCGACATTCTTATTGTTGTGGTATTTTTTTAAAAAGAAAAGAAAAAGATTAAAAAAAAAAGGAGAAAATCTGACGACCTTGAATTAGTGAATTAGGTTGGATACATGCTTGTGAAACATGTGTTGCATATATGCCAGCTAATTGCAACAGTGTAGGTTAGGGTTTCGGTTGATCAAATGTATGTAGACAAGTTTTCCTTGCAATTTGTCTTTGATTTTCTTACATTGTTTTTTCATATATATTAAAATATCCGTACGTGATTGATAATCTACACTGAGGAATGGGATCACCTATATCAAAATATGTGTATACCATTTTCAATTAGATTAAATTTTATTTGTGGCACATAATGGACACGAAATTTATGGCATAGAATGAATACCATCCCGTCTCTATTATTTTATGTACACAAGAATCAACATGTTGTGTGTACATATTGGCTTGATTGTGATCTGATCCAACACTACCCTAGTTGTTGGATTTGATCTAAGAAATGTTATCTTTTGTTTTTTTCTTTTTTAAAGAAATTCAATATCTTTGATTCCAATGTTATGAATTTTTTTTATAAGAATGTTGAAATATTTAAGATTTTTTTTAATTTTTTTAAGGTTCTTAGACTTTTTTTAAAGAAATTCAATAATTAAGAATTTTTTTAGACCAATAGATTTCTTGAGATTCTTAGACGATGTTCAATAGTAACATTCGAAGACTAATGGATTTAGCGGGTATACCTTTCTCAAAATAGTTTTATATATACACAAGGTTCGAACCTCGACAGCTAGATCCCCGGTATCATTACTATAATATTTTATATTGATATATTAGTAACGATTTTTTAGATCAGTCATTTCTTTTTTTATGACAATTTTTTAAAGTAGAAGTCGGCACTCACTTTGTCACTAAATTTTTTTTTAAGTAAAAATGGGTCCTTCCTAATAGACAATCCTCATTTTGTCACCGCCCATCAACACCTTAATACAAGTTGAACAACATACAATCTTAACAAGTTGAACAACAGCCCGAACCACCTGCAGTATTATTGTAGTAATTGATCTGTTCATATCATCATAAAATATGGGGACAAACAATGAAATCCCGTCTTACAACAACGACTCACGTGTCTCTTTCACTCTTGTCGAAAAAACTACCTTACGAGAAATGGACAGGACAGTAAGGACAGCATATTCGCACAACAAACTGGAATTATACACCGAAGCGATACACATCATACATGCAATTACACATTAATTAATTTCAACGCACGCACGCACACAATTGGACTTTTCCCTAGATTTTTGACTCTCCAATCCGCCACTCCCTTTCCCTTTGGTCCCAGCTGTTAGGGTTGGCCGCTTACAAATAGTGACGAGAATGGGGTCGTCGTCCGGTAACAACAACTTGGGGTTGAACGCCGAGAAAAGTAACAGCGCGAACAGGACGAGGATGGAGAGGAGGGAAAGCAGCAAGCGCAACGCATGGGGGACGCCTCCTTTCACTTCCTGCTCGTATCTTGTCGATGCCAAAGCCAGCATTGTGATCGGGTAAGAATACGCCCACCACGCTATGTTGTACCTTTTCATCGCTTTCTTGAACAGAAACGGTCTGCATATCTGCATCAATTCATGTTTTTAAACCATTAGTGTGTATATATATAGTTCGAGATGAAAAATATTATGAAAATACATGATTTCGTTATTTTATAAATCTCATAAAATAATGTACGCACTTATATCACTACAAGAATTTTCTGTTTTAGTGACCGTAAAGTTTTTGGTAAAATTCGGTCACTAAAGAAGCTAGCGACCAAATTTAAACAAAAATTTGTTAGCTACCATAATTTTTGTCAAGAATAAGCAAATTTTCAAATAGTGCATATTGCTATATTAGTAAAGAATTACTAGTAACAAGTATTTTCGACAACAATACTAGCTAGGTAGTTGATCCCTAATTTTTTTCTTCCGTGTTTCTTGCACTGAAACCATTATTTATTTATTTATTTATTTATATATTTAATAAAAATATAATAATAATATAATAAGTAGATAATCTCACCAGCGACGCAAATATGAAAAGCGACAAAAAGAAGAGCATTTTGGAAGCCGTATCGAAGCTTCCGGAAATGGAGTACCAAGCCAAGCTGGCGACGCTCGGCGCGGCGAAGAAGAGGAAGAAAACCGGCTTCAGCATCGCCGGGAGCAGGTCGCCGCCGGCGAGCCTCTGGTAAAGCGTGACGAACAGCACCAAGTAATGCACCATCCCCAACGCGAACAGGAACACCGACACCTCACGCCACCCCATCTTCGCCGCCGCCCTCGCGCCGACCAGATTCCCGACCACCGAGAGCTGGCTGGTCGGGTTCGCCACCGCCGTCAGGAACCTCTTCCCCTTCGTGAACCACTGGCCGTAGATCTTGACGTCCAGGATCATCATCGGGATCGCGAAGATCCACCAGAAGACGGCGAAGGAGAAGTGGGTCGGCGCGACGAACGGCGCCGCTTCGAGGACCAGCATCCATGAAATCCAGGGGGCAAAAAGGTAATTCACGCCGACGTGGTGCATGAACTCGGCGCGAATGGTGCCGAAGCAGAGGAAGCACTTGAGGGAATAGAGGAGGGAGAAGAGGAGGAGGACGAGGACGGAGAAGGACCAGAGGACGGCGAGGACGGTGGAGTAGAAAACTTTTGGGGCGTGGAATGTAATTCTGGAATCTTGGTGGGACTGGAGTAGAATTTTCCATAATAGGGACTGGAACCCTAACGAGAGGGAGATTCTGAAGTAGCCAGCGTGGAACCTGCTGAGGATCGATGGGAGCAAATCGAGCTTGAGATGTGAGGAATTGGAGATATGATCCATTATTGTGGATTGGGGGTTTTGCAAGATTGGGTTTTGTTTTTTTGGAGGGTGACTACAATTACAAAATGGGGTTAAAGATTGCATTTTTATAGTGAGGGAGTGAGGAGGGTGAGACAAACGAGGAAGGAAATGTGAGTGAAAGAAAAAGGCAAAAAAAAAAAAAAAAAAAAAGAAAAGAAAAAGAAATTGGCCGTACAGCCGTTTGTATGTTAGGTAAGGAGGAGAGAAAGCACTACACAAGGCACGGCTTGTCATTTGTCAATTTTGTAATAAGTAGTAGTAGTAGTAGTAATTTATTTATTCGATAACTACGCACAATTTATTATTTTTAGTTTATTGGTAATGATCGACATCACTACATAATTACACTATCGTTTGAGTATTAGCGCATCAGGGATAACGCGATCGACATCTCATATTTTATATAAGAATATATGTAGTAGTATTTTTGATAGGACTAACATTTAGGAGACGGTTTTTTTTTTCAAAATAAATATATATATATATAGGGAAGTGGTGGGAGCTCATGCCACACAATTACAAAGGGGATGAATAGGGGCTATGTGGGAATCGAACCCTCAACTTAAAGATTGAGAGTCAGGGGCTTAATCACTTGGACTAAGTCCCAATCCCTATCCATTTTATCATTTGAGTTTGAATTCGATTATGTAAAAATCCTAACTAAATTTTTATGCGACGATTGGCCTTTTTCACGACATATAAATAGGAGTATTAGAGTATATTATGTTTAAGTAATATTTATTTGGAAACAGAACATTTTAGTATATTTCTTACAAATGAAACTTTTAAAAATAACTTATACAATTTCCCAATAGATTTAGTATTCCAAAATAAATATTGACCCCTTATAAAAAAAATAAAATAAAAATAAAAGTAAAAAATCTTCAAGACTTCATAAGATTCACTTGGCAACTCAACTAAAGTCTAAAGCTAACAATTTTTTTTAAAAAAAAATAATAAAATAAAATGCATATATATATATATATATATTCCACAAACTTAAAAAGATCAACCAAAAAAGGGTATAGAAAGGTAACCAAAAATATCCTACGCAATAACTTTAACAAGTTTAATAGCCACAAAATTTTTTTGGTGTGTACCGGATATCCCTGGCCACAGTGGAGGATCTGATGGGCATTGAAGGGTTGCCTCTCCCAAAGCAGAATTCTGCATACAAGGCTCGAACTCGAGACCTTTGCTTAAGCTGCCTCAGCCCCATATCACTCAGGTCAACTGCGTTTGGTAGTTTAATAGCCACAAATTAAAAGCACACACAGGCTATTAACTTATGTGAAGTGAAATTAATTACTTAATGCTTATAGCTTATCTACCTCCGTCTCAACATTTTTGTTACACATGGTTTTTTTGCACTATTCACTGTTTAACTTTGATTCAAATTTTTAGTATAGCTATGTAAGAAAAAACATAGTCAAGTGAGATCTTGTTAGATTCGTCTAATCTTGTAGTTTTAGACAATCAATCTTTTATAATTTTTCGTTGTACAAAATTTAAGTTATTAACCGTTGAAAATGTGTCTCGGCATGCGTGTCGAAGGCTAATGTAACAAAAACAATGAGACGGAGGAAGTAAATCATATTACTATAAATCAATTTTTTTCTATCTTATAATCAATTTCAACTTTTAAAAAATTGGATATAAAAATGATATATCAAAGTCAAGCATCAGACAATCAAATTCAAACGGCTAAATATTACTAGTAATTAATTAAACCAAAATTTTTAATTACTGCTAAATCACCTTAACCTCAGCGCTCATCGATTTAATCTCCACACCATTCATGCTGCAGATATATGAACGGCGGTGATCTATTTGGTGTTGAGGTCCCAGGACCAGCCGCAGCCCTCCGGGGGACCCAGTGCAGATTTTGTACCACCGTAATAACGTTAGGCCATGGAAATGGAATAGAAGTTGGAAGTGAGTCAAATTTCCATATTCTTTCTTGCAATGTATTGTAATAACATTAGGCCATAAATATCAAAATACTATAAAGTTGGTTGTGAGTCAAGTCTCCAATATTCATCGTTTTATAGGTAACTAGTGACTAGTTTTATCCCCCCCAATTCTATATATTCTCCATTATTTATTCTATTGAGTTTCTATTTAATAACAACAATGTTACATTTAAATTTCTTAGTTTAAACATTCCATTGTCTAGAATCTAGACTACATCCCCAAGCTAGATGAAGAGCAAGTTGAGCACAATGATGGGATACACTTGGAGGTCTTTCGGCTAACCAATGTGCATTTATTTTGATGTCAAAATATCTTCTTTTTTTTGCCCTTTTTCCACAAGATTTTGTGTAGTTGTTTCTAGATTTTTCGAAACTTAAATATCCCAAATTGTTCTAGCTAGTTGTTGTTCCCCTACTCATCTTGTTTTGTTGTCCCTAAAAGCAATTCATTAGAAAAAAAAAAAAGGAATTCATAGAAAATAAAGAAGAAAAATGTACTCAAAATAAAAATATCTCATGTAGTTCTATTTATTTAATGAAATTTACTTTTAGGTTTTAGTTTTTTTCCATGTGTGTGTGTGTGTATGTATCTTCTATATATAAGTATGTAGTATTGCTATAATTAAAATATAAATTCAAATATTGAGGAATGAGGTCCATGAGGAAAAAAATAATGATAATGAGCTTGGACTAAACACGAAATTAATGGGGTGTATTCGTTTCAGATTTTATTAGATTGTTATAAACTTTAAAAAGTTGGTGAATTTAGAAAGTCCATAGACTCCACGTGGTGTTGGGTGATTTATATAGAGTTTATGAAGAGTCTGGCTGATTTTAGAGAGATTTCGTTTAGTTATACTCCCTCCGTCCCATTCCAAATGTCCTACTTACTATTTTTGGATGTCCCATTACAAATGTCTTCTTTCTATAAATAGAAATAATTTGCCCCTCCAACAACTATGTGGACCCCACCATATACTCACAAACCAACTCTACCTTAATTCCCGTGCCCAATAGTATCAAGACACTTGGAGTGGGACGGAGGGAGTAATTTTTTAAGAGAATTCATTAAATTTTATAAAGAATTAAAATCCATACAGTGTTGAATACCTCTGGATTTTAAAGATTTTTAAAATCTGTATTGAATACATCCAGATTTTTAAAGACTTTTTAAAATATGTATTGAATACATCCAGATTTTTAAAGACTTTTTAAAATCTGTATTGAATACATCTAGATTTTTAAAAACTTTTTTAAAATCTATATTGAATACACCCCAACTTTAAAAGTTCAAAAGACTCCTGTAGAATCTCAATCCAATACACCCCTAAATAAAATATTGAACATGCTTACATGCATAGCCTATATTCTTTTAATAACCAAACACCCATTGGAAATCAAAGCCACAAACAATCGTATTAAAAAAAATATTAAGGACCCTTATTGCAAGTGAATCATTTTTAGGGCCCCTCTTTCACCCCTCCTCATATCTCATCCATCCACCCAAAGATTAAAATAAAAATAAAATTTTAATGGCTCTAGCCTACCAATGTGGACATGCTTTTTTCTTTTATTTATTTAAAATAATGTTAGTGTTTAAATTGGATTGCTCATTCCTTGGGCCTCGTGTAACCGGTAATTGGACTGCTCATCAGTTTTGGATCATTCGATATTTTGTTGGGCCATTTACTGCTCATCAGTTTTGGATCATTCGATATTTTATTGGGCCATTTTCACAACAAATCTAATACCTAGTAATTGGGCTAACATTTGGGCCTGTTATTTTTATTCTATGGTTTGTCTGACATGTACTTCTGATTGGTTGTACATGTATCCTTGTAGGTTTGTAAAAAGATAAAGTAAGGCATAATAATGGGTAAGAAAAAGGAAAGAGTGAAAACTATGTTATTTTTTAATTAAATTTCAAAATCAAACTATTATGCATATGGAAGAAATTTCTCCATGGAATAAATTTCAGTATTTAGTAAGTTCCCATTTCCTAAAATCTATAAATGACTTGCAAATTCTATAAATTAAAAAGAAAAAGCTTATCTCCCAAATAAAAATAAATAAATAAACCATTAGGAGAATTTTATTTAATACTCCATAAGTTGACTTGGAGGAAGTTTGTAGGCAGACTCGTAGATATAGTTAATAGTATAATGTAGATGTACTAATAGAAAAACTTAATATTGAAGCATGACATTACATGTGAAATAAATGTCATCCCACCAGTCCTATTGATGAATCCGGTCTAATTTATTTAAGGGGTTAAAAAACTATATGTAAAACAAGAAAAATTTAAATAAATAATACAATTAAAATTTAAAAAAAATTAGGAATTTATTTAAGAGGAATTTTAGTGAGGGGGATTAAGGCCAGCCTGAAATAAGGTGTTCTAATCTGAATTTTATAAGATCTGGTCTGGTCTGAATGTTTCTAGTCTGATCTTATAGATCTGGTCTTGTTTGATATGATCTGATTACAACTATATATATAGTGTGGTCTAATCTGGTCTGATCTGATTTGATCATGTCTAATCTGGTTTAGTCTGATCTAGTTTGATTTTAATAAAATAAGTAATAAGTTTTAGAAATAAATCTGCAGAACAGGGTCTAACAATTGGAAATGTGGGATCCGAGTAAGAGAGTAGATCCACGGCTAGGGATGCCAACCTAAAGGGAGGAAATTTTTAGACCCGACTTGACCCGAGATATGTTTTATTTGAATCCGAATATAACCGAATTGTAAAAATCTGAATCCAAATCCGTGAACCCCAATGAATTTAAAAAGATATTCTATAACCAATCCAAGACTCGGCCACAATGCCCAAAATTCAAATTTACACGACAATTTAGTCATTTTCAACACAATAAAAGGGCACGTTTGGAACACTGTACTGTATTATGGTGTATTATATTATTTAATACGGGTGTATTGTATTATGATGTATTGTATTAAATTAATGTTATACACAGTGTTTGGTGTTGATGTTGTATTACATCATCATGTATATATTTTAAACAACTAAATAAAAGGAATTTTTTCTAATTTATTAATAAATAATATACTTAAAATAAAATTATTTTGAAAATAATTAATTAAAAATAATTAATAATTTATTAAAAATTATTTAAATAATTAAATTAAAAAAATTAATATATTAATAAATAATATATATAAAATAATATTATTATAACATCATAATATTTAATAGTTATGAGATGCATAAGGAAAAAAAAAACAAACATAAATAAAAAATAATACACCATAAACCCACCCTCCCACAAGATATTAAATAATACATCAAACCCCTCATTAAAATAATACTTGTACATGTCTTAAAACTCACCAAACATAGGATAGTATTATTTTAGTACATAATGTTAATACTATACACCATAATACATCCCAATACACCGTACCAAACATATCCTAATAGTCAATAACATTATACTACCTCTGTCTCGTTATGTATTTAAGTTTGGTAATATCCTACTCCCTCCGTCCATGTAACATGTTATGTTTGACTTTTTGACACTGTTTATTGTTTAGCTTTTACTCAATATTATTATAAGTATATATTTGAAAAAAAATAATTGAGTTGTGTCTTATTAGAATCGTATGATCATGTAGTTTTATAATATTTATTTTAAATAAATTTTCATTATACATATTTTGAGATATTAACGATTGGAAAAATATATTGGATTGTGTGCAAAAGTCAAACAAGACAAGTTAAATGAGACATAGGGAGTACTATTTACATACAAATTTTTTACTTAAAGTTTTATCATATTTATACAAATTAAAATATAGCAAAGTGAGATTTTGTTAGATTCGTCTCGTCGTGTAGTTTTTAAATATTCGAACTTTCAGAATTTTTACTTATACCGAACTTGAGTTATTAATGATTTAAAATATACATTAAACTGCATGAAAAATGGGTATGTGTAAAAACATAAGATACGGTGCACGTATTATCACATTAAGTTATTACTCCCTCCGTTTGGAAATAATTGTTACATTTGCATAGTAGTTACTATTAACTGAGTAACTTTGATTCAAATTTTTAACACAATTATACAAGATAAAACATAGTCAAGTGAGATCTCGTTATATTCGTCTAATCGCATAGTTTTAGAAGATTAATTTTTTATAATTTTTATTATTACACAATTTGAGATATTAAGCGTCAAAAATATGCATTGGATAACGTGAAACGCATGAATGTTAAAATTTTTCAAAAACGGAGGGAGTACAACTTAGAGTACAAATTTACATATGGGTATATGCTAAGCCCAATATCTGACCCATCCGAGAAAACCCGCCAGAACCGAGATACGATCCCAAAAGACCAAAGTAAAGAGTAAAGACAAAACCAGCTAAACGGTTGGGTCGGGTCGTTCTCGGGTCTGCCGGTACCGGGTTGAATTGTCATCTATGACCACAGCAGCAATGGCCAACACTTGAACGCAGGTTCTGCTCGATCAATTGCATTGCATCCCGCGCTTCGATCCATCAACCTGCACTGCACGGAAGGCCTGAATTCTTGACGGATCTGATTCAGGTAACGGGCTGAAATTGTCAATTTAGGGTTTTAATTGATTTTCTCTTTTTTTCACTCGTTCGATTGGAATCAGATCTCGCTGTCTTTGATACAGTGTCTTTGATATTGTGGGGAAGAATTTGGGGAAATGTTGACGAAGTTCGAGACGAAGAGTAATAGAGTGAAAGGTTTGAGTTTTCACAGCAGTCGGCCATGGATCTTGGCGAGTCTCCACAGCGGTGTGATCCAGCTCTGGGATTATCGCATGGGCACACTCATTGATCGGTTTGACGAGCATGATGGGCCTGTTCGGGGAGTTGACTTCCACAAATCGCAGCCGCTTTTTGTATCTGGAGGTCTGATTTATCTCTGCTGTTGTTGTTTTTGTTTCTTTGAAATTAGAGTTTTGCTGTTTTTTTCTAGACTTTGGATCTGTTCTTTTGTGAGACTTAATTGAGTTCGATGTTTTGTATGCGAGATCGGAGGGTTTTGCAATATATTTGGATGCACTATAGTGAAAACTAAGATAAAGAGTGTTATGCTTAAGATGTGCAATGGTATTCGGCAATTGGCATTGGCGTTGGCTTGCTTTAAGCATTGTGTCTTTCTTGTTGTTACAGTTTCTATATATTATTAAACAAGTGTGCTGCCATTGAACTTGCATTTGTGTTTGTATCTTGATTTTGTGATCTTGGGACTATTGTTTTTTGTTGTAGCAATGATTTATGCTTATTAAATTTATGCTCCAAGTTCTGGATTCTGAAAATATTTCTTCAAGTTCTGGATTCTGGAAATATTTCTCCAAGTTCTGGATTCTGGAAATATTTTTGGAACTGTGGTATGTGTTGCCAAATCTGACTTGTTGTAGAGTTATACTTTTCCTATTGCTTTATAATAGGCTTTATTATATTATTTCACATTGATTCAACATAGGCTAGAACTTCTCAGTCAGTCTGGATTCTGGACCAGAAAAGTATCAACCACTTAGTTTTTTATTCTTATGAATGATATTAAGATATTTGAAGTCTAATCGTGTGTTGGTATACGAACATTGAAGTCTAAAGTTTTAAAAAGTAAATAGCCCTTGTCACCTTGTTTAATACTCTGGACATAATTACTTCTTACTCTTTTTTTAGTTATTCAGCATTGCAATTGATTCTGTGCGACATATGGTTTAGCACTAACATACTCTCTTGAGAGTATTGGTGGTTCTTTACTATATTTTTTTTTGCTTGTTTATTTGTCTACTTTATCTGGGGTATGTTTCATGCCACATTCCTCTATGCAGGTGATGATTACAAAATCAAGGTCTGGAATTACAAATTGCATAGATGTCTTTTCACTCTGCTTGGCCATCTTGATTACATTCGTACAGTTCAATTTCATCATGAGAGTCCCTGGATTGTAAGTGCAAGTGATGATCAGACAATTAGGATATGGAACTGGCAATCTCGAACTTGCATTTCGGTGTTGACTGGGCACAACCATTATGTTATGTGTGCTTCATTTCACCCCAAAGAAGACCTTGTTGTTTCAGCCTCTTTGGATCAGACTGTCCGTGTTTGGGATATTGGTTCCTTGAGGAAGAAAACAGTATCTCCAGCTGATGACATTCTACGATTATCTCAAATGAATGCAGACTTCTTTGGTGGAGTTGATGCTGTAGTGAAGTATGTCTTGGAAGGCCATGATCGAGGGGTAAACTGGGCTTCCTTCCATCCAACTCTCCCGTTGATTGTCTCAGGAGCAGATGACCGCCAAGTTAAAATCTGGCGAATGAACGGTATGTTTACATCACAATGGATTTCCATGGTCTCTTGTTAAAGTGCTAGTTGTATATTTTTTTTGCATATATTTGTTGGCCTCCTGTACAACAGTAATGCCAAAAACTGAAACTTTGATGATTGAAAAATATACTTTTTACTGGTTTACTTGTTGATGATCGGCCTCCTGTACAATAAATGTGCATTATACAATGTTTGATCTATTCCCTGCAGAATGTACCCATTTACATTTTTAATTCTGGTGCATTATACAATGTTTGATCTATTCCCTGCAGAATGTACCCATTTACATTTTTAATTCTGGGATTATAATTTTATATAATCATGGAAGTTATGGTCTTGAAATTCTTTGAGAAGTGCTAATTTGTTTATCTACACCATGTCGAATGGCCCTCCAATTGCTTGGTTTGCCATTTTTTGGCAAGAGAAACAAAGGGAACAGGTCTGAATTATGGTTTTATACCCCTCTTTATGTAAACTTTTAACATAATTAGTCTTGTTGCTTTATTGTATTTAGCCAGGTTCTTATTGCTGTTCTAATTTATTTTATGATTTATGTGGATCTCGGTGTTAAAATTGAAATGCAGACACTCATAGTCTGTCAAGATGAGCTAATATTTTATTTATTCATGTTTAGATACCAAGGCTTGGGAGGTGGACACGCTAAGAGGTCACATGAACAATGTATCATGTGTTCTGTTCCATGCAAGGCAGGACATCATCGTCTCAAATTCGGAGGACAAGAGTATTCGAGTTTGGGATGCTACGAAAAGGACTGGTCTGCAGACTTTTCGTAGGGAGCATGACAGATTCTGGATCCTTACAGCCCATCCTGAGATGAATCTTCTAGCTGCTGGTCATGATAGTGGAATGATTGTGTTTAAGTTGGAAAGGGAACGTCCTGCCTTCTCTGTATCTGGCGATTCACTTTTATTCGTCAAGGACAGATTTCTCCGTGCTTTTGACTATTCAACTCAGAAGGATATTCAACTAATTCCTATACGCCGTCCTGGTTCTAATAACTTGAACCAGGGGCCTCGAACTCTTTCTTACAGTCCTACAGAGAATGCTGTTTTGGTTTGCTCTGATACTGATGGGGGATCATATGAACTCTACATTATTCCCAAAGATAGCTATGGAAAAGGCGATACAGCTCTAGAGGCAAAAAGAGGTACGGGGGGTTCTGCTGTTTTCATTGCTCGAAATAGGTTTGCTGTGCTTGAGAAGAGCACAAATCAGGTTGTGGTCAAGAACCTGAAAAACGAAATGGTGAAAAAGAGTGCTCTTCCTGTTGCTACTGATACTATATTTTATGCGGGCACTGGTAATCTTCTTTGCAGATCTGAAGACAGGGTTGTAATATTTGATCTTCAACAAAGGATCGTCCTTGGAGATCTTCAGACACCCTTTGTTAGATATGTGGTTTGGTCTTCTGACATGGAGAGTGTTGCTTTACTGAGCAAACATTCCATAGTTATTGCTGACAAAAAGCTTGTGCATCGCTGCACTCTTCATGAGACAATTCGTGTCAAGAGTGGAGCTTGGGATGATAATGGTGTCTTTATTTACACTACTTTGACACACATCAAGTATTGTCTTCCTAATGGGGATAGCGGAATTATCAAGACTCTTGATGTTCCATTGTACATTACAAAGATTTATGGAAGCACAATCTTTTGTTTGGACAGAGAGGGGAAAAATCGTCCAGTCATCATTGATGCTACAGAGTTTGTTTTTAAACTAGCCTTGATAAAGAAGCGATACGACCACGTTATGAACATGATAAAAAATTCAGAATTGTGTGGGCAGGCAATGATTGCTTATCTGCAGCAGAAGGGCTTCCCTCAAGTTGCTCTGTACTTTGTGAAGGATGAGAGAACTCGTTTCAACTTAGCCATTGAAAGTGGCAATATTGAGAAGGCACTGGAATCTGCCAAAAAGATTGATGAGAAAGATTACTGGTATAGGCTTGGTGTGGAGGCCCTTCGGCAGGGGAATACTGGTATTGTTGAATATGCTTACCAAAAGACAAAGAACTTCGAGCGACTGTCTTTCCATTACCTGATCACTGGTAATCTGGACAAATTGTCCAAAATGATGAAAATTGCTGAAGTCAAGAATGATGTCATGGGCCAGTTTCATGACGCACTGTATCTGGGCGATGTCCGGGAGCGTGTTAAGATTCTGGAGAGTGCAGGTCATTTGCCTCTTGCATATGTCACAGCCTCTGTCCATGGACTGCATGATATTGCAGAGCGGCTTGCTACAGAACTGGGGGATGATGTTCCTCCTCTTCCTGAGGGAAAGAAAGCCTCGCTTTTGATGCCTCCAAATCCAGTCTTATGCGCTGGAGATTGGCCTTTGTTAATGGTGAGTAAAGGTATTTTCGAGGGCGGCCTTGATGATACAGGCAGAGGTGTTGATGAAGAGTATGAAGAGGCAGCAGATGCTGATTGGGGAGAGGGTTTGGATATTGGTGAAGTGGACAACATGCAGAACGGAGACGTTAGTATATCACTGGAGGAAGGGGATATGCAGAATGAGAATGATGAGGAAGGAGGATGGGATCTTGAGGATTTGGATCTGCCTGCTGACACTGAGACGCCCAAGGCAGCTGGCCACGCACACTCTGCTGTATTTGTTACCCCCACCCCTGGGATGCCAGTAAGCCAAATTTGGGTCCAAAAATCATCTCTGGCAGCAGAACATGCAGCTGCTGGGAACTTTGACACAGCAATGCGCTTGTTGAGCCGCCAACTGGGGATAAGGAATTTTGCTCCTCTGAAGTCGCAGTTTCTGGACCTACACACTGGCAGTCATACTTATTTGCATGCCTTTACCAGTGCGCCAGTGGTGTCATTTGCTGTAGAGAGGGGTTGGAGCGAATCAGCGAGTCCCAATGTCCGTGGACCCCCTGCACTCATCTTCAATTTTGCCCAATTAGAGGAAAAGCTCAAGGCTGGTTACAAGGCTACAACCACTGGCAAATTTTCTGAAGCTCTTCGACTTTTCCTGTCTATACTTCACACTATCCCTCTTATTGTGGTTGAGACAAGGAGAGAGGTGGATGAAGTCAAAGAGCTGATTATCATCGCAAAAGAGTATGTTCTTGGACTGAAAATGGAACTCAAGAGGAGAGAATTGAAGGACAATCCTGTTCGTCAGCAGGAACTTGCAGCCTATTTCACCCATTGTAACCTCCAGCTTCCACACACAAGACTTGTATTGATGAATGCCATGACTGTTTGCTACAATGCACAGAACCTGAGCACCGCTGCCAACTTTGCTCGCCGACTTCTGGAGACAAATCCAAGCAATGAGAACCAAAGCAAGAAAGCCCGCCAAGTTCTGCAGGCTGCTGAGAGGAACATGAAAGATTCAACTGAGTTGAACTATGATTTCAGAAATCCTTTTGTCGTTTGTGGGGCGACATATGTCCCCATTTATAGAGGGCAGAAAGACATAACCTGCCCTTACTGTACAACACACTTCGTTCCATCTCAACAAGGCCAGCTCTGCACCGTGTGTGACTTAGCAACAATTGGAGCAGATGCATCCGGCTTGCTCTGTTCTCCTTCACAGATCCGATGATTTACAAGTCAAACACTTTTGTAACTATCAACATCAAAGCAACCGGCTAATCAGTGCACAGGCATCCGTGGGACCTTCGAAGAGGTATGACTGTCATAAGCAGAGATTTCATTCAGATTTATCTGTTCTATAGATTTCTTTTTACTTGCACAATATTATCATGAAGCTTCAACCCTTCCCCCCTCCCAATCACTATCTTTGTCCCTTATGGTTACAGCTTTATCTGTAATAAACTCATGTATGATTTTTCTCTTACAAGTTACAACCATTCATATGCTGTGTGGGAATTTAGCTTGCCAGGATAGACCTGGCAATTTTTATTAAGTGTCCCTTTTTGCAGAATATGTAATAGACTTGCTTTGTAAACATTATTTTTCCCTTTTTTATTTACCGGGAATGTTGATTGTGATTCACCACATATGTGACGAGTATGATGCAGTGACATGTCAAGTGAGGTAATTTTCCTACACTTTTTCACAGCCAACACATCCTTGTTTGGCTCTTTGTGGACAATAACATGAATTGCTTTAAGAAAAAGGCCTATTATGGTGCTCTTTTATTCCCTTCAAGTGAAGCTTATTGGAAAAATGTTGGCCCCTGATAAAATCTATGGCTCCTAAGGACAATTTTGTGATCTAACTGAGATAGTGTTTCTTATACAAGCTAGAAGTTATTCTGCTGGAATTGTATGTTTAGCATATGAAATATTTTATAAAAATGCATCAATATCCTAATATTTATAGTTCCAATCTTCAAACTTTCCTCTAGCTTACAATTTCCATCTATTATATCCTACATGTTTTGAAAATGCAATTTTGTCCAAATTCAATGGTGTTTTAATTTTTTCAATTATGTTAAATGGGAAGAAACACTTCGGTCTTTCCTATAATGAATATATAAGTTTGATTATACATGAATTATATTGAAGTTGAGCTCCAAGACTAAATTAATATTGAAGCATGACATTACATGTCAAATAAATGTCATCCCACCAATCTTTTTTCAGTTGTAGTAATAATTAAAGTTTCATATAATTCAATATATCTTCTTTTTTTTTAGGAGCCATTGAAGGCCCGGAAATGGTGGTAGGAATCAATGTCACACAATTAAAAAGTGAATTAAAGGGAGGATATGGGGCCGGTGGGGAATTGTCCTCCAATCTTCTGTTGGAAGCGAAGGGACTTAACCACTTATGCTAAGCTCTCATCCCTCAATATATCTTTTCAACCATCAATAACTCAAATTTTGTATATATAAAAATTCTAAAAATTTAATATTTTAAAATTATAAGACGAATTCAACAAGATTTCCTTTTATATTTTTTTTTTTGTATAATTATGATGTAATTTTATATTAAAATTAAACAATAAAAAAAGCTTCCAATATTGTTTTTTTTTTTAAAAAAAATAAAATGGAATATGTATATTTAAGAATAATACACAAAGAATTAAATAAATAATAAAAATAGAATTTTCGAAAAATGAGGAATTTATTTAAGAAGAATTTTAGTGAGGGGCCGGTTGAGATTAAAAAATTGAACTACGGGGATCCGAGTAGAAAGAGTATATCCACAGCAGCAATGACCAACACTTGAACGCAGGTTCTGTTTCTGTTCGATCCATTGCATTCCATCCCGCGCTTCGATCCATCAACCTGCACTGCACGGGAGGGGTCAATTCTTGACGGATCTGATTCAGGTAACGACTGGAATTGTCAATTTAGGGTTTTGAGTGATTTT
This sequence comes from Hygrophila difformis, assembly GCA_030278955.1. Lineage (NCBI taxonomy): Eukaryota > Viridiplantae > Streptophyta > Magnoliopsida > Lamiales > Acanthaceae > Hygrophila > Hygrophila difformis. The sequence continues at coordinate 4,482,224 of JAOANR010000011.1, forward strand.
TCTTCGTTCATTCGAATGGAATCAGATCTCGCTGTCTTTGATGCAGTGTCTTTGATTTTGTGGAGAACAATTGGGGGAAATGTTGACGAAGTTCGAGACGAAGAGTAATAGAGTGAAAGGCTTGAGTTTTCACAGCCGTCGGCCATGGATCTTGGCGAGTCTCCACAGCGGTGTGATCCAGCTCTGGGATTATCGCATGGGCACACTCATTGATCGGTTTGACGAGCATGATGGGCCTGTTCGGGGAGTTGACTTCCACAAATCGCAGCCGCTATTTGTATCTGGAGGTCTGATTTATCTGTGCTGTTGTTGTTTGTGTTTCTTTGAAATTAGAGTTTTGCTGTTTTTCTGGACTTTGGATCTGTTCGTTTGTGTGGATTAATTGAGTTCGATGTTTTGTATGCGAGATCGGAGGGTTTAGTAATACATTTGGATGCGCTATAGTGAAAACTACGATAAAGTGTGTTATGCCGAAGATGTGCAATGGTATTCGGCAATTGGCACTGGCTTTAGCTTGCATTTAATCATTGTCTCTCTCTTGTTGTTGTAGTTTCTATGTATTATTAAACAAATGTGCTGCCATTGAACTTGCATTTGTCTTTGTATCTTGATTTTGTGATCTTGGGACTCTGATTCTGCGTAGTAGTGATGTTTGATGCTTATTAAATTTATGCTCCCAGTTCTGGAATTTTTTTAGAAGTGCGATAACTTGTAGAGCTATACTTTCCTATTGCTTTGTAATAGGTTTTATTATAGTATTATTTCATGTTGATTCGACATAGGCCAGAACTTGTTAGTCAGTCTAGACTCTGGACAACAAAAGTATCAACCGCTTAGTTTTATGTTCTTATGAATGATATTAAGATATTTGAACTCTAATCGTTCTTGGTCTACTTTCATTGAAGTATAAAGTTTTGAAAACTAAATAGCAGTTATCACCTTGTTTGATATTCTGGATATAATTACTTCTTGCCCTTTTTATGTTATTCAACATTGCAATTGATTCTGTGCAAGATATAGTTTCACACTTTAACTTACTCTCTTGAGTGTATTGGTGGTTCTGTATTATATTTTTGCTTGTTTCTTTACCTACTTTTATCTGGGTTACGTTTCATGCCACATTCCTCTATGCAGGTGATGATTACAAAATCAAGGTCTGGAATTACAAATTGCATAAATGTCTTTTCACTCTCCTAGGTCATCTTGATTACATTCGAACAGTTCAATTTCATCATGAGAGTCCCTGGATTGTAAGTGCAAGTGATGATCAGACAATTAGGATATGGAACTGGCAATCTCGAACTTGCATTTCGGTGTTGACTGGGCACAACCATTATGTTATGTGTGCTTCATTTCACCCCAAAGAAGACCTTGTTGTTTCAGCCTCTTTGGATCAGACTGTCCGTGTTTGGGATATTGGTTCCTTGAGGAAGAAAACAGTATCGCCCGCTGATGACGTTCTACGATTATCTCAAATGAACGCAGACTTCTTTGGTGGAGTTGATGCTGTAGTGAAGTATGTCTTGGAAGGCCATGATCGAGGGGTAAACTGGGCTTCCTTCCATCCAACTCTCCCGTTGATTGTCTCAGGAGCAGATGATCGCCAAGTTAAAATCTGGCGAATGAACGGTATGTTTACGTCGCAATGGATTTCCATGGTCTCTCATTATGCTAGTTGTATATATATATATATATATTGCATATATTTGTTGGCCTCCTGTACAATAGCAGTGCATTAATGCAAAAAACTGAAAATTTGATGATTGAGAAATATACTTTTTTACTGGTTTACTGGTTGATGATTGGCCTCCTGTACAACAAATCTGCATTATACACTGTTTGGTCTAATTCCTTCCATGATGTACCCATTTACAATTTTTAATTCTGGGACACACTTGTAATTTTATAAAATCATGGTAGTTATGGTCATGAAATTCTTTGAGAAGTGCTAATTTGTTTAGCTAAACCGTCAACCGTGTTGAATGGCCCTCCAATTGCTTGGTTTACCATTTTTTGGCGATAGAAACAAAGGTAACAGGTTGGAGTTATGGTTTTATACCCCTTTTTATGTTACCACAATTAGTCTTGTTACTTGTGCCAAATTGAAAGGGTGTGTGAAACTTTATTGTATTTAGCCAGGTTCTTTTTCCTAGTTCTAATTTATTTGATGATTCATGTAGATCTCGGTGTTGAAATTGAAATGCCATGTATTTCCATTTTTAGTTGCAGAGACTCACAGTCTGTCAACATGAGCTGATATTTTATGCATTCATGTTTAGATACCAAGGCTTGGGAGGTGGACACCCTAAGAGGTCACATGAACAATGTATCATGTGTTCTGTTCCATGCAAGGCAGGACATCATCGTCTCAAATTCGGAGGACAAGAGTATTCGAGTTTGGGATGCTACGAAAAGGACTGGTCTGCAGACTTTTCGTAGGGAGCATGACAGATTCTGGATCCTTACAGCCCATCCTGAGATGAATCTTCTGGCTGCTGGTCATGATAGTGGAATGATTGTGTTTAAGTTGGAGAGGGAGCGTCCTGCCTTCTCTGTATCTGGCGATTCACTTTTATTTGTCAAGGACAGATTTCTCCGTGCTTTTGAGTATTCAACTCAGAAGGATATTCAACTAATTCCCATACGCCGTCCTGGTTCTAATAACTTGAACCAGGGGCCTCGAACGCTTTCTTACAGTCCTACAGAGAATGCTGTTTTGGTTTGCTCTGATACTGATGGGGGATCATATGAACTCTACATTATTCCCAAAGATAGTTATGGAAAAGGCGATACAACTCTAGAGGCAAAAAGAGGTACGGGGGGTTCTGCTGTTTTCATTGCTCGAAATAGATTTGCTGTCCTTGAGAAGAGCACAAATCAGGTTGTGGTCAAGAACCTGAAAAATGAAATGGTGAAAAAGAGTGCTCTTCCTGTTGCAACTGATGCTATATTTTATGCGGGCACTGGCAATCTTCTTTGCAGATCTGAAGACAGGGTTGTCATATTTGATCTCCAACAAAGGATTGTGCTTGGGGATCTTCAGACACCCTTTGTTAGATATGTGGTTTGGTCTTCTGACATGGAGAGTGTTGCTTTACTGAGCAAACATTCCATAGTTATTGCTGACAAAAAGCTTGTGCATCGCTGCACTCTTCATGAGACAATTCGTGTCAAGAGTGGAGCTTGGGATGATAATGGTGTCTTTATTTACACTACTTTGACACACATCAAGTATTGTCTTCCTAATGGGGATAGTGGAATTATCAAGACACTTGATGTTCCATTGTACATTACAAAGATCTACGGGAGCACAATCTTTTGTTTGGACAGAGAGGGGAAAAGTCGTCCAGTCATCATTGATGCTACAGAGTATGTTTTTAAACTAGCCTTGATAAAGAAGCGATACGACCACGTTATGAACATGATAAAAAATTCAGAATTGTGTGGGCAGGCCATGATTGCTTATCTGCAGCAGAAGGGCTTCCCTCAAGTTGCTCTGTACTTTGTGAAGGATGAGAGAACTCGTTTCAACTTAGCCATTGAAAGTGGCAACATTGAGAAGGCACTGGAATCTGCCAAAAAGATTGATGAGAGAGATTATTGGTATAAAGCTTGGTGTGGAGGCCCTTCGGCAGGGGAATACTGGTATTGTTGAATATGCTTACCAAAAGACGAAGAACTTCGAGCGGCTGTCTTTCCATTACCTGATCACTGGTAATCTGGACAAATTGTCCAAAATGATGAAAATTGCTGAAGTCAAGAATGATGTCATGGGCCAGTTTCATGATGCACTGTATCTGGGCGATGTCCGGGAGCGTGTTAAGATTCTGGAGAGTGCAGGTCATTTGCCTCTTGCATATGTCACAGCCTCTCTCCACGGACTGCATGATATTGCAGAGCGACTTGCTACAGAACTGGGGGATGATGTTCCTTCTCTTCCTGAGGGAAAGAAAGCCTCGCTTTTGATGCCCCCAAATCCAGTCTTATGCGCTGGAGATTGGCCTTTGTTAATGGTGAGTAAAGGCATTTTCGAGGGTGGCCTTGATGATACAGGCAGAGGTGTTGATGAAGAGTATGAAGAGGCAGCAGACGCTGATTGGGGAGAGGGTTTGGATATTGGTGAAGTGGACAACATGCAGAACGGAGACGTTAGTATAATCACTGGAGGAAGGGGATATGCAGAATGAGAATGATGAGGAAGGAGGATGGGGATCTTGAGGATTTGGATCTGCCTGCTGACACTGAGACGCCCAAGGCAGCTGGCCACGCACACTCTGCTGTATTTGTTACCCCCACCCCTGGGATGCCAGTAAGCCAAATTTGGGTCCAAAAATCATCTCTGGCAGCAGAACATGCAGCTGCTGGGAACTTTGACACAGCAATGCGCTTGTTAAGCCGCCAACTGGGGATAAGGAATTTTGCTCCTCTGAAGTCGCAGTTTCTGGACCTACACACTGGCAGTCATACTTATTTGCGTGCCTTTACCAGTGCGCCAGTGGTGTCATTTGCGGTAGAGAGGGGTTGGAGCGAATCAGCGAGTCCCAATGTCCGTGGACCCCCTGCACTCATCTTCAATTTCTCCCAATTAGAGGAAAAGCTCAAGGCTGGTTACAAGGCTACAACCACTGGCAAATTTTCTGAAGCTCTTCGACTTTTCCTGTCTATACTTCACACCATCCCGCTGATCGTGGTTGAGACACGGAGAGAGGTGGATGAAGTCAAAGAGCTGATTATCATCGCAAAAGAGTATGTTCTTGGATTGAAAATGGAGCTCAAGAGGAGAGAATTGAAAGACAATCCTGTTCGTCAGCAGGAACTTGCAGCATATTTCACTCATTGTAACCTCCAGCTTCCACACACAAGACTTGTATTGATGAATGCCATGACTGTTTGCTACAATGCACAGAACCTGAGCACCGCTGCCAACTTTGCTCGCCGACTTCTGGAGACAAATCCAAGCAACGAGAATCAAAGCAAGAAAGCCCGCCAAGTTCTGCAGGCTGCTGAGAGGAACATGAAAGATTCATCTGAGTTGAACTATGATTTCAGAAATCCTTTTGTCGTTTGTGGGGCGACATATGTCCCCATTTACAGAGGGCAGAAAGACATAACCTGCCCTTACTGTACAACACACTTCGTTCCATCTCAACAAGGCCAGCTCTGCACCGTGTGTGACTTAGCAACAATTGGAGCAGATGCATCCGGCTTGCTCTGTTCTCCTTCACAGATCCGATGATTTACATGTCAAACACTTTTGTAACTATCAACATCAAAGCAACCGGATAATCTGTGAACGTAGAGGTATGACTGTCTTAAGCAGAGGTTTCATTCAGATTTGTCTGTTCTACACATTTCTTTTTGCTTGCACAATATTATCAGGAAGCTTCGAACTACCCCCCCCCCCCCTCAATATCCTTTGTTCCTTATGGTTACAGCTTCCTGTAATAATCCCTTGGTATGATTTTTCTCTTACAAGTTACAATCATTCAAATGCTGTTTGGGAATGTAGCTTGCCAGGATAGACCTGGCAATTTTTATTACGTGCCCCTATTTTTATCTTGAGTTGTTTCTTAAATGTCCCTTTTTGCAGGAATATGTAATAGACATTTGTTTTGCTCACTCAAAACATTTACTTGATATAGAATATGACTTGATTTATAAGCATTATTTTTCCCTTTTTTATTTACTGGGAATTTTGATTGTGATTCACCACATATGTGACAAGTATGATGTGGTGACATGTCAAGTGAGGTAATTTTCCTACACTTTCTTACAGCCAACACACCCTTGTTTGGCTGTTTGTGGACAATAACATGAATTCCTTTAGGGAAAAGCCTATTATGGTGCTCATTTATTCCCTTCAAGTGAAGCTTTTTGGAAAAATGTTGGCCCATGATAAAATCTATGGCTACTAAGGACAATTTTGTGATCTGACTGAGAAAGTGTTTTATCTTCTTATATAAGATAGAAGTTATTGTGCTGGAATTGTATGTTTAGCACATATGAAAAATGTTATAAAAATGCATCAATATCCTAATATTTATCGTTCCAATCTACATGTTTTATATCCGGCTTAGGCTTGTCAAAAAAAAAAATCTACATGTTTTGAAAATGCAATTTTGTTCAAATTCAAGTGTGTTTTAATTTGTTCAATTATGTTAAATGGGTAGAAATACTTCAGTATTGCCTAGAATGACTATGCATAAGTTTCATTATACATGAATTATATTGAAGTTGAGCTCAAACACTAAATTAAGACTATGCCCGATCCAAAGTGTTTTGATTATTTGGAAACCATTAGAATTTATATGCAACCATAATGGATCTTAAAAATTGAAATACCCTTCCTTAGCAATATACTTCTTTCTGTTCACATGAAAGTGCCACATTCCCCCTATGCACGCAGGCAGATGCATATTTTTAATCGTTAATAACTCACGTTGTATATAAGTAAAAGTTATAAAAATTCGATAGTTATAAAACTACAAGATGAGACGATTCTAACAAGATCTTACTTGACTATTTTCCTATTTGGCAAAACAGCTAAATCCAATCAGCTAATTTGTCTCACAATATAAGATAAAACAGCTTATTTAAAAAGACAAAATAATTTAAAACACTATTCAATCAGCTCTTTTTAAAACCGCCGCAGATAGCAGCATTTTCGATTTTAGCTTATTCTAGGCAAAAAGTTAGTCTCGAAATTGTCAAACAGCTAATTTTAACTAATTATTACTCGCATAATCAGTTAACAGCTAACAGCTAATTCCCAAATAGGGCCTATGTTTTTTCTTCTATAACTATTGGATAAACGTGAATCAAAATCGAATGAATAGTGTCAAAACACCAAACGTGTCACTTTCATGAAAACGGAGGTAGTACTTGAAAATTTTCAAAACATTTTTTTTTTTTCTTTTGGGTTAACATTTTCGGGGTAAGGGAAATTTTAAGTTGAACTATGATGAGTCATGACATGACATCCCTGTGACTGATGAACAAATTATTTCAGAACTCAGCATTGTTGGGGAAAAAAAAGAGGCCAAAAAAGAATGTTTTAGTAGTGAAATCCCACTGGTTAAGATTAGGGAATCAATTTTATCTCGATGGTGTTTTGTTAAAAAAACAAAAAAAACAAAAATAGGTTTTGTTAGCTTCTTAGGGGTTGTAAAAAGTTGTTGAATCCCATGTGGCTACTTCTTTAATAATATGCTTCTTTAGTGTATAATGATTTGCAACGCCTCAATAAACCCCATAATAACATATGATCGGATAATAAACAACACAATGAATGGAATTAGGCATAGTCTAGTTCATTTTCTTATTGTGATTAATTATATTTATGATTATATTTGGCACATGGAGGAGGCCCAAATGGGGAATCACACTGTGGTTCATATGGGTCCCATATTTTTGTGACTCCTAGATTAGTAGGACCTTATTTTCTATTGTCATGAATTTGTTAATAATAATAATCATACTTGAATTGTACAAAATCACTAGATAGAGATTCCAATTTAATTGGTCCCTCTCATCCACATGCATGTATCATGTATGTTTGCCATTATTGTTTTTTAAATATATATATATTTAATATAAATTATATATATATATGAAAGAGAAAACGAGATTAGATAAAATATGTATATATATACATATGAGAGAATGAGAAAGGACAATTAGATTAAATTTGAATTCTTTATGATACAGTATTAATAAATATAATTAATTACTAGTATCAGTACTATAATATGTTTAATTTGTTGAGGTGTTGGATTGGAGTCGGAGAATCCAATTATATAGAGAGTATCTTGTAATAAGATCCTTTGTATAGTTAAAGTGGAAACAAATGAGACATAAACACAAATTATCAGACACGTTCATGTCACCACTTGAATAAATTCATTTCAGTTTCCTACATATCATTACATACTAATATTGATGACAGTTTAATGTTATGATCGCATATGTAAATATATTAATTGATTGATATGCTAAATAATTTTTTTTTTGGAGGAGCCATTGAAGGCCTGGAAAGGTGTGGTGGGAGCCCATGCCACACAATTACAAAGGGGAATTAAAGGGAGGGATAGGGGGCCGGTGGGAATTGAACCTCCAACCTTCCGTTGGAAGTCAAGGGACTTAACCGCTTGGGCTAGGTCATCATCCCGATATGCTAAATAATTTGATTTGGACATAAAAATAACAGGAGTATGAAACATTAAAAACAAATAAAATGAGAAAAGTATACTATTTTAATAGTAGGTTTTCTACCAGACGTTTTAAAGTTTTTTCTCAATGGTTTTTGTTATGTTATTGAAATTTATGGCTTGTTTAAACGCACTCATCACTCACCTTGGGGAATCGTGGAAATAGAGTCATAATTTATTTTTCTTTTACTAAACATTTTTCTAAAAAAAAAAAGGCTCAATTATATTGAGGAACTTTGTATTTATAGACCAGACTATATTTTTCAGATTCATGGAGTAGAAAGATTGATTAATTTAATTATATTTTATGGAATTAAATCTGGCACACCTAGTTTTCAATGAGATTAATTATCCCATAAAATAGCTTAATCAAGCTCCGTTATATAATTAAGGTCCTAATTATGCAATGTGAACATTTGATTAATTTTGATAAAATTCTCTGTCAAAGATAATCGGGGTATGTTCACTTTTAATGATGAAATTGATTAATTTGATACAAAATTAAATGAATTACGCCTAATACAATGAGATTATTATCCCATGAATTTAATTCATTAATCAAGAATCCTTATATAATAATCAATTATTCTAATTCCTACAAGTGAAGTGAACATATAATTAGTATTGATAACATAATTTATCGATATTAACTAAAATGTCATAGTGTAAAGAACCCATAAGTGTACATGTGCGTGCATGTACAAAAAAGTTCATTCAATTTACATGTTTATGGTTCTTAATTACGATCACTCTGTCCAACCAATTTTGTCTTGTTCATGTTAAGTAAAACGTTACGGTTAATTAATATCTTAAATTTTATAATATAGTAAATATTATATACAAATATATAGTCTAAAACTACGTAATTAGATGAATATAAAAAGATCCCACCTGACTATTATTATGATAAAATTAGGTCAATTAATGAAACACTGAAGTTGTATTATTTAGGGTATTATTATTATTATTATTATTATTATTATTATTATTATTATTATTATTATTATTATTATTATTATTATTATTATTATTATTACGACAGTTGTCACATAAATATTGTTATTTATGAGATGGATTTAACTACATGGGGAGGGGGCCGCCCTTAAGATTGTACTAATAATTCTCTGTCAATTCTAAATGAATATTAATGACACACTCGGCTTGGTACTATTACAGGTTGAATTGTGTATTACCCTCTTTGTCCTATGTAGAGCCTTTAAACAAACAAGTTGGTCCCCATTGGATCAATGTGGATGTTTTTTTTTTTTTTTTTGAGAAGCCATTGAAGACCTGGAAGGGGTGGTGGGAGCCCATGCCACACAATTACAAAGGGGAAATAAAGGGAGGGATAGGGGGCCGGTAGGAATCGAACCTCCAACCTTCCGTTGGAAGTAAAGGGACTTAACCGCTTGGGCTAGGTCCTCATCCCGATCAATGTGGATGTTTGAAAGCAAGTGGATCCCAAAAGTATATTATGAGACTGTTGGCAAATTAACATTTCATGGAGGGTCATTTTAGTGTCATCACATCTCTATAACAACAGGGCAGTTATGCTCAACCTTGATCAAGTTACACCAGCTTCATGGACTTAAGGATCAAGACAGATCTCAGCATATATATATATATATATATATATACACCTTTTAGTCTTGAGTCCTTAAGTGGGTTTTTAGTTTTTGAGAATTTTTCTGTAACACTTCTATACATTTTTACAAGAGTGATTTTGATTCAATTAGAAGAGATACTTGAGTCAAAATATTGTTCTTCAAGAATAGATTGTAGAATGTTTTGAGCTTGAGAGAATTGAATTGTATTTCTGCTGTATACTTCTTTAGATCGAGTTGTAATCCAAGAATGGTGTTTTTCTTGGAATAGTTTAGGATTCTGTTCAGGGTTGTGATCAACAGGTTGGAAGAACTTCAAGAATCTGTCTGTAATCCATTTCAGTAAGAATATTAGGAGTTGAGGGGGAGTTTCAGCTTCTAGATCGAGTTGATAGGATTAAGTCCGTGTCTTGTTTTGTTCTTGAATCGTGTTGAGTAGATCATCGCCTGGATTGGAATCCCCCGGATGTAGGACAGGAGGTCCGAACCGGGTCAACAACAAATGTGTTCTTTAAATTCTGCAATTGTGTGTGTGATCAATACATCGCGTTAACAACCTACTCTTTGGGACTGTAAGAGACAATTTGTTTTACGGATTCGTTCGCTCTTAAACATTAACGAGTCGATTTCAACCTTAAATAAGTATCCGACAACCAAAGGAGCCGGCTTGGCTCAACTCGGTAATAACCAAGTAGCTCCGTAAGCTTGTATAAAATTTTAATTATTTTATTTATTAGATTCTTATTATTTTTTTTTAAAAAAAATTATTTCATTATTTAAATACATTCCTTTTTTTGTTATGTAAAAACTACGTACTATTTTATTTTATCATTTGCTTCTATTTAATTCATTTTTACACTGCATATTTAGGGTTTGATATAGAGTCAGCCAATTCTATATGTAAGTTTTGATAAATGTATGTGAAATTATTTACTAAGTTCACAAAGCGGCTCAAATTCAAACATTCAAGTCGAATAAGTTAGTTTCAAGCCTGTTCGTGCTTTTAAGCTAAAATTTTTTTCAGCTTTACCCCGTTCTCTAGGCCTGATTTTATCTGGTCTGATCAGATTTGAATTTTTCTGGTCTGTTTTTTTTTGTCTGGTTTGATTCAATTTGGTCTAGTCTGGTCTGATATAATATTATCTTATCTATATTATTATAATAATTTAATTTGATTTGATGTGGTCTGAATAGGTTTGGTCGATGAGCTCCTCGCTCGTCTCATTTAACAACTTTAGAATGTGAAGCATTTTTTTTTAATGTATTGTTTTGTGAAAAACAATTCTAGATATTATGTTGTTTCTCCGGCGTTGTTGCCGAGAAATGACCTTTTTCTCCTCAAGGGAGGCTACCGGAAAAGGATCAAACCAGTTACGGGTCCGGATTAATGATAATGCGCCCAAACTTGACTAATTACGCCCAAACTTGACTGAATGTTCCTTAATATTCAAATGGCAACAAAATACAACGGAGAATCTACCTGTTGTTAAGAAACAACGGCGAATTCACCGGAAAACTAAAACCAAACTACCGGTTGTTGAGAAACAACGGTGGACTTGGAAGTAACCGCTAAGAGCTAAACTAGAATCTAGGGAAAAACTGTAAAGGAAAGCATTAAAGGAAAGCAGTAAAGATACAAAGAAGTAAATTTGATAAAGGCATTTTAGGGGTTGGATTGATCTCTCTGATTTTGTGCATGGCATCCCCTATTTATAGCCGGAGCTGAAATAACCGCGCTCCGGCCGATTCCCTTAAGCCGACTTCACTGTTCGCTTCAATCGGCTGACTTGATATTATTTCGGCCGAAATTCTTTCCTCAGGAGCTTCCTTCCTTTCGGGTTTCTTGTGCTACTCTGGATCGTTCTCTTTTGACTCTTCGGCCCAATGGATCTCAAACCCAACTTTCTTTATGAGTCTCTCTTTGGCCCATCTTTTATGGCCCAATTTTCTCTCCGTGGCTCACTATCCTTGGTGGCCCCAACAGATGTCCTCCTTACTTGGGCGGTTTTTCGTCTGGAAAAGAGCTCAAGTAACTCCTCTCTTTTTCTTTGGCGGTTATCTTTTTCCTCAAGGGCTCTTGTTATCATCACTTTATTTACATACCACGTTCTGTCTTCGTAATAAACTGCCCTTTCAACTTCTTCTTTGTCTGTCCTCCTTGATGGATCTGTCTTCTTCGATGGATCTTCCTCCTGTCACTGCTCTTTCCCCAGATCTTCTCAAGATCGAGAACACGTATGCTTCTACCTCCGCTATGCGTCTCCTTCCTGAAGGCTACTACTCCCTCAGTCCATTAGGGATCCCCGAAGAGATTGACGAATGTACCGCTCGTATCTTCGAAAATCGCTCCATACCATTATATTCTTCTTGTTTTTCTTCCAAGCTTTTCTCCCCGTCATTTGCTAATTGGCCTTTGGATTCTTCTGATTACGTAGAATGGTACCATCACCTTGAACCTCATTGTCGTGAATCCTGGTCCAAATCTTGTATTCGTCACATGATTCTTCTCAGTACCATACCTTTTCCGTCTGACATTCGTCCCATTCAGGCTCTCCTCTGTTTCTGGAATCCTTCTGTAAACTGTTTTTGTTTCCCCTGGGGTATGATGACACCCACTATCCAAGATGTAAAGCTCCTTTTAGGCCTTTCCGTTCGTGGAGAGAACCTCAGTGTTATGTCCATTCCCAAGGAGAAAAATGTCAGCTTCTCTTTCGGTGATTCTTTCAAAAATTGGATTTTCACTCATCAGAGTGATCCTACTTCACCTGCTCCACATCCCTCGGAACCCCTGGCCTTCATGATGTATTTCCTCTCGAGGTTCTTTTGGTGTACTCCTTCGAAAGGAGTTCTCCTCGAGGTTCAACCTCTGGCTTCGGCTATTCTCAACCTTGTTGCTATGCCTTTAGCCGATTTCTTCCTCGCCCATTTGTACGCGGGCATAACGGCTACTGTGTCGGGCTGGGAGAAGGGTTTCCCTGATAAAGCCCGTGGTCCATTATGGTTTCTTCATCTATGGTTGGTGTGGCATTTCCGTGATGTCTCTAAATTCCCGGCTCAAGATATCTCCCCTAGCTATTTCGCCGCTCCTGATCTCCTAAGGTCATCCTTTCCTGCTCTTTCGATCCCGCATTGGATCAATTATTTCTTAGGCCGAACTGTCGATCAGTCTTTTTCCCAGTACCATTATAGGAGGACCGAATTCGACTGGGTGAGGGAGATCGCCATTTCCCCTTTCGGGACTGTCCTTCACGTATCTCTTGCTCAGATGTGGAATAGATGCATACTTCCCCGCCCCATTTTCAACGGTTCTTCATTTTTGTCTACCAAGACGGCTATCCCTTCCGAGGTTTATAATCCCCATTTGGTTAGCCGTCAATTCGGCTTTGGTCAAGACTTGGTAGTAGCTCTCTGGGCTGATAAGCGCCTTTCTGCTTCTGCTAGCCGTGTACAATGTTCTTTGCACCATAAGCGTTTACTTGAATTCAAGGTGGTGAAATTTGCTGTTCGTCCTGGACTTGCTACTTCTCGTTTTCGGGCTTGGTGGGACGGCGTTGCTCGTACTTTTTTCGGCGCTGATCTCAATTCGCTTTTACGGCGTGGTGGATTCTCTCCTATTCTGGCTTTTCCCTTGCACCTTTTATCTTCGCCGAATTCTACTCCCCAACGCACTCTCGGTTCGTCTTCTTCCTCTCACCCGGGTAAATTTCTCTTTTTTCCCCTCTTTTTTTTTTTGGAGTGTTCTTTCTCATTCTTACATTTTTCTTTCTCTTTTTTTTGTTGTTAGATGCTCCTCGCTCTTCTACCTCGGATCCTGGTCGAAAGAGACCTGCTTCGTCTTTAGACCCTCTTGTCGGCTCTCTCCCTCCAACTCAGACCAGAAGGCGCTCATCTCGCTCACCTTTCGGCAACATCCCTTTGCCTTACCAGTATCGAGTACCTTCCCAATTTTGACTATTGCTCCGAGTGCTCTTTCAACCGAACCACACAAATCACCAGATGGTAATAATTCGGTTGTCCGTGCTGGTTCTTCTTTGGCCATTTCTGCAGTTGGCCCAAGACCCTATTTCGACCGATCCTGTTATTTCTCCCTCGGTCAATCCTCCCCAACCTGCCGGAGACTCTGTTGTGTCTTCACCCTTAGCTGCCTTGGAACCCCTTGATGGAGTGATTTTCACCACTCATATTTTACCACAAGCGGATGGTTGTCATCAAGTAATAAAAACCGGTGAATACCGGGTCGAATCCACAGGGAATTTCAGAATATTATTTCATTCCGGAGAAATTTTAATTGTTCTTAAGTTCATTAATTATATTTAATATATTTAAAAAGATTTTGATTAATTTTAATGGTGAATTAAATTAAAAACAGTGACAGTAAATTAAAATAAAGCAAATTAAAGTTTTAATTGATAAAAATACTAATGGGAGTTGATTGTAATATTTTAAATATTGCCATCTTTATTATAAAATAGAAATTGTGTAATAATTTGACATTTCCCAATGTTCTAAAAATCAATTTCTTAAATTTAAATATTTTTATAAAGATTAAAAATAGAATAATCTACTAAAACTTCAAATTATGCTTAAACGGACTTCATGGAAGCTAATTAGATTATCTAACATTTTGCAATCATTATTCTAGGCCTAAATTTGAGTCTTTCCCAAGCTTACAAATTTTCCTATAGCAATTAATAGGCACTTTTCATTTCCCAAATTATTGTGCACATGCCAGGATCCATTTTTAATGTAATTTATTCCCAATTCCGGTACTAAAATATTAATTCTACTTTTTATCTCCCGATTTCGCAAAGCAGAATTTATGGAATTAGATTCTAACATTTAAATTATGCAGAACAGTGTAAATAATCTAACAATTATGGTAAAATAATAATAAAACATGGTAAACTGGATTTAATTAATAATATTAAAATGCAGACAGATTAGAATTAATGCCAGATTACTAAAAATAGTGAACACAGATTGATCGATCATCTTTAATTTTGCAGATTGGCGAATTCAACATCAGATTAATTTTAGCAGTAGACAAAATCGATCAATACGCTATTCTTCACAATCATTATTTTATCACAAATTACTGGTATTAACATCGATCAATTCAGATTTGCCAATTTAAACAGATTATGTCTAAAAATACCAAATTCATGAAAACATGCAGATTATCGATCTTTCTCATCCTAAACAGTAATCATAATTCATTCTTTAACATCTTAACACATAAATCCAGATTAGCATAAAAACATCGATCATTAAATTACTTCCATAAAAGATAGGTTCATACTTCAAAAGTGATTCTGAACTCCCGTTCTAGATCACTCCTAACACGAACATTATAGAAATCCGTCTACAAATTCGAAACATAACAGTAGATTACATTTAGAGGCAAATTCATAACATTACAAAGCAAGAAAAAGAAAGGCAACACCTAGAATAGGAAGAACACGCCCAGAACAGCGTTCTTGATGCATTCCTCCGGCATGATTTTGTGTTTCCGGCATTCTTCTCCCATTAGCAGATGTTTTCCAGAGAGTATTGTTCGAAAATATGAGTCTGGTTTTTGAAGAAAATGAAGAAAACGGTATTTAAAACCGAGTTCGGGAGGTTAAGAAACTGCTCAACCGCGACGTCGGCGCATAAAATGGCGCTCGGAGAGGGTTTTAGGCGCCACCGAAGAGCAATGGCGCATACGCTGATTTTCCGAATTTTCCAAAACGGCGCCAAAAGTGGCGCTCCAAAGTGGTTTCAGGCGCCGCCAAGAAGAAGCGGTGCATTCTGACAATTTCCTAAAATTTGACAACGGCGCAAAAAGTGGCGCTGGAATGGCTTTTTATGCGCCGCCAAGAAGGGCTGGCGCATCCTGAAGCTTCCTCCATCCGAAATTTTCCCAAGTGTTGAAGTGGCGCATAAACTGGCGCTGGAGAGCATTTTTATGCGCCGCCAAGCTTATGTGGCGCATTCTGGAGCCTTCCAGTGTTGAAAATTCCGAATTTTGCGTCCTTTGACCTCCGAACATCTTCTTTCTTCCTTTTAATGCCTGAAACATCATTGCAATATCTTAGAATTGCCAAAGTCTTATTAAAAAGCATAAAACAAGGTAAATTGAGCTCAAATAGGCTCAATTTAATCAGTCTTATTAATATTTACACATCACATGAAATGTACACTAAAAAGCAGTAAAATAGGATCACATGCATGCAATTTAGGTTCATTTTATCATAATTTAAGCTCATTTAAATGTGGTTTCACATGGTGCATCAACATCCTCACACTTAAATATTGCTCGTCCCTTGAGCAATGAGATCAATTAGCACATCAACTTGCCAATCAAGATAATAAAGATAAAGTCTTTATAGTTCTGCCAAATCATAGATTTCAACAATAAAATGAGATAAGAGGGTTCAAAGTTTAATGTACTAGAACTAGACAAATTGGTATGCATCAGCTATTAGAACCAGATATCCAAAGCACTTACAATACAGAAAACAGATTAATTATACCTAGCACTCAATATGGGAAAGCGAATAATGTAAATATGCTTCTCTTTTCCAGTCTTTAAATATGCTCAATCTATGGCTAGGTTTCACTATATTCTAGACACTTTGGCTGAGTTGTAGACGGTTGAATTCCAAAAGCTACTCGTGTCACCGAATATGTGCCAGTCATCCAGTCAAGAGTTTATGAATTTTTTATTTAATCACCCTGTTTTTCTCTTCTCTTTTTTTTTTCTTTTTTTTTAATCTTGCATTCTTTAATTTTCTTTTCTTTTTCTTTTTGCAAGATAACTTGTTTTGTTTTGTTTTTTTTTTTTTTTTCAATGCAGGGTTCTTACTCTGACTTTATTTTAATTAAGCATTTAAAAAGACTTGGAACGAGCATATTTGTTTATAAATAATGATAACTCTCCACATTTTAAATAACTAGTCTAACTAATCAAAAAGCTTTCTGCAAGGCAAATAGAATTGTCATCAATAGCCCAAACAACTTGCATAACAATTTGACATAGTCTAGAACTTTAAACTAAGAAACCTAATACTCATTAAATTGTAAAATCGGATTAGAGCAGAACATTTAGACTTATTTGGATTTTCTCCAGATTGGCATTGATGTGATAATCTCTAAATAATAGCACCATTGGGAAAACACAATTTAAAGTTAAAATAACTAGACATGCATGTACTATTTTATTTAAAGCATAGAAAATAAGAAAATAAACTAAAATTAAATTAACTCAAGCTCTTACCATATTCTTCATGCAAATTGATAATATAATACATGAAAAGATCACACCTGGAGTATGTAGATCCTAGAAATTCTTTCACCGTATTGGATGTTCCCCCTTTGCTTGTTTCTCATGGCATATCCTGCTTCTTTATATATTTATATAGTATTTGCTCATACAAAAGATAATTGTTAGAACACATGGCAAATTATAATTTAAAATAATTAAACCTCATCCATAATTTATTTAAATTCAGATTTATTATTAAATTTCAGATTTTTATTTATTTTGTAGGCACATTTTATCAATTAAATAATTATGGACAGATTTAATTAAAATATTTAAATTTTATAAATTTACCAAAAGCAAAATACCACAAATTCTAGCAACTATTACATAAAGAAGCTAATTAAATAAGCAAAATAGCACCAAAATAGTTCTAACTATTACAAATTAAACCAAAAAGAGAGCAATCCTATCTACTCAAAAATCTAGATTTCTAAAGATCCATTCGAATCATCTACTTCATCTTCCCTAGGAACATCATCATCTCCTGTAGAGCTCGAACTAGTAGTAGGAGGAATATATCGATCACCTAGACTTTCAGACATGAAAAATTCAAGTCTATTAGAAAGTTGTGAAATTTGTGCTCGTGTACTATCTTCCTTCCTCTTTATCTCCTCTCTAAGCTGATGAATCTCATAGGTCATCCTATTGATTGCGATCTCTGCAGGCTCTACCTTAGTACCAGATGTACTAGGTCTATCAGGATGACAAGTGGGTGTCCCACGGGATGTGGTAGGGTAGCCAAGCTCTGCACATCTTACTCCAGGCTTATGATAGAAATTCTTGAAAGAGATAGGGGGCTTTGGCTTCACATCATGAGCATAGGCCGTCATATTCACTCCAGCTCTTTCACAAAGTGTCCAGATCAGTGCAGGAAATCCCAGCACAATCCGTGCAGTGTCAGACGCCATTTTGTCCAGCTCATATGCTATCATCTCTCCAATATCAATAGGTAGCCCGTTCTTCACACAATACACAAAATAAAGATCTTCTGCACTCGGTTGTGAAGTGTGTGAAGTAGGAAATACCTTATGCTTGTAGAGCAGGTAGATCTGATAAAGCGGTGCAGCCATTAAAGTAGCTACAACATTCGCCTTCTTCTCTCCAATGTAGGCCACCCTCTTTTGAGTTTCAAACATCTCTTTCAAAATTCTTTTCTCCAATTCGGGTCCTCCTTCCTCTTCATAAATAGGGTCATGGAAGTGCTTCTTCTTCGTAGCTGGGCAAGAAACATCCACAGTACCATAAAGTTCATTGATCACTGCAGGACCATATGGCACAGGCACTCCTCTAATCCATGAAGTGTATTGATCATACTGAGCATTGCACAAGAACTGTCTGGTAAGCTCCCAAGAATAAACTCCTTCCGGATGCGCAGCAAATTTCATCCATCCTCGACTCATGAGAGCATCATGAACCGAAAATCTCTCCATGTCAGCTTCAGTGAACCCTTTGTCTGCAAAAATCCATCTATCCGCCATCTTCTGATAATAAGAATACGCAGTTTGATTGATGAAGATGGCCGGATTAAAAGTATCTCCTGTTAATTCTTCCAGAGGAGTAGTATCGTTCTTTCTATTGTGACTCTTCCTCTTGGTTTTAGATTCACGAGGAATTTCTGGTGAGATTTCCTCCGGAGATTCAGCGACATCTTCTTCTTGCTGTGGATCATCCTCCGTTGGTTGAGCAGAATTGAAGGAAGTATCATAACCATTATACGAGTCGGGAGCTACAAGATTGTTTACAAATTCATCTTCAGCTCC
This sequence comes from Hygrophila difformis, assembly GCA_030278955.1. Classification (NCBI taxonomy): domain Eukaryota; kingdom Viridiplantae; phylum Streptophyta; class Magnoliopsida; order Lamiales; family Acanthaceae; genus Hygrophila; species Hygrophila difformis. The sequence goes on from JAOANR010000011.1 coordinate 4,501,101, forward strand.
CACAGCAGCCGGCTCCAGAATGGGTTCATTAATTTCTGGTGTCTGTGATGGGGCAGGCTCTGTGGCTTTCAATTTCTTTCTACCCTTGTTTCTTGGGTTATTCTTTCTCTTTGGTCTCATGGTGGCAGAATTTTAGGAAGAAAGGATTGGGATTGGAAAGCTAATTAAACTGGAAGAAGAGAAAAATTGACAGATTTGAGATTGAAGGTGTGACCGATCGGTCATGCTTCTTTTTAAAGAGGTGAAATCTTGATTTTGTTGAGATATGGCGGGATTGATTTAATCTAGATCCAAATATACACTAAACATATGATTTGGAGTTAGTATAATGCTGTTTAGGATCCCAAAAATCGAATAGATATGATTTGGATATTTTGGATTCGCGAATTTTTGAAAGATTTGCGTCGATGGCGCAAAAAGTGGCGCATAAGGTCACTTTCAGGCGCCACCAAGCACAACTGGCGCATTTTAAAAATAATATGAATTTTAAAAATTGCAATGGCGCAAAAATTGGCGCTGGGAGGGGGTTTTATGCGCCACATAGAAGAAGTGGCGCATCCTGAAGCCAACTTGGAGAAACTTTGATTCTGCGGCGCAAAAAGTGGCGCAGAATGGCATATTTATGCGCCATCAAGCATGTGTGGCGCATTTTGGAAAAACTTAGAAAAATTTCTAAGTTTTCTGGCGCATGAAATGGCGCTTAAGGGTGTTTTTAGGCGCCACTATGCCTAAATGGCGCATTCTGTGTCAATTCGAACAGAATGTGTTTTTCCTAAGTTCTTCCCCATGATGTCCAAAATCTCCAAATCGCTCAACAATACCAATTTCACTTCATTTACACCTCAATCTAGTTCAAATAAACTTCATTGATCTTTTAACCAGTTCAAAACACTCAATTAAGCATGTTATTGGTAAGAGCTACTTTATTGAATTAAAAAGCAACTAAAAACCTTAGAATTCATTTAAACTCCATCTACTACTCTATAAAATTACAAGAACATGGATAATAGAAATAACAAGTCTAAGATAGCAAAAGTAATAAAAGAAAATAGAGTTAGGACAATTACAACCCAAATGTAAATACTGAAATGTAGCAAAATAAACTCAGAAGTGCAATAGAGTCAAATACATAGGCCTATCAATACATGTCATCTATAATGATCATAAGCCTATCTATCGCTCATCTCTCTCAGTCAGTCGGAGTCCTCAGAATCATCATCATCGTTGTCACCCACTTCTTCAGACCCATCTCCAGCATCAGCATCCTCAGCATCCTCATCGCCCTCATCACTACCATCCCCAGTCCCAACGTAGTCCTCATCATCATCGTCCTCAGAAGGTGTCTGAGGAGCGACATACCGCTGTCCTAAGCTCTGGGACATAAAATACTCCAGTCTGGCTGCATGATAAGCCTGGGCTCGGGCATTCTTTTCAATCTGATCGCTCAAGAAGTTTTGTCTCTGAGCCACCAACCTCATTCGCTCATCCATAGTGTTCATCCAGTTTTGCTGGTTGGTCATCATCGTCTGCTGATCAATCCTCAATGCCCTAGCCCAATCCGGCTCTCCCGGATACTGCTGATGTGACTGCTGCGACTGCTGTGGCTGAGCTCTGCCACGTCCTCTACCTCTACCTCTACCACCTCGTATACCCCGGGTGGACTGTGAAGGAGCCTCAGAATGCTCCAAGCTAGCATGTGAAGGTGCAGGTGGCGGTGACTGCCTGGGTAACTCCCTCGGTAGTATCATAGGCTTGCATCTAATCCCAGGCAGCTTGAAATTTCTCTTCCCAAAGGGAATAGGGGGCCTCATCCTCCAGTCTCTGTCAAACTGCCCCATATCCACTCCTGCCTGTGCACACAGCTGCCATATCAAGCTAGGAAACATGAGAGCAGATCTCTTAGACACCCCCGGTGTCTGTCTCAACTCCAATGCTATAAGCTCTCCCATGTTAACCGGGCTCCCCACCTTGATGCAGTATGGGACGTACATATCCACAGCAGTAGGTCCAGAGGTGTGAGTCGAAGGACTCAGTCTAGATCTGTAGAACATGAGCAGCTGATACATGGGTGCATCCATATCAGGCCCATGTAACCTACTCATGTCATCGTCGTCATATGTGAGGACATCCTCCTGACCCTCAAACATAGACATCAAGACAAGCTTCTTGATCTCCTCCCTATCATCAGCCCTCATAACTGGCTCCCAAAAATCCCTGCCGTAAGGCACATCCACTACTCCGAAAAACTGGTTGATGTGCTGAGGAGTGATGGGTACTCTAACCCCGAAAATCCAAGAATCCTCCTCCTCAGCGTTGGCTAGAAACAGCCTAGTCAACTCCCATGAATATGTCCCGGCTGGATGTCTAACAAATCTCTCCCAACCTCTGGATCTGATAGCATCACGGAGTAGGGGGTGCTGCAGATCTCTGTCTGAAAATCCTCTATCGGCAATGATCTTCTTCTTGTGAAACCTCTTGTATAACTCATAGGCTCTGGCACTCCTAAACATAGTGGCATCAAATATGCCCGGACTGACATACTGCAAGTCGGGGACATACGCTCTAGGATCCTGCTTTTTCGGTCCTCCTCTATCCTCCTGCTCCTCCTGATCAACCTCCTCCTCATCTTCCTCTCCTCCTACAGCCTCAGGGACAGGCTCATGTATAACTAATGCTGCAGATCTCCCCCTCCTAGGTCGAGAGGAAGTAGAAGTAGTAGCGGGTGCCTTCCCCCGAGAGGCTCTAGTGGGGGCCTGTGAATGATCCGATGCCTCAGGCTGAGGCTGATCGGGCTGGTCAGGCTGATCAGGCTGATTGACCTCCTGATGGTCATCAGCGGGTACTGTAGTGTGTCTAGAAGATGCACCGCTCTTGGACTTACTCTTCCTAAAATAGGAGAGAAGTCCTTTGGACTTAGAAGCGCCACCTGATCCTTGGGGCTGATCCATCTGTGTCGAATTTTTAGTGCGGAGTCTGCGATTTTCAAAAACATGCTCATCAGGAATAGGAGTAGGAACGCTATCCGGTGACTGTGGATTATAAATCCCCAATCTCCCCTCGGGCATCGGTATATACCTATAACCCGATTTCTTAGGGAGATTTGGAGGATTATACATTATATTGGCACCTGATTGTACAAAAATGATGGGTTAGTATCATATATATGCATTGCCTCCCATCCTCACACTTAAGTTTAAACCAAAGGTTTAACTTAAGTGTTAAGTATAAAGCAAACATATACATCAACCTAGAATGTGGGATTTATATGACTCAATGACCAAAATGTTGCATTTTAAGGCTCACAAATCCTAAACTTTGTTCAAATGTATCATCCTTTTTTATTCCAAAGTTTAAAATTCGCATTTAGGACAACTTTTTTAATAAAAACTCTCATTTTATTAAATTTCCAGATTTAATAAATAAAATAACCTAACTTAATAAACTAGTTTATCCTAAATGGTTTAAATTAATGTTTAAATCCATTCCAATTTATTTATATGATAAATTAACCTATTCTAATTATAAATAAAAGAGTTTTTATCAAAAATGCCCAACTTGACTTACATAATGAAAAACATGGAATTCTTGACATAAAAATGAGCTTATAATTTCAATATATCTAAAATGACATATTCTAGTGATGTTTCATCCATTTAATTATTGAAAATGCCATTTTATTTAATTAAAAGAAATTTTCAGATTTTTGGAATTCTAAAAGTTCCAAATTTTTAGTGTTAATCCAAAAATTTCACCAAATGCATTCAATCCATGTTCTACAACATTTTGTTCAAGTTTAAACTAGGATTTAGATACTTAAAATCAAATTTTATCCCACATTCTACAAAAACCCAAAATTCAAGTAACAATACCAATACTACAATTAATGTAATCCAAAGCAATAGAATAGAATAAAAATTTGAATTAGGATAGCTATTCTTACCTAAATTGAATCTTTGGAGCACTTTGAAGAAGAATCCCCAAAGTTGGAAAACTAGGGTTGAAGAACCCTAATTTGATTGAACAAGCAAAAATTTGGGATTTGGAATGAGAATTTGAACAATGTAGATGAGATTTGATAGGAAGAAACAAGAATTGGAAGAATTCTTACCAAAGTGGCGCAAATGTGTCGCTTGGAGGAATGAGTGGCGCTCGGTTGGTCTCTTGGAAGAGAAAGGAGAAGTCTCGGTCGAAAATGAGAGAAGAGAGGAGTTTTTGGGTGTTAAATCCGATTTTTGAAACTGGGTCAAGGGCCCCAAACCCGCTAATCGGCGCCAAAAATGGCGCTTCGAGAGTGTTTTATGCGCCACTCAGTACAAGTGGCGCCTAGGTTTTTTTCAAAAATTCCCAAGTCTAAAAATGGTGCATCCAATGGCGCTCCGGAGTGATTTTATGCGCCACAAAGGAGAAGTGGCGCATAACCTGACTTCAACTTTCTCCAAGTTTAAAAGTGGCGCATTTTATGGCGCTAGGGAGCAGTTTTATGCGCCACAAAGCATATGTGGCGCAAAAACTGACTTAAAATTTTTCCAAGGTCGAAATTGGCCATAAAATGGCGCCTGAGCTTGGTTTTGGGCGCCACTATGAAGGTGTGGCGCCTAAACTGAGCCTGTGACACTCGAAATTCAGTTCGAATTCAACCAAAATGATAGTCAATACACTCCCTAAGGTTAGCAAGTCAGATTTAGCATGAATAGGCTCCTCAAATCCTTCCGGATCATTATTCTCCTCAATTAAATCAACTAGTCCATATAAATCCTCCTCCTTAACTCATCACCGAGTCAAAAATGCACAATTCAAGATCAATTCTCCTAGCACACACGAATCCATCATTTCTCAACATTTTGCTACTTCTTCTAATTCGAAGCAATGTCCTACTCAATTTATTGAACACATATAATACATAGCATAACAATTAAACAGCATAATTAAAATGAAAACACGACTTACTTTAATAACAACAGTAAAACAACTAAAAGCACATAAACAATAAAATGCAAAATATTTTTGTCTTTTTCTGCCATTTTATAATTTTTATTGGTTTTTATAAATTTTAATAAATCAAAACTCAACATAATTAAACATGCAATGCATTTACTTCAATAAGCGGATTTAAACAACCAAGGGCTTAACATTAATTTGTTCGATGAATTTAACTTCATCTCCAAAATAATGTTTAAGTCTTTGACCATTTACAGTAAATTCCCTTTCATCTTCAGCTTTTAAAACGACTGCACCATTATCCAACACCTTCGCAATCCTAAAAGGTCCTGACCATTTCGTTTTCAATTTACCAGGAAAGAGTTTAAATCTAGAATTATATAAAAGCACTAATTGACCAGCTTCAAACACCTTAGGCCTAAGCATTTTATCATGATAAAGCTTTGTTCTTTCTTTATAAATTAATGCATTGTCATAAGCATGACGCCTTATTTCTTCTAACTCCGTAAGATCTATTTTCCTTTTCTCTTGAGCTTCTTTAAATTCAAAATTTAATTTCTTCATAGCCCAAAGTGACTTAAACTCAAGTTCAAAAGGTAAGTGACAAGCTTTACCATAAACCAATTTAAAAGGAGTCATACCTATAGGTGTTTTAAAAGCTGTCCTATAAGCCCATAATGCTTCATCTAACTTAAAAGCCCAATCTTTTCTAGATTTTCCTACCGTGGCTTCCAAAATCTTTTTAATCTCACGATTCGTGACTTCTACCTGACCATTGGCTTGAGGATGATAGGGTGTTGTTATCCTATGATGAACATGAAATCTAGATAACAATTGATTAACAGCCCTATTAACAAAATGAGATCCACCATCACTAATGATTGCTTTAGGCACACCAAAACGAGTAAAAATTTGCTTTTTCAAAAATTTAATCACTTGTTTAGCATCATTCAACGCACATGCTTCAGCTTCTACCCATTTTGACACATATTCTACAGCAACTAGAACATATAATTTCCCATTAGATGGTGGAAATGGACCCATAAAATCAATCCCCCACAAATCAAACAACTCAACAGGCATAATTCCTTTTAAAGGCATTTCATCTCTTTTAGTGATGTTACCAGCCCTTTGACATACGTCACATTTTTGCACAAATGATCTAGCATCCCTATAAATATTAGGCCAATATAAACCACCTTCGAGTACCTTGTGAGCTGTCCTATTCGGTCCAACATGTCCTCCTCCAAGTCCTTCATGGCAAGCCTTTAAAACTTTCTCAAAGTCTTCATCCGGGATGCATCTCCTTACGATTTGATCTGAACAAAGTCTAAACAAATAAGGTTCATCCCAAATAAAATATTTAGCATCAGTTTTAAATTTTTGTTTTTGACTATGCCATTTTAAATGATCAGGAATTACACCGCATGCCAAATAATTCACAAAATCAGCAAACCACGGATCAGAGGAAGTGTTATTAATTAAATACAAATTTTCATCAGGAAATGCATCATTAATTAATCTTCCTTCCCCTTTTTCATGCTCAAGTCTAGATAAATGATCAGCTACAGGATTCTCATCTCCTTTTCTATCTCTAATTTCCAAGTCAAATTCCTGTAACAATAATACCCATCTAATTAACCGTGGTTTAGCATCTTTCTTTGCAAACAAATATTTAATAGCAGCATGATCAGTGTAAACTACAGTTTTTGAGCCTATCAGATATGGCCTAAACTTTTCACATGCATAAACAACAGATAAAAGCTCTTTTTCAGTAGTGGCATAATTTTTCTGTGCAGTATTTAAAGCCTGACTAGCATAATAAATAACATGAAGTTTCTTATCCTTTCGTTGACCCAATACTGCACCAACAGCGAAGTCACTAGCATCGCTCATGATCTCAAATGGCAGGCTCCAGTCGGGTGGCTGAATAATCGGTGCAGTTATCAATGCTTCCTTGATCCTATTGAACGCCTCAATACACTCATCAGAAAAATCAAACTCAACATCTTTACATAGCAGCTTAAACAGAGGTAAAGCAATTTTTGAAAAATCTTTTATGAACCTTCGATAAAATCCAGCATGTCCCAGAAAACTTCTCAAAGTTTTTAGATTATTAGGAGGTGGAATTTTTGCAATCACTTCTACTTTAGCCCTATCAACTTCGATGCCATTTTTAGAAATTCTATGTCCTAAGACGATTCCTTCATTAACCATAAAATGACATTTTTCCCAATTAAGAACCAAATTTGACTCTTCACATCTAATCAGAACTTTTTCCAGATTAATTAAACATTTTTCAAAATCAGACCCGAATACAGAAAAATCATCCATAAATACCTCAATGCATGTCTCAATTAAATCAGAAAATATAGACATCATGCATCTCTGAAATGTAGCTGGAGCATTACACAAACCAAATGGCATTCTCCTATATGCAAATGTACCGTAAGGACATGTAAAAGTAGTTTTATCTTGATCCTCAGGTGCAATTGGAACTTGATTATAACCAGAATAGCCATCTAAAAAGCAATAAAATTCATGACCAGCTAAACGCTCTAACATTTGATCAATAAAAGGCAATGGAAAATGATCTTTCCTAGTTTTATCATTCAATCTCCTATAATCAATGCAAACACGCCATCCAGTAGTAGGTCTAGTAGGTACTAATTCACCATTTTCATTTCTAATCACAGTCATACCTCCTTTCTTAGGCACTACTTGTACTGGACTCACCCACTGACTATCAGAAATAGGATAGATAATACCTGCATCGAGTAGTTTAATCACCTCTGCTCCTACAGCTTCTTGTAGATGTGGATTCAATCTCCTTTGGGGCTGTCTAACTGGCTTGTCGTCCTCCTCCATGTAAATCCGATGTGTGCACAATGCTGGACTCAGTCCCTTGATGTCAGCTATTGTCCAACCTATTGCTCTAACATGCTTACTCAACACTTGGGTTAATGCAGTTAATTGATCATCATTTAATTTATTACTTGCAATAACAGGTAAAGTGTCATTCTCACCAAGAAAAACATACCTCAAGTGTGATGGCAGCTCCTTCAATGTCAATGTAGGTGGCTTTTCAACAGACGGGACTAACTTGGATTCTTCAATTGCACATGTTACTTGCACAGGTAATCCTCCCTCACACTTACTTTCAGCTAAGTCTTCACAACTCTCCACTAACTGCTCAAATTTCCTATAGGGATCGTGTCTAGCAAAGAACTCTCTCACTCTCCTTAGGCTCCTCAGAATCCTTCTGCTGACTTTCTTTCTCTGCATCCTCACCTTGATCGTCTACAGTATCAGCTGAAATTTCTGGATCATCTAAGGTAGGGTAAGGATTAGGTAATTCCTTTTTATTTCTTAAAGTGATTGCTTTACATTGCTCTTTTGGATTAGGATCAGGCATGCTTGGTAGTGTTCCTTGCTGTCTATTTGAAGTGTCCCTAGCAATTTGACCAACTTGTACTTCCAGATTTCTCATTGAGGCTTGCATTTGCTGAATTGTTTGTTGTTGAGACACGATTGTGCTCATTAACTCTTTAAATTAACTTCATCACTTACTTGATTTTGTTGCAGCTGTTGTTGAGGTTGAAAGTTCCTAGGTTGTTGGTTAGGGTAGAAGGACTGATTTTGATTTCTGTTTTGATTAAAGTTTTGATTCTGATTTTGATTTGGGTAATTTTGATTTTGGTTTTGTGGATAAGATGGGCGGTTGTTTTGTGGATAAGTGTTTTGTTGAAATTGAGAATTTTGATTAGGGTAGAAATTTTGGTTTTGAGGTCGGTTTTGGTTGTAATTCTGCTGCCTATTTCCCATGTAGTTCACATCTTCCACTTGCTCCTCAGTGCTCTCACACTGCATAGTCTCTTGAAGTCCTTGATCAAGCAAGTGACAAGCTGATGACTCGTGAGGTCCATGACAAATACCGCATCTCACAACTTTAGCTTGGCCTTTCTTAAGCGTAGAAACTTCCCTCATCAAAGCATCTAACTTAGAATCTATAGCAACTGCCTTTTCTACCTCATAGATTCCCCCTTTTGTTTTATTTCTAGCATTTTTCTTACCAGGAAATTTTTTCATATTAGAAATCTTTTTCTCAATTATTTCCTTAGCTCTAGAAGGTCCTATAGATAGAAAAGAATCTCCAGCCGCTGCATCCAACAAGTTCCTCCAATGATCAATCAACCCATTGTAGAAGAAGTGCATCTGCTGCCAATCTTCAAAGCCATGATTCGGGCATCGTGCCAATAAAGTGTTATATCTATCCCATGCTTCAAGCAAAGTTTCACCCTCATCTTGTACAAATTCTTTGATTTTTTCTTGCAATTCAATAACCTTAGATGGTGGGAAAAATTGTTCTAAGAAAGCTTCTAACATTTTATCCCAATTAGTGACATCCCTTAATTGAAGTGAGTTGTACCAAGTTTTAGCCTTATCTCTGAGTGAAAACGAAAACAATCTTAACTTAATTTCATCACTAGTAACACCATTTATTTCCACTGTGTCACAATAGTCCAGAAAGTTCCTTATGTGTTCTACAGCATCATTCGTAGGTGATCCATTATATTGATTAGCTTGAACCATAGTGATTAGTGCAGGCTGAAGGGTAAAGCTTAAAGCATCTACATCAGGCCTAGGAGTTCTATTAAGCTGATTTCCACTAGTTCCTTGTAAGTGTTCTTCAATGGTCATTTCAGCTTGATCATCGTGCTCCAAATCACCACCGTTACCTCCGTTATTACCCTGATTATCATTATCATTCGCTGCCATGTTTAACCTATTGAACTGAGCAACTAATTGATTAGTTAGAATTGTTGAAACTCCAGTCGTTGGAAAATAGTTTTCTTCATCAGAGGATGAATTAATTAAAATTTCCAACTGAGCTGGTCTCCTACGTTTCCCTAATCTAATAGCTCTAAGAGTACGCTCAATTTCAGGATCATAAGCTATTTCTGCTTGTTTGCTTCGCACTGCAAATATTAAATAAAAATAAAAATAAAATAAAATAAGTAACAGTTAAATTAATATTTAACTTAATAAATTTAAATTAATAAACTAAAAACAATTAAAAGTTCACAACAAATTCCCCGGCAACGGCGCCAAAAACTTGATGGGGTGATTTTCACCACTCATATTTTACCACAAGCGGATGGTTGTCATCAAGTAATAAAAACCAGTGAATACCGGGTCGAATCCACAGGGAATTTCAGAATATTATTTCATTCCGGAGAAATTTTAATTGTTCTTAAGTTCATTAATTATATTTAATATATTTAAAAAGATTTTGATTAATTCTAATGGTGAATTAAATTAAAAACAGTGACAGTAAATTAAAATAAAGCAAATTAAAGTTTTAATTGATAAAAATACTAATGGGAGTTGATTGTAATATTTTAAATATTGCCATCTTTATTATAAAATAGAAATTGTGTAATAATTTGACATTTCCCAATGTTCTAAAAATCAATTTCTTAAATTTAAATATTTTTATAAAGATTAAAAATAGAATAATCTACTAAAACTTCAAATTATGCTTAAACGGACTTCATGGAAGCTAATTAGATTATCTAACATTTTGCAATCATTATTCTAGGCCTAAATTTGAGTCTTTCCCAAGCTTACAAATTTTCCTATAGCAATTAATAGGCACTTTTCATTTCCCAAATCATTGTGCACATGCCAGAATCCATTTTTAATGTAATTTATTCCCAATTCCGGTACTAAAATATTAATTCTACTTTTTATCTCCCGATTTCGCAAAGCAGAATTTATGGAATTAGATTCTAACATTTAAATTATGCAGAACAGTGTAAATAATCTAACAATTATGGTAAAATAATAATAAAACATGGTAAACTGGATTTAATTAATAATATTAAAATGCAGACAGATTAGAATTAATGCCAGATTACTAAAAATAGTGAACACAGATTGATCGATCATCTTTAATTTTGCAGATTGGCGAATTCAACATCAGATTAATTTTAGCAGTAGACAAAATCGATCAATACGCTATTCTTCCCAATCATTATTTTATCACAAATTACTGGTATTAACATCGATCAATTCAGATTTGCCAATTTAAACAAATTATGTCTGAAAATACCAAATTCATGAAAACATGCAGATTATCGATCTTTCTCATCCTAAACAGTAATCATAATTCATTCTTTAACATCTTAACACATAAATCCAGATTAGCATAAAAACATCGATCATTAAATTACTTCCATAAAAGATAGGTTCATACTTCAAAAGTGATTCTGAACTCCCGTTCTAGATCACTCCTAACACGAACATTATAGAAATCCGTCTACAAATTCGAAACATAACAGTAGATTACATTTAGAGGCAAATTCATAACATTACAAAGCAAGAAAAAGAAAGGCAACACCTAGAATAGGAAGAACACGCCCAGAACAGCGTTCTTGATGCATTCCTCCGGCATGATTTTGTGTTTCCGGCCTTCTTCTCCCATTAGCAGATGTTTTCCAGAGAGTATTGTTCGAAAATATGAGTCTGGTTTTTGAAGAAAATGAAGAAAACGGTATTTAAAAACGAGTTCGGGAGGTTAAGAAACTGCTCAACCGCGACGTCGGCGCATAAAATGGCGCTCGGAGAGGGTTTTAGGCGCCACCGAAGAGCAATGGCGCATACGCTGATTTTCCGAATTTTCCAAAACGGCGCAAAAAGTGGCGCTCCAAAGTGGTTTCAGGCGCCGCCAAGAAGAAGCGGTGCATTCTGACAATTTCCTAAAATTTGACAACGGCGCAAAAAGTGGCACTGGAATGGCTTTTTATGCGCCGCCAAGAAGGGCTGGCGCATCCTGAAGCTTCCTCCATCCGAAATTTTCCCAAGTGTTGAAGTGGCGCATAAACTGGCGCTGGAGAGCATTTTTATGCGCCGCCATGCTTATGTGGCGCATTCTGGAGCCTTCCAGTGTTGAAAATTCCGAATTTTGCGTCCTTTGACCTCCGAACATCTTCTTTCTTCCTTTTAATGCCTGAAACATCATTGCAATATCTTAGAATTGCCAAAGTCTTATTAAAAAGCATAAAACAAGGTAAATTGAGCTCAAATAGGCTCAATTTAATCAGTCTTATTAATATTTACACATCACATGAAATGTACACTAAAAAGCAGTAAAATAGGATCACATGCATGCAATTTAGGTTCATTTTATCATAATTTAAGCTCATTTAAATGTGGTTTCACATGGTGCATCACCCCTCAATCCTTCTCTTGCTGGCACAGTTACTGGTGATGCCTCCGCCGATCAGGTTCCCTCATCTCCACTTCCTGATCGGCGTATTCTGGATGACTTCTTTTCTCCTATTCCTCCTTCTCCTCTTCCATCGGACCCCTCGACTCATCTTGGTGAGTGTTTGGCCCAGTTATGTAATCTGATCACCAGGCAATCCAATGTGGAATTTGTCAACCCAAAACCGATTCTCCTCCTTTTGTCTCATCTTGAACAACATTTCCATGAGGAGATGGTCTCCTAAAACCTGAGTAGTTCTCTTCAGATGATTATGAAGTCTGTCCTCTCTATGGACCAAGAGCTAGTAGCTCATTTGGTGATGCGGAACAAACTTGCTGCTGAACGTGAGGCCGCGGCCTCTTCTCAAGCTATCTTTGATAACTACTCAGCGGAATACCAGACCACAATGCATGCTCTTTCTGAAACGGAGTCTCTAGAACATAAACATTCTGAAGATCTTTCTTTAGTTCGCTCACAGATAACCGCACTTCAACAACGAGAGCGAGAGTTGGAATCAGCTTTGGACCAGACTAGACGAAAATTGGCCGATTTAAAGCAATCGATAAAAGTTCTTCGTCAATCGGCCGAAGCCCCCAAAGCCATGATCTTGGACTTTCGACGGGATGCTGCCTATCTCGCCATGCGGTCTAGTTTTAATGACTATATACTCGGCACTTTCCAAGAAAAATGGGCCGTAACTCAATCCTTAGTCGGCCCGCTCGATTCGGCTATTAAAAGCCTAGGTGGGAAAAGTGTTGCTTATGTTCTTTCTCCCCCAACTTTATTTCCTTTGGACCCGTCGGAGATGGAATCTTCCCCGTCAGATGATGCCCCTTCATCTTCCAAAGCTCTTACAGGTACTTTATCTTTTCCCCTTTTGTTGTTTGCTTACTCTTTACTTTTTACTTCATCATCCCTTTTCTCCTACTTGTCTCAGGGAAATCTGCTGTCGGCGTTAACTTGGCCACCGATCGTCCTTCTTCAAGCAACGTTCCTGGCCTTTCCTTGGCAACGGATTCGGGTTTGATTACGTCTACTCTCAACCCTTCTATCGACGCTCTCCAAGGATTGGACGATGACATCCATTTTGACGATAGTGCTGATCACTAATTTTCTTTTTGTTTTCTGACTATGTCTATGGGCCGAAATTTCGCCCTGTTTTGCTTTTGCATATAAATCTTCACTTCTTTCTATCGACTGTCGTCGCCCCCTTTTTTTTTCGTAAATTGTATTGGCCGACGGAATGTACTTGGATTCGTATCTTTTTATTTCTGCTATATGATTCGTATCTGATTCGTTCCGCGATTTCTTCGGTCTTCTTCACTACTGATTCCTAGATGTTAGCAGCTTTTTCCGGGAATCAGCTGTAACATTTTCCCATAAATAACATTTAATATTGACCGTTTCTCCTGCCAAGTATTTATCATTCTTCTATAAATACTTGGCTTTTATCCGTGTTTATCCATCATCTGTTCGACTCAATATGGCTCCCTTTTTTCCTTTATTCAATCCCCTATCTCCAATGCCTCCATGGTTTCTGACCTATGTATTTTCAAGGATTTCCAGACGTGATACGAAAACTTTCCGCCCATGCGTCACGAGTTCAGCTAACACTCCTCTCATCATGCTAGTATGGGCGAGGATCTTTATTTATCATTCCAAATGAAGGTCCCGACGGTCATGCGGACATTCCTTTTTTCTACTTTGCGGTTGCATATCCTGTCGGGCCTTTGCTAACGGGGAACACACTTCTTTTTGTGGTTTCCCCATTCTCTTTTCCCCTCTACCACCTTTGGTGACTTCCTCACTGCACTTCTCATCTTCTCGTCTGAGATAGTGCGGAGGTTGTTCCTGCATTTGACTTCTTTCTCTGGGCCGTTGTATTATTCGTCATAGCATTCCCGGAGGCCGAGGTTAGGTGGCTGGGTTAATCGGCGGTGCTGCTGTTCTGAAATCAGTGATCTCGTCTTGGCCGATGTATCTAGGCAGCATTTGTATAAGGCTGGGAGTCCTTCAACTTCCTTTGGTTAGGACCTTTCCCTTGTATATGCCTGCTTAGCATAGGACGTTTCCCTTGTATATTGTAACTTCGGACTATCAATGCCGTCTTCGGCCGAGGTAGTACCGTTTCTGTAATGCTTGTTCATGCAATAAAACCTTTACTTTTTTTCGTCTCTCTTGATGTTTAATCCCATGCTGATGGATAATATTTCTTCATATATCTTGCATTTACTGGATTTGACATCTGTTCGCCATTTTCATCCACCAACATGTATGCTCCATTCGGTAATTTCGTCTGAACAATAAACGGCCCCTCCTAATTGGGGCTCCACTTACCTAATCGGCCATCCTTCTGTTTAGGTGGCCATATAACTTTCCAAACTAAATCGCCGACTTCAAATCGTTTAACACGAATTCGTTTATTATACCAATCGGCCACAATATCTTTATTTCTCTTCAAATTCTCAAAGGCTTGCACCCGATCAGAATTAACTTCCAATAATTCATTCTTCATTGCACAATCATATTGTTCGGCCGTCATTAGGTCTGCTTGGCTTGTTCTCAAGGTCGGCACTGTTATTTCGGCTGGAAGTACTGCGTCCATTCCATAAGTCAGCCGAAATGGCGTAAATCCAGTGGCTGAAGTCTTGGCATTTCGATAAGCCCATAACGCTTCCGATAACTTCTCATGCCACTTTCTTGGTTGATCTTCTATCATTTTCTTTATAATTCCTATCAACTGCTTATTTGTGGCCTCTGCCTGCCCATTCCCTTGCAGATAATAAGGCGACGAATGCACAATTTTTATACCGTATTCTTTCGCAAAGGCCTTGACTTTTTCTCCCACAAATACAGTTCCTCTATCTGTTAGAATCGTTTGTGGAATTCCAAACCTATATATCAACTGTCTCTTAATGAATTCGATCACTTCCTCTTGCGAAATGCTGACATAAGCCTGAGCTTCGGCCCATTTTGTAAAATAATCCGTTCCTACTAGCACAAACTCATGTCTTTTTGATGAAGAAGGATGAATCTTCCCAATTATATCCATAGCCCATCCCCGAAATGGCCATGGCTTAATCATTACGTGCATCTCTTCGGCCGGTAACTTTTGAATCGGCCCATGTTTTTGACATTCGCGGCAACCTTTGGCATATTTTTCACAATCAATTCCCATATTCGGCCAATAATATCCCAGCCGAATAATACTCCATTTCATCGATTTTCCCGCACGATGCGCGCCGCATATTCCTTCATGAACTTCTCCCATTACTCTTCTAGCATCTTCTTCTCCGACACATCTGAGTAATACTCCATCAATGGCTCGCTTAAAGAGTAACCCTCCTATCACTATATAATCCATCACTTTCTGCTTCTCGGCTGGACTAGCTTCGGATGGATTCTCCAAGGTCTGCGCTATCTTTTTTATCCATTCGGCCTTTTCAGTGTCGGCCAAATATATTTCCAGATTTCCCGCTATCGGCATCAGCCGATATCTAGCTGCATGCTGAGCCAGTTTGTTAGCTAATTCATTTTTCTCCCTTGGAATATATTCGATGTATACCTCGTCGAATTCTTCTAACAAACCGATTGCTTCTTCGTACAATCCAATTAATTGGGAACTTTTGACCGAAAAATCTCCTAACAGCTGCTGAATAACCACTTGTGAATCTCCTCTGATTACGATAGCCCTTATTCCTTCTTCTATAAGTTGTCGTAATCCCGAAATTAACACCTTATATTCAGCCTGGTTATTCGTATAAGACTTCGGTAATTGTACGAAATACTTGTACACCTTGCCCTCCGGTGTATGTAGAGTAAACCCTGCTCCAACCCCTGAAGCGGCTTTTGAACCATCGAACGTCATTATCCATGGTTGCAGATATACAATTCCCTCTTCATTTATTTCTTTCGGCCGAACTTGATCCCCGCTGTCCTCGGATACTGGGAGCATTACATGATCGGCCAAAAAATCGGCTACAATTTGCCCTTTCATAGCCCTTAGTGGCTGATATTTTAGGTCATATGCATTCAACTTCATGGCCCATTTGGCCATTCTTCGGCTACTGATGGGATCGTTCATCATAATTTTTACTATATCAACTGAAGCTACCACTATCACTTGTCGTGGCTGAATATAATATTCCAACTTCTGACATGCATGATAAAGACTTAAGCACAATTTATGAATCGGCGAGTACCTTAATTCGGCATCCCTAAGGATTCGGCTTAGATAATAAATCGTCCGATCTCTTCCTTCATCGTCCTCTTGAGCCAACAGCGCTCCAATAGACTCTTCGGCTGCTGCTATGTACAATTTGAGCGGTCGACCCAAAACTGGAGGGACCAACACTGGTGGATTCACGAGGGCTTGCTTCAATTGCTCAAATGCTCTCTGTTGATCGTCTCCCCATATGAATTCCTCCTCTTTCTTTAACCTTAGTAAATCGGTTAATGGTTTCGACTTTCCGGCCGCATTTGCCAAAAATCGCCTCAAGAAACCGATCTTTCCAAGGAATTTCTGCAGACTCTTCTTATCGTGTGGAGGCCTGGCTTCTTGGATTGCCATGGTCTTATTCGCATCGACTTCTATTCCCTTATTGTGTACCAAAAACCCAAGAAAATTTCCTGCTTGCACTCCAAAAGCACACTTAGCTGGATTCATCTTTACTCCATGTAATCTCATTCTTGCGAACACTCTCCGCAAATCGTCCAAGTGGCTTTCCATATCTCTTGATCTGACCATGACATCATCGATATAGACTTCAACACATTCGCCTATTAGATCATGAAAAACGTAATTCATGGCCCTTTGATAAGTAGCTCCTGCATTCTTCAAACCAAATGGCATTACTACCCATTCGTATATTCCTATGGCTCCTGGGCATCGAAATGCAGTTTTATGAACGTCTTCTTCGGCCATGAAGATTTGGTTGTATCCTGAATATCCATCCATGAATGACAACATCCCCTGTTTTGCGGCCGAATCAATCAACAAATCAACAATAGGCATCATATATTCATCTTTAGGAGTGGCTATATTAAGATTTCTGAAATCGATGCAAACTCTCAATTTTCCATTCTTTTTTATTACAGGAACAATGTTCGATAACCACTCTACATATTTAGCTGGCCTCACAAACCCGGCCGTTAACAATTTTTCTATCTCCTCTTTTATTCTAGGAACTATTTCGGGCGCTGCCCTCCTGGCCGGCTGTTTATGCGGCCTGAACCCTTCTTTGATTGGCAATCTGTGTTCCACAATCGATCGCTCCAATCATGGCATCTCTGTATAGTCCCATGCGAAACAATCCTTGAACTCGATTAGGACCTCCTTGAATCGGCTTGTCATCTGCTGATCTAAATTTGCGCTCACTAGGATTTCCCTCGGGTGCTCGTCTGTACCAACATTGACCATTTTCAAGGGGTCTTGAGCCTTGAAATCCGGTGTTCGTTTTGGAATTGCATCCATTAGGTCACTCCATCCTGCTTTGTCATCTGAAACTCCGAGTTCGGCCGATTCGAACTCGATCGCTCGACTCAGTTGTGCATCCATCATTTACTTTCTTGTTCGACTGGCCGTTCATCGGCCTGATATCTGACCTCAAACCCCAAATCTGTCCAATCACACTCGACCACCTGCGGGTACCGATCCCCTACCACCGCTAGAAATGGTTGTATGGGTTCTTCGTATAACACCGCATCAATTCGGCCGGCTGAGCTGACTGGGAACGGAGGTTGGTCTCCTTCCACTTCTTCGACTGTGCCATCCTTTTTCCAGAACCATACTTTCTGGTGCAGCGTTGACGGCAAACAACGAGATGTATGTATCCAGCATCGGCCTAAAAGGGCCGCATACGGAACTTCGGCATCTACAACAAAGAACATGGTCGGAATTGATATCGTTCCGACCGTTACATCCACCAAAATACACCCTTCGGCCGCAGTTTGGGCTCCCACAAAACTCAATACTTTCATCCGTGTAGGGAGTAAATCTTCCTTTGACCAGCCTATCTTTGTTAGTGTAGTCAATGGCATGATATTGACGGTTGCTCCTCCATCAATAAACATTCTTCTGAGCGGTCTCCCATTGACCCAACCCTTCACATACAAAGGTCTCACATGTTGAGACATCTTTGCAGTCGGCGGTAAAATCGTGCTTGGTTGAGCTTCCGGGACGAACGCCTCATATCCTTCTTCAACTACATTCTCATTTTCGGCCTCAGGCCGAAATGCTTCAAGTTTGGCGAAACAGAAGTCCACAATGGGCTCTTCATCGCCGAAATATTCTCCCTCTTTCTGGCAAAAGACCACAGCTGGTTCAGAATCAGACCAGTACTCCTCCTCTGCTGTAGTGGTCATCCCTACCATGTTTCCACTAGACCCGAAGCCAAACTTGAACTGTCCGATTGTATGTGTATCACTATTCGGAACAATACTTGTTTTTGGCTTCAATTCCCTTGTTCGGATTGGCCTAGGCTTCCATTCTTCTTTCGGTTTTAACTGCTCGTTTTCGATTTTCGACTGTATTGCTTTCGGCTGAAATTCAGTTTTGTTCTTCAACCGATCATGTCCCCCTTTCGGCTTCCTCTCTTATTTCCCTTCGGACTTCAAACGAGCCGAAAATACTCTATTGAGTATTCTTCCTTCCGAGAACGAACAATCCTCTGGGAAGTCCTCTTCCATATGCATCATATCATACTCCTCTTGCTCAGAAACAGCAGCTGCTTTAAGCCGTTGCATTCTTCGTTTGAAAGTACGATATGATCCTTTTCCTTTCGGGACTTTTTTCTCCTCTGCCCTCCAGGCTGAATTGTCAAATCGGCGTTGGCCGAAATGCCTTTTTTCTGGAGAGTTTTGGACCCATCGGCCTACCTGAGTATTTGCTGGTGGCCTTCTGAGCTTTTTCATTTCGGGACTGACAGCTTCTTCGGGAACTGTGATCTGAATCACAGTTTTTCCATTCTGCTTGTCAGCTGTTAATTTCATCTCTGAATCCCATCCGTTAGTTATGATTTTCAACGTTGGCCTCTCACTCTTGCCTCCAATCTCGATCTCCTGATGTTTCTCCGATTGCTTGATCCACTCCTTCACCTTATAATTCCCCAATCGGTCGAAAACATCAGTAACTTTCTCCTTTCCCTTCGGAGATCCTAATCGTTTCCATACTCCTGACTTCTGAGCCGATGGCCGATCTCCAAGCCGATCGTGCACAGAACTTTTGCTTGATGATGTTTGATCCCCCAATCGATCATGCACAGACCTATTCTGGTCGGGATGCACCATCACCATGTTGGCAACAGGGAACGGATTCTTATCGATCGCCATAAGCCTTTCTGGAAACTTCAGCTTCCCATCATCGACATGCTTCTGAATCAGCTTCCAACTGATCCTTGGTAGGCTGTGGATGATTTCCTTTAAACTCTAGCAAACCGTTCTTCTGGCAATAATCAAATATCTCGTCCATTTGTGACGAGTCGAAAGAGTAAATCCTTTGAGATTCATCTCATCCTTCTTTCTCCTTGCCTCTGGCTGGCCGAAGTGCTGGACAAGTCATAGGTTTCTTTATGATCAATTCTGCCCTTGCAACTTCGGCTAATGCGGGAACGTCATCCGTGTTGTACTCTTCCTGGACTTCACATCTATCCAGAGACTCTGCAAATGAGGCAGCTGACTGGATAGGTTGTGATCTTCCACTTTGACTTCGGCTTGATTTGAAAGCCGCTTGTTCTGCCAAATAAGTCTCCATCCTTATAGCTTCGGCCGTTAATTCGGCCACAGTCCTTGGTCTAGTTACCATCAATCTGTCTTTGATGGCAAACTTCAAATTCTGCTTCAGGATTTGAATATATTCATGCTCAGGCATCATTGTTTTCATCTGAGCCTTCACTGCATAAAACCTTTCAATGAATTCAGTAACCGATTCGGACGCCTTTTGCTTGGTTGACGTCAGATCAACTACCGAAACTTCAGGACTGGTATTATAGAATCGGTCATGGAATAACCGCTCCATCTCGGCCCATGTATTGACCGATCCTGCTGGCAAATTAATGTACCACTCAAATGCTGGGCCAGTTAACGACAAGCTGAACAATATCAACTTGTGAAAATCGTTTTGCGCGATTCTGGTGCATTGACCTGTAAATCGGCCTATATGCTCGATTGTAGAGCGGCCGACTTCTCCAGAAAAAGTGTTAAAATCTGGAACCTTTACCCCTCTAGGCAGTGGATAATGTTCCTCAATATAATCTGGATAAGGTTTCCGATACATCGGCCTATTCTCCTAGCCGATGATATTTCCAAACTGAGCACGAATAATCTCAGCAATTAACTCCCTGTCAACCAGTTGTGGTGGATTCTGCTGTTGTGGTACGTATTGTTGGACCACTGGAGCAGGTGGTTGAACAGCTGGTTGAGGCGGTTGATTCTGTTGCTGATCGTACCTTTGCTGTGGAGGAACAAAAGGCCGAGCTCCGTGCCCTCCTGGCGGCCGAAAGGCCTGCTGCTGAAAATTATGAGGATTTTGCATTGCAGGTGGTGGATTTTGCGCGATTGGAGCTTGCTGCATCCCCATCGGGTACATATTCCTCGCTATTTCGGCTCTGAACATTGCTGGCATCGCTGCTAGGATATTTCCTTCAATTTGGCGAACCGAATTGGTAACCGCCGCTTCCACCATGAACTGAACCTGATCTCGGAACCGCGGGGTTAAATCATCGTTTGAAAACTCCTGGCTGTGGAAGTGCGATGGTCCGGGAAACCCTGGGGAGAATTCTCCGGCTTCTGTAGCACGTTCTTCCTGGATCGGCGGCAAATCAGTCCTCGCCGCCGTGTTTGCCGCTGGAGTTGCTTGTTCGAATGCCATTTCGTCCCACTGGGCGTGCCACTGTTTCTCCGGCGTTGTTGCCGAGAAAGGACCTTTTTCTCCTCAAGGGAGGCTACCGGAAAAGGATCAAACCAGTTACGGGTCCGGATTAATGATAATGCGCCCAAACTTGACTAATTACGCCCAAACTTGACTGAATGTTCCTTAATATTCAAATGGCAACAAAATACAATGGAAAATCTACCTGTTGTTAAGAAACAACGGCGAATTCACCGGAAAACTAAAACCAAACTACCGGTTGTTGAGAAACAACGGTGGACTTGGAAGTAACCGCTAAGAGCTAAACTAGAATATAGGGAAAAACTGTAAAGGAAAGCATTAAAGGAAAGCAGTAAAGATACAAAGAAGTAAATTTGATAAAGGGATTTTAGGGGTTGGATTGATCTCTCTGATTTTGTGCATGGCATCCCCTATTTATAGCCGGAGCTGAAATAACCGCTCTCCGGCCGATTCCCTTAAGCCGACTTCACTGTTCGCTTCAATCGGCTGACTTGATATTATTTCGGCCGAAATTCTTTCCTCAGGAGCTTCCTTCCTTTCGGGTTTCTTTTGCTACTCTGGATCGTTCTCTTTTGACTCTTCGGCCCAATGGATCTCAAACCCAACTTTCTTTATGAGTCTCTCTTTGGCCCATCTTTTATGACCCAATTTTCTCTCCGTGGCCCAATATCCTTGGTGGCCCCAACATATGTGTACTCATTTTAAATTCATAGTTTAATATTATTCACACTTGAAATCTTATATTCTTACCGTATTTAATTTATCAGAATGTCCAAGTTATATCCAAATTTTATTTTAGAATTACATTGTGTTACTTTGTGAGTGAAAATAAAATAGAGTATATAATACAATACCCTACGTAGCAATATCAATTAATATGTTCATATGGATGCGTCATTACACCGCTAATGTCCAAATATTGTTTTTGTCTATAATCTAGGGCTGGTTCATTTTTTTTTTAATATGCAATTTGTACCTTATGGAATAATCCGACAATTTGTATTAATTATAATAATCCCCTTAAAGGAAAAAATAATATATATATATATATATATACTCTAGTATTTTCTTTACGCGTTGATCATGACACCATACCCTCAATTTACTACTCTACTATAATAGTAGTTTGATTTAAAAAAATATCGTATTTTTAATAATAGCACTAATAATAAAGGCAAGATCTCACATGACATGAATAGTTATGGTGAATTGGTTATTTAAATATTAAGTTAAATTCTTGCAAAACAATGTTGATGTTGACATAATGCTTCTATATGCTGCCTACTGAGTGGACAATACACTACCTAAGCTACCACTTAATTAATTATTAATCATATACTATAAACTATGTATTAATATAATGATCTCTTTTTAATAAACGAAAAAATCTTGAATTTTTGTTGTGAGAAAGCAATACAAAGCGCGTTTAAATAGTTTATTTTCCAAATCCCTTATTATAATAATTCGATCTTTTTTTTTAAGGTGAAATGACGCCAATGCGTCGGTTAAAGTAAGTAACCAAAGCTAAGAAAAATCTACAGCACGGGGAGGAGAAGAGAGGAAAGCACAATGAAACTCAAAAACGCGGGAACCAGGTTCCCGCCCTTTCGGCCTCTAAAGCGACTCAAGAGTCATCTGGAGGAAAAGCCCAAGTAGTAAATAAATTAAATCTTCAGAATTAGCACCAAGCTTGGCTAGAGAATCTGCAACCTCATTCCCTTCGCGTAGGATATGACAACAATGAACCCTTGGAAGTTGAGCCCAAGTGTCCTTAATGAGTAGCGCCAAAGGTTTCAGCCAATGGCCATCACTAGTGTCGTGATGAAGAATCCGCAAGGCTTCTAGAGAATCAATAATTCGATCTTTTGGTACGTTATTTCTATTTATCTCGTTGATTTTTTTTGGTGAGTATTTAAAAAAAAAAGAAAAAGAAAAAGGATGTTGAACCATGAATGGTGGATTGACTGAACTAATGATCACTTATTGCTATTAACCTATAGTGCTTTAATATCATCATATGTTGCATGGGTATGATTAGGGTTTTGAGAGCTGCAGATGCAGAAATATGATGCTATAAACCCTAAAAAATGGTGGTGTACAGATGTTGTGAATTCACATGTTGTGTAAGAGTGATGGCGTATGTAGTAGACGTAAGTGATGTGTATAAGCCGCAAAGTGTTTAACGCGCATGTAAAAGTAATGTCTAATATTTTCTCCACCTAAACATTATCAAGTACCTACAACGACATCACTTTGTGGGTAGGACGCATTATTCTGTACCTGTAGCTGGATGGTCTTTCAACACTGTAACTTAATTGTATGTAGTATACATTTAATTTATATATGATATATATACACAATATGTTATTTTATTACAATTTTTTATATTTTCGCGAAAGAAGAGTAATATCTTAATTTTAGAGTAGAAATGATATAACAATGTTTGAACTTTGAAGTCAAAAAGTTGCGAGACATAAGGCCTGATTTGAACTAAAATTCATGTTTAATAGCCGTACTATGTTTCATTACGGCATTAGTAAAAATTCATGTGTGCTAAATTAAAAAGTTGCATAGGTTAGATTTTATTTTTTTTAAAAAAAAATATAAAGAAAAAAGAAAAAGGTTACGGTGTTGAGTCATTAAAAAATGTTTTTAAATCTGTGAATGTTTGTTACTATCTTTTTAAATTACTACATTTTTGTTTTTTGTCGTCTTCCATAAATAATACTTCTACTTCGTCCCCATAAAAAAATATTTATAGTCGTGTAATTAATTCTGTAAAAATTTAATTTTAACTTTTTTCGGATGTGGACAAATAGACATCCGCTGTTTGAGAATGAGTTGTGAAAGAAAGAATTTAATTTTAACTTTTAAATAATTAATGAGGCATTAACTGACGTATGTGGTAGGTTAGATCGGAGTCCTGTGTAGCATAATAGTCGGTTTAGTTATAATCTCTCTCTTTTTCTTTTTTTTTTAATAATAAATACGAGAGTATCCTCATGTCTAATTGGATCCAAAACTAATGTCTCGAGTATCGGGTGTGCATTAAAGGGTTGCCTCCTCCAAAATAGAATTCTGCGGACCCGAGACATTTATTTAAACTACCAGAACCCGTACCACTCAGGCCAACTGTGTTTGATTAGTTATAATAATATAAAATATTTCTCATTAAAGTTGAAAGAACACATTTTTATGGCTTTCTTTATGAAATGCTATTCAAACACATTTTTATGTCTGAAACAAAAGCAATAACGAAATGCTATTTTTATGGCTTTCTTCGGATTTTGCATGTTTCTTAAAATACTTACTAGATCTAGCTCCCCTCTCATTATTTGTTTGTGTTTCAAAAATTTTGGCACAAAATTTAATATAGTTATTAAAAAAAATAAAGTAGAAATTATACTACAATATACATATATTCTAAAATAAAGTTATAAGGAATTTAATAAAACTCAATTTGACGACTTTTTTATAGTATTCAAAATAATCAAATGAATTCTTGTTAAATAATTGCACTAAATTTAGAGATGACAATTCGTCCGGATCAGACTCGAGAATCCAATTAGACTCGTAATTGTACTACAAGAATTTTATATTTTAGCAACCCAAAAAAATTGGTTAAATTTGGTCACTAAAGAGGTTTGAAACCGAAATTCGTTAGCAATTACTCCCTCCGTTTTTTAAAATTCTAACATTTCTGCATTTCACGTTATCCAATGCATATTTTTAATGCTTAATATCTCAAAATTTGTAAAAGTAAAAATTATAAAAATTTGATATTATAAAACTACGCGATTAGACGAATCTAAAAAGATCTCATTTTACTATGTTTTATCTTGTATAACTGTGTTAAAAATTTGAATCAAAGTTACTCAATGAATAGTAACAACTATGCAAATGTTACAATTATTTCTAAACGAATGAAGTATAATTTTAACGATTGAAATTCTTTATCTACCATAATTTAAGCGACCGCATTCGTATTTCTTCCAGTAGTGTTGGATTGGGTCTTGGTTGTTGAAGAATTGTTGTCATCGAGAGTAGCTCCGGGTTAAACTCGAACTGAACAAAAACACCGGATTAAATTTGGAATCTTATAAAAATCGACCCACACTCGTCTCGACTTGTGGCCATCCCTAATTAAATTTGGTTTGCAAATAAAAAGTGGGTGACGAATTTGATGTGAATGTTTGGGAGTCAGCAGATCTGTTAGTAGATTTGGAGAGCAGATTGTGAGACAATTATCTCTCCAAATCCGCTATCCACTAGCGGATCCGGAGGCTCCAAATATCCATATATATTACTAGTATAATAAGAAGAGAGTATATAAATATTGGGATTTGGGGAGAGAAGGGGGTAAAGTGAGGTACGTACAAATCCCAGTGAAGGAAGGAGGCAGATGGCAGAAAGAAGCAGAAAGCAGACATACGGAGATTGAGATTTGTCTGAGTCAACTCCTTACTTCATCCTCAACCGTTGAATACCCACTCCCGACGCTGGGCTCGAGATCACATCTCCGCCGTCTGATCTCATCTCATCTGTCACCCCCCTCCATTATACTCCCTCTATTGAAGAATTTTGAAATATCTTCATTTTCATCATCTCAGAAACTCAAATTAATTTTCTCAAAAGATTATAAATATCTCCGAAATTCCTCCCGAAATTTCAAATATCTTCTAAATTTCCCTAAATTTATATGTCCGATATAGATACCGAAACCGATATCTAAAACCTTGGAAGCAACAACGATATTCCCTACCTTCAACACTATAGTATAAAAAAACATTTAAGGATAATTGTTCCTAAACTTTTATGGCAATGATATACTCCCTCCGTTTTAAAATTATATTTTGACTTTTTTTATTGTTCATTGTAGTACTTTGACTTCTATTTTTGTTATAGTTATAGAAGATAAAATATAATCAAGTGAGATCTTGTTGGATTCGTCACCTCTTGTAGTTTTTAAATATAATATTTTTAGAATTTTTACTCATATCGAATTTGAATTATTAATCGTTAAAAATGCGCATTGGCATACTTATAAATGAGAAGTGTAACACCTTAAAAAAAACGGAAGAAGTACTGGTAGTAGTAGTACTACCTCCGTTCTCAAATAAATTATACATTTGTATAGTAGTAACTATTCATTGAGTAACTTTAATTAATTTTTTTAATATAGTTATATAAGAAAAAATATAGTCAAGTGAGATCTTGTTAGATTCGTCTAATCACGTAGTTTTATAATATCAAATTTTTTATATTTTTTATTTATGTATAATTTGAGTTATTAATCTTTAAAAATGTGTCTTGGACGGCGTGAAACGCAAAATTGATGCATTTAAAAGAGAACAGCGGAAGTATGTTGTTATTTAGCTTAATTATTTAGGAGTAATAATCAATACCGGTAGCAATAATGATTGATTTTAAAGAAAAATAATAATAATAATAAAAAGATGGGGCGTATGTAATGTTAGGAAAATGATGGCCGCAGGTTGTAATGCTAATAGTAAAAAAGTTGATCTGAGGGGGGTCAAACAGTAAAAAAGAAGATTCTCGGGCCCCTAAAAACTTAAAATTAAACACTCAACTATGCTGTCGTCCAACATTGGCCCCATAATTATTCCCATTTTGCAAAAAGACCCCACTCTTATTTGACTTTGCATAAAAAGACATCCAAATTAATTTTAATTTAATTATTACTATATTTTCCAAGGGATCAATTATAACCACTTATTAGGGGGGATCACGTGTTTAGTTTTAGGTTTATCCAGATTTCTTTAAATAGAAAGTATTTTTATTAAAAAATAAAATAAAATAGATGTACTCATAAATAAAATAAAATTGTACGTAGCCCGTGACTGAAAGAAGACCATGCAGATCCAGGCAGAGGGTCTTTAATTAACTTTAAGAATGGTCCGATGACAGCCCTGTTAATGTCTTTTCACACATGTACATTTTTATTTGTTTTTGGGAATTAAGTTTGTTCTTTTAAAGAAAAATAAAATTAAAATTAAAATTAAAATTAAAAAAAATCATTTTAATCTCATTTCCCTAGGAGTTGTCTTATCAAGCGGCTGCAAGAATTGTTACATGTAACCCCTTTTCTTACACGTTTCATTTTAATATTTAAATTGTGTGACTATCATAGACGTGTTTGTATGTAATAATTATAGTATATCGAAGCACAAATGTTTGGGATTTCAAAATTGACAAGAACTTAAAGGGCTAGAAAGAACAAAAAGAACTAAAGGGAAGTAGTACTTTGGTTTGCTTTGTGATGTTTATGGAGCAGTGAGTTTGATCATTACTTAATGGAATCTCAAAATCCACTTTTGTCTCGAGAGCATTTGTTTGTACTATTATTTTAACCGATAACAGATAAGCAGATAACAGATTTGACCGGTAAGTATGAACAGTAAATTTAACAAATAAATAGTAGTAACATATTTCATTAAAAGTATTTGATAGATTAACATATAGCAATCATCTAAGTGCATATGAAATGACATATACAAGGACAAAAATATCTGATTAAACAATATTGTAGTTTTATAAATAATAAATAAAATTAAGACTTCTGTTTTCTTAAAAAACACATCCAAACGGGCCTTAATTGTAAGAAGACAATTAGAAACTATGTTTGGTGAAAGACTTCTAAGGGAAGGAAATACAATATAATAATATTGAGAAATCGTTTGGGTGCTGGCAGCCTGTAGGTACTGGCACATTCAAAAGTGATGAGTATATGTATATGAAATGATGTGTGAGTATAGAAAAGTAATGGATGGAAGTTATGAAACAAAAACTAATAAAAAGACAAACTATCGTCTATACAATACTTTATAAGGCTTATACATCACTTTACAAAGGGCTACACATCATTTTTAGCTCTGTCTGCACCTGCTGGTAATTGTTATGACATTACAGAAAACGGATTGATAATATTGTACTACTATTTTTCATATATTAAGAACTAGATGGACTTCTACCACCAATTTATTTGGGTTCGGCTTTGAAATATAACAAGGTTGATCGGTAGTATAGATTGTTAAAAAAATGGATGGGTTTATTAAACCAACCAAAATTCTAGCAGGCCACATGCAGGGCCGTTCATGACATTTCAGGGGCCTTGGAATAATTATATAATAGGTCCCATTAAATCTAAATAAATAGTATATAATTAAAATATTATTAAAGGAAAGTATATTGATACTGAATTTTTTTCTTTTCGTTGAATTGAAATTGTAAAGAAATCAAATTTATTTTAATTTTTAGAGAAAGAAATCAAATAAAAAATTAATTATTAGTTTTGTAAGGAAGAGACATAAAAAGTTCAATGAAAGATTAATATATTAGTATAGAAAAAATAAAAAAATTATTAAAACTCTATAATAATTTTTGGACCCCTTTAAATTATGGGCCCTGAGGGATTGCACTTCTCTCTGCCCCTTCGAACCGGCCCTGGCAACATGGATGCATGACATTGTAGCGTGTTACAAAATAAAATGGAACATCAAAGTGGACAAATTGGGATGCAGAACCAAAAAATTTGCTACAAATGACATCTCAGAAAGCACCACTACCAGTATTATTAATGATAAAATTTGGGTTTCTCGACACTTTTTGTAAAATTATTTTTATTTTGAGTCACTTTGGAAACAGACTCGAGACAATGGGAAGCCTTCATCTCACTGCTAGAAATGCACATCCACATCAGGCTCGCAACTTCAATTCCCACATCGATTGCATCCCCAAACCATTTGACACCATTAATTAATGAGACAGCTTATTAATGTTTTTGCAGAATAAAACAACATAACAAATGTTTAATTTGGAGATGGAATTTTTTCTGCTATCAAGTACCATTAATACAAAATTATTTCAATATAAAATTATTTTTCATAATTAACCAAGTGGCGGCCTTGACTTCCAACGAAAGGTTGAAGGTTTGATTCCCCACCTTCCTTTTATTCCCTTTGTAATTTGTATGACATGGGCTCCCACCATCACTTTCTCAGGCCTTCAGTGGCTCATCCAAAAAAAATTCTACCGAACATACCCTTAATAGTCACGATGTCACTTAACTTCCTAATTAATTGATAAATTCTTTGATTAAATTTTAGGGATATGAATAGTATGCATAATCTTCACCCAGGAAAAAAAAAAGTAAGCATAATCTGCATATACAAATTTTGTTGCTGAACCAAGCAAATGTCTCAAGTTTGAGCCTTTGTGTATGTAGAATTCTGGTTTGGGAGAGGTAACCTTCATTGCCCACAAGATCCTCGAGTGATTAGTACTTAGTCCAATGCGATTTAGGGATATCCGGTACACGTCAAAAAAAAAAAGAATGGTGTCCCAGATAAGTTTTGTGATGTTTATTACAGTGATGCTCAATCAAATACTATTGTAATGACATCTTCAACTCATAACATAATCACACTATTACATTAGATGGTCCTGCTATCACACAATTATGTATACACAGTATAATATGTTATCGTTCGACACTCTAACCAAATCAAAAGCTTTTTAGAGGCCAATACTAGTCACGATGTCACTTAACTTCCAAAATTTCTTCCTTACAATAAATGACCATCATTTATAAGTTAAAACATGTCACGTCTTCATTCTTAACAGATATCTATTTCAAAATTTCCATTTCTTCAATAATTAGCCAGACAAGTCCAAAACAAATAGAAATTTTTTTAAGAAATTAAAAAACAAAACAAGAGAGAAAAAAAAAAAAAAAAAAAAAACTCAAAAAAGACAACAATCAAGCAAATGGAGACAAATCAAAATATGAGGAAGATAAGTTAAAGATACTTCCAAAGATCATAATTTAAGTAGGATCGATACCCATTTATTTGCCAATTGCCAATATTTTTCTTTTTACATTTAATATTTTTTTAAGCATGCGCAATGGCCAAGCATTTACTCCTCTATATGTCTCCCTTTTGGGATGGCTATTCCTCTCTTTTTCTGCTCAACAACATTCCAAACAATGCCCTATAAATATATACTATTATATACTTCATCCGTTCCAAAATAAATATACTATTAAATGTTTATTTTCTTTTCACCCCAAGTATATTTTCTTGGTAAGTAAGAGGGGTAGAAATAGAAGATTATGTGGTAATAATTATATTTATTGGTTTATGTAATATTTGCTAGAAAGACAATTAAAAAAGAACAGAGGGAGTAGTACCCATAAATAAGCAACCAAATTGCCCATTTTTTTTAAAAAAAAATTAAAGCATCGAAAAAACTAAAATCTTTATTGGAAGAAAGAAAATATTTTTTACAACTGGAGTTAAGAAACTTCTTCATTCATGATACATCACTTCTAGTCTTGCTAGTTCAAAAGGGGTTGACCTCTAAATAGAGGCTCTACCAATATAAAATTTGTCTAGAGTAAATTTTTTTATTTGTAAAGATACTAGTAATTTAATTATTTGAGTATTTTATACAACGGGACAGAACTCAATGCAGGAGATAAGTCAAGGTTAAAATGATTGGGGAAAGAATTAGAGTGGAATACGAAGCATTATTGTTCACTT
Source organism: Hygrophila difformis (assembly GCA_030278955.1). Taxonomy (NCBI): domain Eukaryota; kingdom Viridiplantae; phylum Streptophyta; class Magnoliopsida; order Lamiales; family Acanthaceae; genus Hygrophila; species Hygrophila difformis. Next base: position 4,531,759 of record JAOANR010000011.1, read on the forward strand.
ATTGTACGATGCTACAGTACTATTCATCAACCAAAAAAAATTTCAATACGTAGAGTATTTTTTTTTCTAGAATACGTATATTAGTAGTACTAATTAATTAATCAATTAATTAGTTGAATATTGTACGTATATTTTTCTGGAAAAGCCGAGAGTGGGAGCTAGAGTCACCGGCTGTGACACTTACGATCACGACAACCACAATTATCGCATTCCTGATTTGTCAGTGACGAAATTAATTTTGTGCGTTTCCTCATTTGGTTAATTTGGCTTTAATTCCTTTGGAAAAATTTAGGAAGGCAAAAATAAAAAAATAAATAAAATAAAAATAAAAATAAATGAAATGAAATAAAAGTGACAGTAAATTATTATGGGAATGGTCAGACTGAATGAAGGGGGCGAAAAAAGTAGAGCGTGTTTTCCGGTGCAAGGACGAATAAGCAAAAGCTGACGCCTCGCCACGTGGAGGTAACAGAACCGTCGGATCGTACTTGAACGGCAGGGATTGAATCTTTCTCGATGAGGTTTTTATTGCAAACTGCCAGAGAACTGTAGAGGAGTGGCAAGATTTTCTGCTCAAAAACCAGTCCCCACTCAGAGACACAGACAGAGATAGATACTTACACACACATTATATATATATATAGAGAGAGAGAAAGACAGAGAGTGATAGAAAGAGATTGAGAGAGAGAGAGAGAGAAAGAGAGTTACTATGGGGATGTCTTAAATTGAGGTTGCAGAGGAGTAGTTGCCAGTGGCCGATGGCGGCGTTGGCAGGGCTGTGACTTTAATGCATCAAAATCAAAGACAAGAATTCAATTCAAGTGATCACAATCAAAGAAAGGAAGAGATATACAGAGATACAGAAAGAGATAGATACATACGTTTATATATATAGAGAGAGAGAGAGTGAAAGAGAGAGGGGGAGAGAGAGAACCGTTTGCTGCTTCAATCTCCAGCTCCTTTTTGCTCTTGCCCTAGAAAATCCCCAAATTTTCGTTTCTGCAAAAGAAATTAAAGCTGCAAATACAGAAGCGAAAAAAAATGACAAACACTGTAAGCGAAAAACCCTCTTTGAGTCTGGGCAGCACAGTCAATGAGTCCTAGTATTTATTTACATATATACACACTTATATGTATATAAAAAAATATAATCTTTAAATTTAATTTAATATAGTAATTAATTAATTGGAAATTTACGAATAAACCCAGTGAGAGAGAGAAGCAGAGGGGCTGACAGGGATCTTTGATACCACTAGAGCTTTATAATTACCTCTCCGCCACCCTTTTTTTCTTTTTTTTCTAGCCTGAGAGGTTCCTTTCTTGTTGGCTATGGATTTTTGCTCATTTTCGAGCTTAGATCGTCGTGTAATAGCTTCTAGGGCTGGAAAATGTCTGGGTTCTTCTCACTAGGCGGCAAGGATCAGCACCAACACCAAGATCAGCACCATCAGCATCATCAGCAGCAGCAGAATCACCACACAACGGACAGTAATAATAACAACAACAACAGTAGCCTTTTCTTGTTCAAAAACGAGGAGATCTACAACAAGGGTTTCGAGCTATGGCAGCAGTACTACCAGTTGCACCAGCAGCGTCTCCAGAATCACCACCACCACCACCACCACCAGCACGGTACTGCTGCTGCTATTCAGGATGTGGACTTCTCCGTCGGCCCCAGTAGGAGGACGACGGCCAACAACAACAACAACCACAGCACCACCAGCAGCATCTTCGGCAGCGATATCGGTGATGATTCTTCCAATTACAGTTACAGATCAGCAGCAGGGTTTAGGATGATAAGAGGCGGCGGCGGCGGAAGAGGCGGCAGCAGCGGCGGTGGCGAGGGGATCAACTGTCAGGACTGCGGTAATCAAGCGAAGAAGGATTGTGTACACTTGCGGTGCAGGACGTGCTGCAAGAGCCGCGGGTTTCACTGCCAGACTCACGTGAAGAGCACGTGGGTCCCGGCGGCTAAACGCCGCGAGCGGCAGCAGCAGCTCGCGGCGTTGCAGCAGGATGAGCAACAGCTGAGGGAGAATCCTAAGCGACTCCGAGAGAATCCCCACGGCGGAGACGGCGGCCCCAGCGGCGGCGTTATTTGCACCACTAATTCGTCACGATTGGTGGCTGCTACTACAACAGGTGATTGTCGAATTCTGAAAAATTTGAGTCAGTACTGATAAAGCTGCGATCTTTAAAACCTAATTGAAAATTGGACAAAATAATGCAAATGAATTGAAGATATGCAATAATTTGTGTACGTAATGAATGGTGACCTGCTTCCTTATAAGCTTCGTCTAACTACCTTGCTTTACTCTTTTCTCTTTTATCATCACTGTGACAGAGTAAACCTGACGCAATTAAAGTGCGAAATCGGGTGAAGAAGATTGCTTTCGTGTTCGAAGAGGAACAAAAATTTCCTGATTTGATAATATTTTGTTCAATTTTTCTGAATTTTTTTTTTTGTTTTTCAATTTTGCCTAGGGTTTGATCCGGCGAGCTTCCCTTCAGAAGTTAATTCATCGGCGGTTTTCCGCTGCGTGAAAGTAAGTGCTGTGGACGACGCGGAGGAGCATTTAGCGTACCAGACGGCGGTGCACATCGGCGGCCATGTTTTCAGAGGAATTCTCTACGATCAAGGCCCCGAAGGGCGGTATTCCGGCGGGGAGGGTTCCAACGCGGGCGGAGTTTCTCACCAACCGCTGGATCTAATCGCCGCGGCAGCAGCTTCAACGGCGGCCGCAAGCAACACAAATCTATCGATGATCGATCCTTCGATCAATTACCCGACTCCGCTGAGCGCATTCATGACGGGTACGCAATTCTTCCCACCGCCGAGACCTTAAAAAAAAAATCAAATCTTTCACGGATCTACGGGTTCATTGAGGGTTTTGAATATCGATTATCGACCAATCTAACACGTTCTTGCAAGGGTACATAAATCTGTATCAACTGTGCGGCTGCCATTGGAGAGCCAGAAAGGAAGTAAAACTAGTCTACAACAAGGTGTTCGGCGAAATGCATCAATGGGATCTTTCTTCTTCGTTAATGTTTGTTTATTAATTAGTCTTACTGGTTTTTCGAATTTCGATTCTGATTTCGTGCTTCGATTCACATAAACTACTATTAATGCTGTTGATCTTCTCATATCTTTGTTTTCTCCACAACCCTTCTTTTGATTATGCTCTCGCTAATTTTCTGGATACTTTTTCATCATTCTCCATACATTTTTCTTCGTTTTCTAATTGCCTGCCTTTCCCAGTGTACGGTAATTAGTAGTATCAGTAATAATACTCTAATATTTCAGCATTGTCATCTGACAATTGTAGAAACATTAATTAATGGTAATAAGAAAATGTGGGCAATTTGTCACTTACCCATTTATGTCCCAGAAAAAGAAAACCTCAACCAAGCGTCCTCCGGAAGACACGCATCCCCACACTCTGCACATACATACATACATTCATACACTGCACATGTATCTAACTTTTTTTTTTTTTTTTTTTTTGTGAGGAAGGAAGAAGGGGTTATAACTTATGTCAGTATGTGTTTGTGTGTGTTTGATTAATCTACATAGCTAGTAGTAATTTGCATGTAATGTGTGTGTGTAATAAATGGACATGGGATGTTAAATTAATGTGGGCGTATGTAAGAGGGGTTGCAAGGTACATATGATATGGTGAAGATTAAAGGTGCTTTTTTGATAATAGGTAGGGGTGGTAGACATGGTACCATGCTTAGGGAAGCCATATATAAAATTTTAATGGTTTTGCCCAGATTTCGAAAATTTTTCTGTACCTTAGGGGAAGTGGTAGTGTTGTAATCTTGAGGGACAAAGACATTTCAGTCCTTGAGGGAACATGCATGTTTTTACTTCCTCATTTCTAGCATGTGTAGTCTTCTTTTCTTTCTGTAAGAACTGGAGTGCAAGCAGTTGGTGTGGTCTGGAAGTGCAAATGTTTTTCAGTGATATCTGCAACTCTTTAAATTGGGTGATATGTATATACATACATACATAAGTTGGATAATGAGGGGTTTGCAAATTTTTTTTTACTAGGTTTCAGAATTGTATTTCAGATGATGGATAATTTGTTTGTTGTTTTTGAATTATATATTGATATATTGATTTCTGGAATAGTTTTATGTTTGACATGAAGATGTGAAATGTTTTTGGCAGCTTTATAGTTTGGATTTGCATTGCTTCCCAATTCTATTATTTAGGGCTTTCTTTTTTATCTGTTCCTTCCTCCGTTCTTGAATGTTTTTGACATTTGAAAATATGTTATTATTCACACACAGATTTTTACTTAAAGTTTTATCATAGTTATATAAGTTAAAATATAGTCAAGTGAGATCTTGTTAGATTCGTCTCGTCGTGTAGTTTTTGAATATCGAACTTATAGAGTTTTTTCTTGTACCGAACTTGAGTTATTAATGGTTTAAAATGTGCATTGGACTGCGTGAAAAGTTGGTTTGTCAAAAACATTCAAGAACGGAGGAAGTATCAAGTAAATTGGGGAAGGTTGAAGATTGCATTTTTCTAAAGAAATTGAAGGTTTGACAGAGTGCACAAAGAATTTAGGCACTTAAATTGTGTCTTTCATAGTAACATAGTACATGATTTTAAAATAAACGTGGCCTTGTTTAGTTATATCCTTAATATAATTATTAACTGCGGGTACATATAGGGGTGGATAGGGTGGATATCGGGTGGGGTTCAAGTTTAAAAATTCACCATTTTTTTTTTTGTTTAAAGGAAAATTGAAGTGAAAAATAAAAATTAAATGGCATCTTATCTATAAACTACTCTGATGCATACATTTATTGAAAGAGATTTGAGATGGACATTAATAATTAATCCAAAGTTTTTGGGTAAACAATAATTAATCCAAAGTTAATCAATAGACATATAGAGAAATTAATAAATTCTCATACTTAGGGAGATGATATAGTAAAGGCAACACAATTTGGGTAAATACTTGAAGAGGGGTGAAAAATTCTCATAATTAGTAGTTTATATATTCTTAAATTTACTCGATTGTGTGTATAATGTAGAGGATAGTTGTATAATAATTTGGGATAGATGATAATCGCTTGTGGAATTAATTAAGGCTTTAAGATTAACTTTAAAAAAAAAAGGTAAAAAGTGTAATTTTTTTTTAAAAGATCTGAAACCCGATCGGGATATTCGGGTTCAAACTTATGACTTGATCCCCGACCTGGATCCATCCTGTTAGCCTGCCCACCCTAGGTATAGATATGTCCATATAATTACTCATGCATATAATGTAGTATTATGTTCATCCTGTTTGTGTTGGTTTAAATTTGAAATCCGTTTAAAATGTGTTGAAAAAGAAAAAAAAGAAAAGAAAAGAAAATTACACCTACGGCTACCTGGCCTATATATATGTGTTTGTATTAACATGCCAAGAAAACTTATGTACTACTTGCTACATACACAGTCATGATCCGATAGGCACTTCTGCAGGTCTTTCTTGACATTAATTTTTATGTTAGTTAAATTACATTGATTTGTGCAACAATCCTATCCTACCTATAGTCTATATAGTAGTATTTGGCAACATCAGCTCTTTTGTTCCCATTTCATTGGCATCATGATAAAGTTTCTGCGCCCTCAGTTCTAACAAAAAGCTTGCTCTTAATTATATCTTGCCCTCAAATTAAAATGCAAAAAAGGGAAATTGTAACATAACTTGATCATGTGGTAGAGGTAGTAATGCTTCGCAAATTTGACAGCTTGTAACAGTCAAACATATAATTTCTCGTAGGGAAAATGATCGGGTGACCCTTGGGTTGTCAATCGGTATAGCTATATTATGTGTAATGTTTTACTCCCTCCGTTCCTTTTCAGTTGTCTTTTTAGAGATTGAAAAGTGTTCCAAAATAGTTGTCATTTTTAGGTAGTTATGGTATGTTTTTACTATATTGCCCTTCACTTTACATAAATGCTACTATTTGTTGGACATTTATTAAGAATGTGTGTAGTTGAAGGGTAAAAATGTAAATTTACAGGTTAATTAATGCAAACTTTGGTTATTGAAATTGAGCTGAAAGAGACAATTATTTAGGAACGGATGGAGTAATATACTTATTTAATAATTTGTACGCGGAAAATGTGATTGAATTGGAGGTAGTGTTATTTAATTCGAGAGGACAAGTCCCACATAAATCTTCTTCAAATTTATCTTTACTCAATACAAGTATACTTGGGTGTTTAGACATTGTTTAATTTGTTCCATGGCCTTAAGAAAATTAAATACTAACAAACAAGGGGAAAAAAAAAAATGAAAATATCTACTATATTTGATATGCTACTAGACTAGTGAGTAATATAAATTAATGGATGATTTGAAGTTTGAACCGATAGTCTTTAGTGTGCTCCCAAAGCGACGGTACATTACTATACTACTAATCAAAGTTTGTTTGTTTGAAAGTTTGTTTTGAAATCTGGACTACTGGATACTACTAAAAAGTCACCCTACTTTTCAGGGTATAGCAAATTTGACTGAAATACTAAAACCTTAAACAAAGGCTTTATGTTCTACTACTACTAACATTTCTTTCATCATAACAAAAGAAAAAAAAAACACACACAAACAGACATACAACAAGCTACAAGATTTCATTCCTTTCCAATTACTAGTATTTACATCAGTCAAGCCATGCAAATATACATACACAATATGTACGTATATCACATTCAGACCACTATACATATACTCCAGACTATACAGTAACCAGACATGCAGTGGTGATGTGAGAGAGGATTCAGTTCTGATATGATCTACTATCTGATTCAGATGGATTTTGTGAAGTGTGAATTTTTGTTCCCAACACATGAGTAATTATTATGGGACTGCCTGCAGCACACAGACAGACATGAACAAACAGATGCATTAAATAATTAATACCATCATGAAATGTTGCAAATTAAAAGTGTGTGTGTATATATTTTGCTGCTATAGTATACTATAGTATTTTTGTTCCTTAATTGCATGCCTCCTTCCAACTGCGTAGGTGAGTGTATTTATTTTTCTTTCTGTAAATTGAATAAGTGTATGGCATTCAAAATATTTATTTGAATTTTGATTAGTGGAAGAGAACAAAAATACAAAAGAAATAAATAGTGTAATAATAATAATAATGTAGTAGTAGTAGTAGTAATATTTGTGAGGTGTGAATGAAAAGTGGGAGAAAGTGAAGGAAATATAGGGTTCAGGGTTAGGGTTAGGGCAATAGAATAGGGGGGCGTGCAGCTGTTCGGACATCTCAAATCTCATGCAATGTGGCTTCTACTGCAATTTGGGTCTTGTGTGGTCCAGTTTCCCTCTTTTTTTTCTTTTTTCTTTTCTTTTTTTAATTTTGTTTTTTTACTTGTCAATAATTCGCTCCTTCAATTCATAGTTCATTCCCAACTGTATTTTTTCTTTCAATTTCATTTGAATTTATGCAATTATTTGAACAATATGTGCAATGTGGTACTCACTCCGTCCCATTTAACTTGCCTTATTTGACTTTTGCACACAATCCAATGCACTTTTTCAATCGTTAATATCTCAAAATATGCACAACAAAAAATTATGTGAAATATATATTCCAAAACTACATGATTATACGATTCTAACAAGACTCAACTATATATGTGCAATAAAATCGAGTTAAAGTTGAATAATTAACAGTGTTTAAAAGTCAAACATGACACATTAGCTATGAATGAGGGAGTACTATTTTGTCTTTATAGAGTAAATCCCCATTCATCTTTTTTCAATGATAATGATGGTGTTCTTCTCGTCATGATTTTTTCTTATGAAAATATACTGTAGTACTACTACTACTCCCCGTTCCTTATTAGATAACGTTTTAGGAAAAATCACACAAACCGATGAATGTCATTATTATTGGTTAATTTTTCACTTTTACCTCTACTCTAGAAAAAAAGTAAAATTAAAGTGGTGCGATATTGTACAATATTCTATGAGTAATATTTATGAAAAGATAATGGTAATAAAGGAAAAGTATGATATAAATATGTAAAATGACAACTATTTTGGAACGCTTTTTAGTTTCTAAAAAGACAACTAAAAAGGAACGGAGGGAGTACTTAGGAAGTATATTAGTGATTTAGTGCACATATGGGTGTGTTCCTTTTATATTATGATTGCAATCTTTAGAGAAATGATTTGATTCGTTTGTAAAAAGGCCAGCTGATTTTATAATCATATAGTAATTTGATAGTTAAAATCTACAATAAAATTATGAAAAATAAAAAAACTATGAAAAACAATTAAAAAAATAATAAGACTAAGGTGTGCAAAGTCAAACTTTCTCGAGTGTAATAAAATAAGAGCATGTTTGGTAGAAAGAAATGGGCTTAGAGAAATAGAATTGGGCCCATTTCTCTTGTTTGGTCGGGCCAGAGATTTCAAAGTCGAGAAATGAAACAATTCTGATTCTCTGATTTTCATTCTCTTCTAATAGTAGAGAACTGGTGAGATTTGGGGCTAAGACATTTGAAATAAAAAATCAATTCTCTCCATTTCTCGTCACTCCAATGCCCACCTTCGGCGGCCCCTGCAGAACACCCCTCCGCCGGCGTCTTCACCGTTTGTCTCCTCCCCTCCGTTCTCCACCGTCTACCCCTGCGTCTGCGTCTCCTTCGTCCACCTCTGGTGTATGTTGAGTCCTGTGTTTTGACGGAAGTTCAACACCGATGATTGAACCACCATGGCATCAGGATACTTGTGCAAACCGGATATAGTTTCAGAGAGTGCCAGCCTGGCTCCAACCCCAACGACTCTTTTCATAATCTAGGGAGGTTGAATACTAACATTTTATTACAGGACTCCTTTTCCATATTAGAGAAATAGAGTTTGAACAAGTTCAGACTCAATCTGTCAAATCTCAACGGCTATTTCCAATATGACCGTTCAGTCTGCGGAGCTTTCTGGCTAAAGAGAAAAACTTCTCACTCTCACAATCTTTGAATCACTCTGAAAATTCTCTCAAACTTTCAGAAACACTAAGTGAGAAGCCATATCAATTTGCAGTCCTCTGTTCACCGAACCCATCTGTTGCTGCAAGATCGAACAGCCTTAGACACATCTCTGATTGTTTGCATATTGTTAAATCACTTGAGGAGACTGTCCAAAGGCTTTACAGGAGACAAGCTTACATCGTTCATATCTTCTTATTTCGAAGGGGTGCTTCACAAACTTCTTCAGGGGAAACTCAAGGCGGGTCAGCTTTGGGGAGTTCAAATAGGTGGAGAAACCTATACCGGGATAGCTTCTGGTCACAATAATTATCTTCCAGGAGATTAGGGTGAGGTCATTCTCTTTATTTTACTAGTGTGTGTGGTTGTACACCATCGTTGAAACACATAGTAAAATAACCTCCGGGATTGGTATCCCCCAGACGTAGGCCGAAGGCCGAACTGGGTCAACAATTCATTGTCTCATTTATCTACTTTATGCATCTTATTTATTCCGCTGTGCTTAAGTTATACCTTGGTATAATAATCTGTTGGTTTGTTGTCTGAGTTCATTCTTTACAGTGAACCAATGCATAATGTGGTTGTCTTGCTTTCCCGTGGACCTAACAATTGGTATCAGAGCCACACTCTTTCGAGAGAGATCCAAATAGCAAGATGAGTGAATGATGGTCATTCAACATGCCCCCACTGCTCGATGGGACAAACTTTTCCTTCTGGAAGAACAGGATGCGCTCCTTTTTTATGTCAGTCGATGATAGGGCTTGGGATGCAGTGCTCACAAAGTATGAACCCCTTTTGGTGACTGTTGATGGTGTTGCCAAGCCTAAAGACAAAAAGAAATGGACTGCAGGGGATAGTATCAACTGTAACATGAACTCTAAGGCACTACATGTTATCTTCAGTGCAGTGGCGATGTTGGAGATCCCTTTGTATCCGCAGCCTCCCCTTATCCACTCACCTTTGTCATCACGGACTACAAACCCATAGCCAGCCTTCTCGGTTTGCTTAAAACAACTCCCATCAACGTTGATGATATGGCCTTTGACCTGTTTGAGATTCCAATTCACCATAATAATACCCCCCTGCTCCTTCGCTTTGAGTATAACAGCCATGCGCATGTCCCACGTCATTCTCCTAATTTCACGCAGCAAGGCTCCCAAAGGTTTGCTATCGCCCCTGAAAACCTTCGCATTTCTTTCCAGCCAGATGTTCCAAATGGCCGTGGCTACTACGTGCCCATAGGAATCCATCAAAACATGAAGAAACTCCCTTATGTCATCCCTTATAATATTATCACAGTCATGAGAAATTTGCAATTGGAGAGCAGTGCAGACGTGTTGAGCCCATGGACAAGTGAAGAACCAGTGGCTCCAAGTTTCTTCTTTGATCCCACACACCAAACACAGAGGTGAGGCAGCCATTCTCCGCTGGTATCTAATGGAGTTAAGAGGCAAGGAGTCATGGCAAATCATCCATATGAGTAGGCCCATCTTTTCGGGGATGGAAACCCTCCACATCAATTTCTACCCTTCATGTTTCTCATCCGAGTTGATGATTAGTCTATAGGTTGTTGCAACAGAGTACATGCCCGTATTGCTTTCTTTCCAAATCCAGGTGTCAGGACCTGTGCATGAAGTTTAGGAGGTGGGGATTCAGAGATTTCCTTCCTCAAATGATCAGGCAGGGTGAATAAATCTGTTCCCAGTTCCAAGTGCCGTGGGATATGATGTTTTTCACCTTCAAGTGTGAGTTATGTATAGCCACATATGGTAACTTAGGTCTGAGCTGTTCTCCTCTCCACCAGTTCGAGAACCAAAGCGAAATTTCCCCATCTCCAAGCCGTAGCTTAAATCCCTCTTTTATGTAAGGGAACACTTTCGTCATGGCTCTTTTGATTTTAGAGTTAGAGTTCTTCCATGTAGTAAAGTTATTCTCCATCCCAGGCGGCTCTTCTTTCAAGAGTTGAACCCACAGGTTCTCCGGAGAGTGAAGAACTCCCCAGATAAGTTTCCCAAGAAGGGAGATGTTCATGAGACGTGCCTTATTCAAAAGTTTGGCCGCCCATCCCTCTATACAGGTATCCATTTTATCCAATATAAAAGAGAAATCCTTGCATTTGTACCTGCCATTGACCATGGGGAAGCCCAAGTACGAGTCAAAATGGTCCACATCAGTGATGTTCAAGAAATCCAGTATCCACCTCTTGACCGCCCCCCTCCACCTGATTGGAGACGAATATGGTAGACTTAGCAGGATTCAAGCTCAGGCCTGAAGCTGCCGCGAAGTTGTCTAGAGTTTGTTTAATAGCCTTTATGCTTTCTTTATCAGCCATAGCCCCAATAATCAAGTCATCCGCGAATATCAAGTGAGAGATGCTCGCGCTAGTGTTGTTAAACACGATCGGCTTCCACTGTCCCTCATTGACTTTATGTTGGATGAGCCGAGATAGTTTATCCATAATGATAAGGAATAAATAAGGTGAGACCGGGTCACCTTGTCGTAGTCCTTTGCCCGGACTAAACTCAGGTAGCGTCTTGCCCTTCCAAAGAACCGAATATGTAGGAGACGAGACACAATACATTATGAGCTTCACTGTAGAGCTAGGCAGACCCAGCTCATTCAAACACATTTCCAAATAGTCCCAATTAATGTTGTCATATGCCTTAGCCACGTCAATTTTAAGAACTACGGCCTTGATCTTGTTGAGGGCGTTGGACAACCGACTCATAATCTCTTGCAAAGCGATGGCGTTATCCACTGTCCCTCTTCCGGGCAAAAAAGCAAATTCATGGCATCTTTAACAAACTGAAATATGTCATATCCTTAAGAGTAGTAGGAGCCACTGTTTTTGGAATTGGGCAAATATTGGACTTAGCCATATCCTTATCAAACATACCTCTTACGAAGGCATCTTTAACAAACCGAAATATGTCATTTCCCAGCACTGACCAAAACGTTTTGTAGAAGAGAAGATGGTATCCGTCCAGACACGGGGCCGAATACCCATTTATATTATTCACCACAGCCGTGACCTCCTCCATGGAAATGTCCCTCGCCAGATCATCGTGCAACTCCTTATGAATGCTCGGGAAGGGTGGTGGCAAATCCTTAGACCATCTCCAATGGTACACTAAAATCTAAAATGGGTTGGCATCTTTTCTCCAACAATACCCTAAAACCAAACCTATTTTAAGTTTTTTGAGTTTATAGTAAATACTCAAATTTGAGTATTTACTATTCATAAACCTATATCACTTTTTGCAATTAAACTAATTGCAATTTCATCCCTCTAATTGTTGCAAATTGAATAATTAACATATTAATTAAAAAATAGAAGACAATTTTTTTTCTAATTTTGTATTATGGTTAATAATTTTATATTTATACAATATTTTTTTATTAAATTTACTTTATACTATCTAATTAGATTAAAGATTTATAAGTTTTTTATTTTAAAGAATTTTATTTTATAAAATAAATTTTAAACATAAAGATAACTATATTATATTGGTTTAATTAATGAGTATTGAATTTGTGTGGGTTAATGTATAATTTATAAGAAGTGATGGATATGATTGAAAAGATAAATAGGTTTGTATGGGAAAGAATATATAGAGAATATTCTTTTGAGTTTAGTATAAATGGTTGGAGATGAATCACTGTTTGATGTGACATTTACTGTAAAATGAGTTTGAGTATAGTATTGGTTATTGGAGATGCTCTTACTCTTAATGTTTCGAACCCTCTGGCTGTATTGTAGAGCAGGACAAGCGTAGAGTTTTCAGTAGAAATCTCCAACATGTAACCGGAGCTCGTCTTCATTCTCACACCAATCCCCTTGTTAGTGAATAACACTTGTATTTAGTTATGCATGAATTGTAATTCCAAAAGAATGTGTATTTTTGTTGAAAGTTGCCAAGGGCTTTTGATTTTTTTTTTTTTTTTTTTTTTTTTTTTTTTTGTCATGGAGTATTCTCTGCAGCATCAGTTTCCACTGAGTTGTTGGAAGACAAGCACCAAAATAAGTTTAATTGACATCATCAATAATGTAAAATGTGCTAATTTTTTATTTATATAAGTAATACTCCGTTGAATAAATTGTTTCTTGCTATTCCTCAGCGTTCCAAGATTTGTACATTGGCAATATGAGTAAATGTTTACTCGTTTTTTTTTTTACTGACTTGTGCATATTTTTGAGTTTTTTTTTTTTTTAGTTTGTGTATTTTTTATTTGATCACCATTATTAAAAAATTATCATTGGGATAGATTCAGTTTGACATAAAATTCATATTTCAGTTATCTGTCTATAATAACCAAATAAACCAAACAAGAGAATTGATTCTCTATTTCATTTCTCTGTTTTACCAAACAGGGGAATCAAATCCCTGACCCAATTCCATTTCTCTACAATTCCATTCTCTGTCATCAATTCTCTACAATTCCATTCTCTGTACCAAACGCACCCTAAGTATTTTCGAAGTGTGAAAATATAATATTTTAAAATATCTTAGGAGTAAATTCGCCAAAAAAAAAAAACTTAAGAACTTTATAGTCCAAATTGAACAATGGTTACCATTTTAGTCATTATTCCCTCAGATCTTCTGCCTTGCAGTTTTTTTCGTGATTCTTTGCAAAAGTTATTTTTATGGATTCATCACCTGAAATCCTGAATAACCCTTTGGATCATCAGCTAATTAGGAAAGTGTAGTTATTTATAGTAATACCGAACATATATATAAACATAAAGAGAATGAAGAATTTACTAGTGGAAGAGAGGAAACAAATATAGTACTTATACTTTATAAATATCTTAAACAATTAATTTTATTATTCATATAAAATTTTGTATTGAAGGATGTTCAATTATTCATGTAAGCTTTAAGAAAACAATACTTAGAAAAGCAAAATATCATTCCATACTTTTCGTCAAAACCTATCTTCATAATTTTTTATATTTTTACCGAATAACCTAAACATGTTAGGAGATTAATGGTAGGAGTGCTTTGCCACACAATTATAAAGGATAAAGGGAGGGATAGAGGCCTCTCCCAAAACAGTTTTTTTGCATACACAAGGCTCGAACCCGAGACCTTGCTTAAGCAACTAGAGCTCCATCCACTCAAGCCAACTGCTGTTGGTGCCGAGTGGAGAATTGAACTCCAAATTTAAATACTCCCTCCGTTCTTTTTTAGTTGTCTTTCTAGCAAATATTACACAAACCAAGAAACATAATTATTACCACACAATCTTCCATTTCTACCCCTATCACTTACCAAGAAATGTATTTGGGTGGAGAGAGAATGAATATTATTGGGGGAATAAAGGGGTAATATTGGAAAACTTACATTGAAATACTCAAAATGACAACTATTATGGAACACTTTTTCATCTCTAAAAAGACTACTATTTTGGAACGGAGGGAGTATTAAAAGTCAAGGAATTTAACCACTAAACCAAATACTCATCTCCATCTTCATAAAATACTTCCTTTGTATTCAAATAATTCTAACATTTCATATTTTCACGCAATCCAATACACATTTTTAAAGAGTAATATCTCAAATTTTATAAAATAAAAAATTATAAAAATTTAATATTATAAAACTATGTGATTAGACGAATCTAACAGAATCTCACTTGACTATGTTTTATTTTATGTAACTGTGTTAAAAAGTTGAATTAAAGTTACTCAATGAATAATATTTATTATGCCAATGTTAAAAAGTTGACTATGTTGTATTCACATTCTTGAGTGAGTGAGTTAGAACAAGTGTTGACCAAAATTTTGGGTTCAAGGACCTTAAAATTGGGCCTTGGCCCAAATCACATGGGTTGTTCTTTTAAATTTTAATGGGCTCGAACCTTTGCGGTCAATTACTCAATACCCATTTCAAACTTATTCATTCATTCTAGAGCAAGAACAACAAATTCTTGAATAAAAATTAAAAAGATCTTCGAATTGGATATTTACACAATATTATTATTATTATTATTATTATTATTATTATTAATAATGATAATTTAGATTTAGAAGGAGAGCCAAATGCAATGGGCAATGGGGAAGCAAAGGCGAGGTGGTAGAGTAGAGTGGTCCTCCCTCTAAGGGCCCGTTTGGATTGGATTTTGAAAAAAGCAGAAGCCAAAAGCAGAAGCAGAAATAAAAGTCAAAAGAAGCAGGTAACTTTTGTGTTTGGATGGAATGTTTGAAAAACAGCTTTTTCTCAAAAGTGTGTTTGGATGTGTAAAAGTGAAAAGTGCTTTTTAAATGTATAAATTACCAAAAAGGACATGCTACTTAATATGATAATAAGATATATTTATAGTGTAATTTATATTAAATAATGAGGGTATTTAAGTCTTTGCACAATTTACGAAGTGCTTGTGGCTTCTGCTTTTCGGAGAAGCACATCCTGGGCTGCTTTTCCCAGAAGCACTTTTGCAGCTTTTCGAGGTGCTTCTGCTTTTTTTAAAAAGCCAAACCAAACGTTTCTTTTTCCCCAAAAGTGCTTTTGACAGAAGCAAAAGCCAAAAGCACCTTGTTAGAAGCCAATCCAAACGCCCTAGTTCATTATTACTTCTACTACTTACAGCAGCTATGATAATACTCCTATATGCAATGGGCAATTGCCATTACTGATTGATTGATTGATTACCCAATAGGCATGTTGGTCATTGCTGCTGGTGGTCCTCTTCCATCCTCTACTAATAAGTCGTGCCCGATAAACCAGGGATTCCCACACAACCCCAACAATTTCTGCACCCTAGCTACCACTGCTCCGCCGCCGCCGCCCCCGATTATTCATGCCATGCAAATTGCGAACCTGCGCTCAAATTCCAATGTTCCATGTCCTCTTCCATGACCAGAAAAATCGACAACTGAAAGCGCCGTTTGCCTTTTGCATTCAATTCTTCAACGGTTCTCAGCTCGTCATTTATTCCTTCCCACTACTTGGGTTGGGTTGGGTCGCCCTTGACGATCGACCCCCAATTAATGATCATGGACCAATCCTCCTCTGATTCACTCGCTCTCGCAGATTCAATTCATTTCTTAATCTTAATTTCAATTGTTTTAGGTGGGGAAAAAAAGGAATTTTGGAATCCGCCGCTGAATTCGGTGCGTAATAATAATGCTCAAGGTTCGTTCCTCTCATTTTCCATTCTGTCTTCATTCTTCGCAAGTTTTGATCAATTTTTTTTTTTTTGTTTTTGTTTTTGGCTACATTTAATTTGTTTATCGCCGGTAATGTATGGAGATGAAGTATTTGTAATGAAAGTGTCGGTGCTTGCACAAAACATCTTTTTATTCTTATTGTTTTGGTGTGGATAACATTGTTTCTTTCTTCAATAGACTTGAAGAATCAGGATGATTTTAAGCCCAAAACCAAGGCCGTACTACTGATCGATGACTCTAGTTGTTTACAGATTTACTCCTTCTATAAGAATTTCTAAAACCAGAATGATAAACTGACCTTTAGCCATTTGATATTGTCAAGTTAAGGAACATGACTAACTCACTCTGGATATTCCAATTATCGCTCATCAGCATTATGATCTGCCTTGCGTTTGATATAATCTCCTCTAATTGTTAGATGGCTGACTTTTTCTGGATGATTTGCTTCCTGCTGCTATCTTGCATTGTTCAAATGTATGAAGCTAGTGTTGGTGTTGGTGATTCCGACCCGATATACAGGTACAATTTTCAGTGAGATTTGTTCTGTTTGTTATTCCTTTGTCCATGATTGAAGCTAAAGTAACTTTAACTCTGTAACTTCATTTGGAACATTTTCAGTTGATATCTAACTGCTCCCTGGTTCTACTTATTGCTTAACCTAGTCAACTCTTTTCTTTAGTGTGTAAACAAACAATAACAAATGTATTCACCAATGACCTCAATATATCATGAATACAGGAATTGGGAAGTTTACTCATGATCTTAGGATGTAAAATGCCAACAATTACAAACCCCTCTTGTATTAATTCAGGTCATTTTTGTGGATTTAGGACTTGTGTGGAACAGTGTGAAAAGACTGGTTGTATTGTGGAAAGATGCTTCTCACAGTGCAAATTCTCTTTACATGCTTCTTCCATAGGCAGCACCTTGCATGTGCATAAACCTCTTTACATGCGATGGAAAGAATGGGATTGCCGGAGTGATTGTCATTACCATTGTATGTGGGACAAAGAAAAACAGAGAGAAAAACTTGGGCTAGAACCCATTAAATATCATGGCAAATGGCCTTTCCAACGCATATTTGGCTTGCAGGTTTGGCTGCCTTGTCAGTTAAATTATTGGTTAAACAGAGTGTTTCACTAAGTTTTGAAGTGTTTCATGCAATTGATTAGTGTTTCATGGATTTTTACTTTTCTTTATTTTTTCTTCCCAGGAGCCTGCTTCAGTGGCCTTTTCAGTTCTGAACTTTGCAATGCACTTCTATGGTTGGCTCTCCCTTTTTACCCTTGTTTATTATAAGTTGCCTTTGAAGTCAAATAAGAGGCCATACTATGACTATGCTGGTCTATGGACCATCTATGGACTCTTGTCTATGAACGCTTGGTTGTGGAGTGCAGCCTTCCATAGTCGGTAAAACATTTTTACCATGCTTGGTTGTGGAGTGCAGCTTCTATTAGTTTTCTACAATTCTGCTTTAACAATTTGACCATCACTTGCGTCTGAAATGTAGGGACATGAACTTTACAGAGAAGCTGGATTGTTTGTCTGTGGTTGCCCTGTTGGGATATTCACTGATTTTAGCAATCATAAGAAGCTTTGGCTTAAGGCGCTACTCTGCTAGAGTTACCGTTGCTACTCCATTGATTTCATTCACAGCAACCCACATTTTGTACCTGAACAACTATGAGATGGACTATGGTATTGTCATTACTTCTTTACCTTCGATTGAAATTACCATCTTCTATCAGACCAAGCATGCACTGTGTTTTTACCTTGTGAGGATCATGTTCAGATCTGTTACTTGTCACCATTAACTTTTCAATTTCAAAATAGAGTTGTCTTGGCTTGTGCTTTTAATATTTCTGACTCGAGCAAAAATCCCCACAGAATGGAACATGAAGGTGTGCGTTGTGATGGGTGCAGTGCAGCTTCTCATATGGTCAACCTGGGCCGGTGTCACTCACCATCCATCTCGGTGGAAGCTCTGGACCGTGGTCGTGGGAGGGGGATGGTCCATGCTTCTGAAGAACCTCGATTTCCCTCCTTATCTTGGGATCGCGGACGGTCATGCTCTCTGGCATGCTTCCACTGTCCCTCTCACATACATGTGGTGGAGTTTCATAAAGGATGATGCAGAATTCAGAACATCCATGCTCTTGCAGAAATCAAAATAGTTAAATGCTTAGCCTGTTTTAGGAACATCATATCATTCCATATTTCCATTGCCCTCTGGAACATCAACATTGTAAATACAGTATTGTGTTTTGCTTTACTTTGAGAAGGAGATCGATCCAACTGCTCCCATAATTTTCATTTTCGTTTTCATTTATCGGTTAGGATTAAATTGGGTGAAGGAAATAAATACTAGCCTTTTAACATGAGCAAGTGTATTGAGAGTGTAATAGAAGACGACAATCAAATTAACTTTGTTCATTTTTCACGGCTCCTAAAAAGAAAAAAAATACTTTGTTCATAACATAAAGCAAAAACTATGACACGTTTATTTTTTTTTACTATCTTCCAAGGAATGAACAAGCAGTAATTTTTTGGTGTACGGATGGATGCTCGGACATGTCTGGAGGAAAAAGGGAAAAATATACTATTATTATAAAAAAAAAAATGGGGATAGAACAGGAAAGCGAAACAAAACCCATATCTTTAGTAGTGATCCAACAAATTTTGATTGATAAGTTCATACGGTAAACATATTTTTCTCCAAATCTTCTTACTTAGTCAAAGTATCTACAAATACATTTTCTCTTTAAAATTTGAAAATATACTGTAACATAATCTCCTCAATTGCATGCAGCACAACTCCAACACACATGGATTGTCTAAGTTTTTTTTTTTTTTTTTTATTTTTTATTTTTAAAGGTAAACATTGACACTCATGTGTCAGCAAAGGTGTGTAGGAGCCCAAGCTAGACAAATTATAAAGGAAACAAAGGGGAGGAATAGGAGGCCGGGTGGGGATCGAACCCCCCTAATTGTTGGGAGTGGGAAACTTGACCAACTGGGTAAGTCTCCAACCCTTGAATTTGAGGTCTAAGTTTGAGCTCTTGCCAGTAATTACAAAGTTGGATTTATATTCAATATAATTGAATTTCTATTGTAATAATATCACTTATATTTTTTTGGTGAAACCGGGTATCCCCAAGCCACATTGGACCCAAGATTAATCCATCGAGGATGACAATTAAGGGCGGCTCTCCCAAAGCAGTTTTTTGCATACACAATGCTCGAACCCGAGACCTTGCTTAAGCGACTAGAGCCCCTATCCACTCAAGCCAACTGCTGCTGGCAATAATATCACTTTTTTTTTGTGTGGAATACAATAATACTCCCTCCGTCCCATTTAACTTGTCTTGTTTCACTTTTGCACACAATCCAATGCACTTTTTCAACTGTTAATATCTCAAAATATGTTCAATGAAAAATTATGCAAAATATATATTATAAAACTATATGATCATACGATTCTAACAAGACCCAACTCGACTATTTTTCTCTAAATATATACTTGAAATAAAGTTGAGTCAAAGCTGAACAATGAACAGTGTAAAAAAGTCAAACATGACAAGTGTGGTGGGACGGAGGGAGTATCACTTATATTAACAAATAGGTAAATTATAAAATTTTAAAGAAAGTAAATTTATATTTCCCACTACTTTTTCTCTAACCAATAGTTTGCTAAAATATTAATCCAAAATTATGAAAAAAATTAAAAAATGTGGACGGACACATTCTCTTTTTTTTTTTCGGAAAAAAAGGAAGGCCGAAGCCATTTTATTACTCCAAAACTTGTTTGGTATGATACAGACCAATGAGATCAGAATCTAATATATCAAACATAAACTCGGGAGGCCTAACAAAGTGTTGAACGCCTCCAACTAAGGGTTTTCCTTTAAGAAAGCAGTCCGCCGCAACATTACATTCCCGGGGCACCAAAGAAAATTGAATCTCCCAACTCCAAGTAGTCATCGCCTTGATCTGATTAAGCCAAAGGAGGGTCGGTTCAGCAATAGGGATGTTGTTGAGGATCAGCTCAATGGCCTCTGTACAATCTGTTTCAATCACCAAGTGGGATATTTGCATGGACCATGCCAACTGCATGGTAATCAAAATAGCCTTCACTTCAGCTTGAAGGCTGTTCTGGAACGTTTCTTGAATTCGGATACCTCCTAGCCACCTTCCTTTGTCATCACGTATGATTCCACCAGCAAGGCTTCTCAACCTGCTGTAGCTCCCATCGCAATTAGCTTTGGTCCACAAATCCGGAGGACGTTCCCATCGAGTTCTGCTAAGTTGCCAAGCTTTAACCCCAAAGAATCTCAGGTCATTCCTAGCTGCAATAAACTCATTAGTCAATCTGTAAATGCCAGTATGAACCATATTCCAATTGATGTCTTCCTGGCCATATAGCTCCTTGCAACGAAGTTTCCATATGGACCAAACACCAATACCAAATAAAGTAGCCTTAAAATCACCAATAAGCTTGCAATGCATTAAACCAATCCATTTCTTGATATCAGGTTCCCTAAACCCATGGATCGAATTGAAGCCAAGTTTCCTCCAAATATCTGTTACTGCTGGACAGTCACGAATGGCATGGAGGATATCCTCGATGTGGCCACACTTCCTACAACAGGGGTCGTGTGAAATGCATCTCCTCCACCTCTCCCAACCTGTTAGCAGTCTGTCATGCATCACTATCCAAAGAAAAAATTTAACCCGATGGGGGGCCGGCCATCTCTAGATGCTTTTCCAGTCCACACCATCTACAATAGGATTGGAGTTCCAGTGTCTGAGTGTGCTTCGAACTGAAAACATGCCATGCGGGTCAGGCCTCCACAGTGGTCGATCATTCCTGGAGTCAGCTAAAGGAGCTGGTTCATTAGTTACAAGTAGCCTGCCTTCCGAGTTTGAGAATGTTTCCAAGCTCACTGATGTTCCAATCACCATTATCAGCATAGGACTCCACAGAACGGCCAAGGTCACTGGTAGAGAGCGGGCAAGCAGCAAAGTCCTGCAACATACAACCTTTATTAGTCCATATGTCCGTCCGAAAAAGAGTACACTTACCATTACCAACTTTCCAACCAAGCATATCATTAAAGGAATGGAGGAGAGAGCTTAGATCTCTGGCAAAAGGAGAAAGGGATTGATAATGATGAGTGAATTTATAGCCTTTCCAACCATGCCTCTTCTTCATTAATCTGGTCCATAGAGTGTCTCTAGTCAAAAGGCCCCACCAACTTTTCAGGAGTAATGCATGATTAATGGAGCCGAGCTTCTTCAGACCAAGACCACCATGATCCTTATCAGAGGCTATAGTATCCCAGGCAACCAAGTGAGTTTTATGGGATCCCCACAAGAAGTCTCTGCAAATCTTTTCCATTTCCTTGATAGTCCGCTTCGGGAGCTTGGTAATTTGCATAACATATTGTGTCGTGGCTTGCAAGACGGACCCTAGTCTCTCCATGCAAAGGATGAAAATATAGGGGGACATGGGATCGCCCTGTCTAAGGCCTCGGGTTGGATGAAAAGTAGAAGAAGCTCGACCATTCCATAGGATCTGAAAAGAAGAGGAAGAGATACAAGTCATGATAAAATTCACACTAGAAATAGGAAAACCAAATGAAACAAGAGTATCTCTAATTAAATCCCATTTCAATTTATCATAGGCCTTCTCTAGATCCAATTTGAGGATCATATAGCCTGGCTTAGCTTTGGAGACATGCATAAAATGACTGATCTCACGACAAAGAATAATGTTATCTTGAATGAGACGTCCCTTTACAAAGCTCGATTGACCCATGCTGATGAGACGCGGCATAAACTGTGACATCCGATTGACCAAGAGCTTAGTGATGATCTTATAACTAACATTACAAAGGCTAATTGGTCTGAATTGAGTGACCGATTTAGGATTAGAGATCTTAGGAATCAGGATGATAGATGTCTGATTAATGTTGCCCAAATCCTGATGTCCAGTAAAGCAGTCAAGTACAAAATTGTACACTGAGTCACCTACCACAGACCAATTCCGTTGATAGAACATGGCATGAAAACCATCAGGACCAGGGGCTTTCAATGGAGCCATGCTTTTAAGGCTCTCCAAACTTCATCCTTAGTAGGAGGAGTAGTCATCATTTCACAGTCTAGCAAATTAAGAGAAGGAAGATGAATATCCTGACTTGTATCCAAGAGTGTGACTGGGGTGTTATCTTGATAAAGTTGCTGGAAGTAGTTCGAAACCATGTCATGGATATCCTCCTCATTAGTCAGTGTATTGCCAGCAGCGTCTTCCAGAATAGAAAACAATTTCTTCCTCTGTCTGGCCCTAACAAAACTATGATAGAAACCCGTATTTCGATCCCCTGCTAAGCTCCAATTCCTAGTACTCCTTTGTATCCAGGTGATTTCTTCCCTCTCCAAAATTTTCCCTAGTTCAGTACTAAGTTGGTGATGAAGCCGTTTCAAAAAATTGTTGTCAACCCAATCCATCCGTCTCTCTATGCCTCTTAACCTCGAGCGGATCCTAGCTTTCCGAGCGCTCAATTCATTCAAAATTTTGTCGTTTCCAAACAGTAGCCTCCTCTTTGAGCCTGAGGAGAGAATCCTTGAGGGACATATGAGAACTCCATACTGACTGGACCATCTTACAAAAATTTGGATACCCTTGCCAAATAGCCTTGTAGTGAAAATGACTCGAGCGGTTATGATTAAGGTTGGAAGTCCTATCAGAGATGCGGATGAATAAAGGAGCGTGGTCCGAAAGGATTCTTGGGAGAACCTCCACTGTGCTCAAAGGATAACGGGATAGCCAAGCTTCATTTCCTAATAACCTATCCAGACGACGCCTGATAGGGCCTCTAGCCCATGTAAATTGGTTTCTAAAAGTTTTGATCTCAACAACAGCAGCTTCATCAACCCAACTTCTAAGCTCTTCCCCATGAAAATTGCCAAGACGTCCACCACGAGCTTCACTGTTTCTCATAATGCAATTAAGATCACCTCCGATGAGCCAGGGCTCCTGTCGACTCAAAGCAATTCGGGTAAGTTCTGGCCATAGCCAAGAACGCCTATACCTATTTGGAGCAGCGTACACCATAGTGAAGTATGCAATATCATCATTATCCTTGATGCAAAAATTAATGAACTGAGAATGACTTTCAATAATTTCAACAACAAGGGAATCCTTCCAAAGTAGCCATATGCCACCACTAAATCCAGTAGCCTCAACTCGAAAGGAGAAGGGAAAACCACTTCGACGGATGAACTTATCCGCCTGGTTACCACTAATGCGTGGTTCAAAAATGGCCATAATATCTATATTCTTGGTGATAGAAAGGTCACGAAACTCCCTTCGAAAAGAAGCCGAGGCTGCTCCCTGCACATTCCAACAAGACAGATTCAAATGCATAAAAATCAAAAGAAATAAAATTAGGTCCAAAAGACTTAGCCATATCAAGGGGGCACACTGGCCGCTCGTCTTCGGTCAATCACAGAAAAACGTGAACCATCTCCTGCTTCATCCTCCTCAATTGGGGAGTGCAGCTCAGGCGGTCTATCGGCCAATTTTCCCCAGAGACCTTTAATTCTTTTGTGTATATGCGTAGAAGGATCCTCCACTTGAACAACAACGTGATGGTCTGGGGGAAGATTGGAGTGAATTGATTTAACCCAAGCATCGGATGGTTGTTGGAACCACGAGGGGGAACGCACTGGAGAATTTGAATGTGGAGATGGCCGCGGACTTGCATTCCGCTCACGGGGTGAAATAAACTCCTCCTCGGCGTCCGATTGCATGGGTGAAGGGGTGTGCCGAATTGGTTTCCGAACACGCACAGTACATGGCACAGAGGGTGTCGGATGTTGGTGCAAAGATGGCTGAGGGTCGGCTGCAACTGGATTATCCGTGGTTTCAAGATTCTCAACTGAATTCGGATCGTGCATGAGAACATCAAAGCGGTTATGGCTAGAGTTTCCTTGAAGAGGGGTGTTGCCACCACCTGTGGGAAATCTTTTACGGGCTTGTACAAACATCCATGGCCCAAAACCTGTCTTCTCAGTCGGAGCGGCGGGATGGTTCTGTCCCCAAACGGCGGCAGTCGTTGTGTCCTGTTGAACAAGCTCTGGACAAGCCTTTTGCGTATGTCCATGCCTGCCACAATGAAAGCATACGGACTTTATATTTTCATAGATTACACCAATGATCCGATCACCTATCATCACATTAGGCGTCAGAGGTTTATCTAACTCAATTCTAATCGCAAGCCTCGCAAAGCATGCTCGAGCCGTGGTATCCGTGCTAACATCCATGCAAACCACCCTCCCGATAGAAGAGGCAACCCGTAACAAGTATGATCGATTATAGAGGAATACTGGAATCTTGGGCAGGCGTATCCATGTGATGATAGTATTGATTTCATTAGTGTCCGGATCGAAGTGTTCGTCCCAAGCTTGAACATGCAAGTAGTGACCCGCGATCATCCACGGTCCCCCGGTCAAGGCATGCAGGGCATCATCTTCCTTCAAGAATCTCACAATGTAGTATCCGTTTCCCACATCAACAAGAGGGAGCGAGACAGACGCCGGCCACAGTTTATCCAACCTGGCTTTCAGGACTCTATAGGAGATGTTACGGCCTACAATCTTCAAAACCACCGCATACTTCCAAGGTCTGAGAAGAGTCTGTTTAAAGGCATCAGAGATTAGGAATCTTGGCATTCCATTGAAAGTCGTCTGGATGATGTCTTCAGGGTCGCCTGTGAATTCAAGGGCTTCATCATCTATGTGAATGTGTTGCGGAGTGGTCTTTCTTCTTGCAATATCACTATAGAGTGGGCGTTGCCGTTTACTAGCTCTAGAGTCGCGGAAGTCCGGCGGTTCCCCGCCATGATCCGCCATTTCGGTATCACTCATCTTGATAGGAAAGCCACGTTCTTGGAGGATTCTTGGAGCGGCCAACGAACGTTCGTCGTCTAATTAATTAATGCTGATGTGATTCACGGACACATTCTCTTTCATACTATAGATGTATGGATTATTATTATTTATTTAAAAGAAAAAAACAAATCAGAAAAAACAGGGGGAATTTTTGAGGATATATCTTGAGAGTTAAGATACGGGACGGGTATGGGTCTGTATGTGCAGGTATGATGACAAATATTGTTTATGTGATGGAGCAAGATAGCGTAAAAATCTATGGTAGTTGATAGTAATTTATGGGAAAAAAGGCCAATATAGTCATTTTTTATGTTTCAATCGGTCCTCTACCCATTAATTATGCGATAATTACATATTTTTGGCCAAATCAGTCATTTTTTTTAAAAAATCTAAATTGGTCCGTTATTAATTTTTGCCCCCTTTCATGCAGTCCAATGCACATTTCAAACAATTAATAACTCAAATTTGATATATGTAAAAATTCTAAAATTTCGATATTTATAAACTACACGACGAGACGAATCTAACAAGATCCTACTTGGCTCATTTTAACTTGTATATCTAGGTTCGTTATTAACACGACGAGACGGACCTAGATATACAAATTAAAATGAGCCAAATAGAATGTTGTTAGATTCGTCTCGTCGTTTAGTTTATACTCCCTCTGTCTCATTTGAAATGTCTCAAAACTTTTTGACACGCAGTCCAATGCCTTTGTTTAACAGTTAATATCTTAAAATGTAGAGAAGCAAAAACTATATAAAATATATATTTTAAAACTATACGATTAGACGAATCCAACAAGACCGAACTTGACTATATTTTTTGTTAATATAATTGTGATAACATTAGGTCAAAGTTGATCAATGAACAGTGTCTAAAGTCAAAATGGGACAATACAAGTGGGACGGAGGGAGTAAATATCGAAATTTTAGAATTTTTATTGATATCGAATTTGAGTTATTAGTGGTTTGAAATGTGCATTGGACTGCATGAAAGGGGGCAAAAATTAATAACGGACCAATTTAGTTTTTTGAAAAAAAGGACTGATTTGGCCAAAAATATGTAATTAGGGCATAATTAGTGGGTGAGTGACCGATTGGCACGTAATTAGTATATGTAGCGGACTAATTGAGCCAAAAAATAAAAGAAGGAATGATTTAACTTTTTTTTGTAAAAGAAGGGACTATATTGGTCTTTTTTCCGTGATTTATGTGATGCCTAGCCTATTTAATGATGACAAGATACTGTTAATGTGATGAATACGTATCATTATGTGATGAACAAATTTGGACAATTATTGTTACCGATAATATTAGAAAATAGGGTTTTGAATTTAATAACCATTGTTATCACCTTTAAAACATACCCAAAACCGTCATCTTCTCCAAGAAAATCTTCGAAACCCATCCGGTTGTCATCCGACAACCGTTTGATGACTGAAATTATAAATTTAAACATCAAACCGCCAGATGAAAAACTTACGGAAGAAGCCACACTGGAAACTTGCAAGGAAATCACGTACATGGAGTCCGTCAATAATCCCGACAGAGAAACTTGCAAGGAAATCACGTCCACGGAGTTCATTAAAGGTGGTTACATAGTATGTTGTGTACTTATATTTTTGTGGTGCTTGCAAGTATTGCATGTGATGTATACGTCATTTCATGTGATGAAAGATTAAAAATATTATATATATAGTATATCCAAACAATATATGTTTTATCTTTATGTCCAATCATCACAATTTTAAGCGCACACATCACATAACATGAAAAAATTTGCACTTAAAGGTGTATGCACCCTAACCGCTTCCATATGTTGAGACTTGAAATTTCCTACGGTATTTTTTAGGACATTTCCATTCCCATAACATATGTTGTTACACGGATGAGGATTGAGTTGGCTAAATTTGTGCCAAAAATATAGGAATTCTCTTAAATATTCATTTTAACTACCATATCTTTAGTAATCCCGAATCCCTAATGTTTTCCTGATTTTGTTTTTAACTAAAAAAATTAATTAACAGTAAATTTATAAAAACCCACTGTTGGGCCTTCATCAAGGGCCCGGCCCAATAGAGAAGACCAGGTCCATTTGAGTCAGTGTGCAGTATACCCCTGTCCCCGTGCCCGTGGCCCTCGGTTCGGACAAAACTAACCACACGAGCGACGGTTACCACCGGACTTATACATCTGACCGACACCAGAACAATCGTCCACCGAAGGAAGGTCGCAGGTCGCAAATCGCAACTCACATCTATGGAGGATGACTACAACAACGATATCTCCACCGTCGACACTTCAAAAGCCGAGCGATCCATTTGGCTGATGAAGTGTCCTCCGGTGGTCGCAAAGGCCTGGCAGTCCTCTGCTTCTTCCTCTTTCTCTTCCTCGGCCGCCGCCAACACCGACTTGCCGGCGGTAGCCAAAGTGATTGTTTCGCTCGATCCCCTCCGCGCGGAAGATCCTGAAGCTCTGCAGGTCATACTTTGACACTTCCCTCCCCGCTTTTAACGAACTTCGTTGCTGTTTGTTGCCTTTTGGAATTGTTTGAATTAGAATTGAGATAATCAATTTGGTTCAGTTTACGATGGAGATGTCTGGCGGCGTCGACAGCGTGCAGATGCCGAAGAGTTACTCTCTCAATATGTTTCAGGATTTCGTTCCCATGTGTGTTTTATCCGAGGCGAATCAGGGTAATTTTTCTTCAATCGCCTTCATCTCTTTTTCTTTCCTCAAATCATGTTTTTATTTTTTGGGAAGCAGGAGTATTTGTTTTACGGCATGTTAAAGCTGCTTGATTTTATTGGTCTGTTTTGGTTAACTATTCTAATTGTAATTCATACATTCATGAACATATAATCTGATGAATTGGTGTATAATATAAAGCGCCTGTAATTCTCTTCATTGACACAACCTTTCATAATAAGGTTTAAAAGAGAGATGCTTGATGTTGCCTCTTATGTGCTTGTTTTGCTCTTGCATGTCGAAACAGATTGATGCCTTGTATAAGATGAATATTCTAATGGCATGCGACAAATCTAGCTAGTTATCTGGTAGAGTGTGAATTGTGGGTCATGCTGAGACCGTGAATTGAATATTTAGGTGGAAAGACTGGGGAATGTGGAGAAAAAAGAAGTTTCACTCTCTGTTTGGGGTGTGTTTATGTACTAGATCGATCAGTCTGCATTCTCTAGATTCTAATTCACAATGGTGAGAGCGCTGTACATTTTCGTTCATTAATTACCTTGGGTTGAGGGTCTGCTGGTCCATCTGTTGGTGTTGATGTTTATCTGGCGTGAAGTTGTTGTGTGGTTGCAAAACATAAAACTGGAAAAAAGTATGTTGGTGATTTTCGAGTGAAGGGGGAACATAATTTAGTTAGTCAATAAGCCAAATCTCACCCCGAGAATGGTTGAGAGTTCAGAGATTATGCACTTTTCTTGCTTAATGTGAACACATTTAACTAGAATCCTGGTTATTAAATTACATTGAAGACACTGAATGATTGTACAAAAAGTTGATTATCAGTGGCCATGTATGTGTACACGTTATACATACTCTATATGGGTCACTGATTTTGGTATCATGTAACTTATAAAACAAGAATAAAAGGAAAAGAGTGTCTGCAACATTTTATCCTTTAGGTAGAAAGTTAATCACAGACTTACTCCTTGACGGGCCAGCAAAATGTTCTAACTCAGAGATGTATTTGGCATGAAATAATTCATTGTCCTGTCCAACTTACTCCATTTGTTCTATCTTCTTAACTTGGAATCTGATATTGAATTGTTAATATACTGTGTGATTACTTTACATTATGCTGCTCAAATGGGAGGTCTCATACATTTTAGATGGCCGTTGCAGCGAGCTCTTTTCTATCTCGAGATCAGAACAGACGTAAATTACATAATGTGTGCAATTTACTCTGCTAAAGACTTGTAATAGTACAAGCAGTTTTTGACTTTTTTCACTTTGTTGAATTGAATTGGGAATGATTGTCCTTAATTGCTTCTACCTATTTACTTTTAGTTCTTCCATCTTTCAGGAAAAATTGCAATGGAAGGTAAAGTAGAACACAAATTTGACATGAAGCCCCATCATAAGAACATAGAAGAATATAGAAAAATGTGTCGGGAAAGAACAAATAAGTCAATGATGAAGACCAGGCAAATTCAGGTCCTAACATTTATTTTCCTTGAATGAATCACTTCGCATGCAATGCATATACTCTAAACCTGTCATCCATCTCACTTTCCTTGATTATCAGGTAATCGATAATAACCGTGGTGCACTCATGAGGCCTATGCCTGGACTCATGGGATTACCAACTTCAACATCTAAGGTATTTTTAGGATTCAGAATCTTGCCTTTTTTTTTTTTTTTTTTTTTTTTTTTTTTCTATCATCAGCATATGAAGGAACTGTACGAGCATCAGTGTATGATCTTTCTGTCTGGACTAATACAAGATATTTTCTTTCCTTAAGGAAAGAAGATTGGAGACTTAATCCAGTTCCTCTCAAATCTCTTGAAACTTAGTTAGTGACCCCAACATCTAATACAGTGTCCCATTCTGTTGGTGGATACCCTTGACCCCAACATCTAATACAGTTCCTCTCAAATATCTTTTTCTTACTGTATCTGTAATGAAGTCAGAAATGAAACATTGTAGATTGTACCAATCAATCTTCAAGCTCACTTGTCCATCCTCTAGTGGTTTCTCCAAGGAGAGTTACTTTTCCCCCCTTCTTTCTTTACGGGGCAACTCATTTGTTACTTTTTTTGTCCTAGATCATGGCAGTTAACCTAAAACATTATTCTGTTCTATTCCATGTACTTTATAAAACATGTTTGATTGAATGTATTAAAAGCTCTTCGAAGCTGATAGACTGGTATATACACAGCAGATGTATGGTGGCTGCACTGCATCAAATGGTTACGATAGAACCCATTTTGGTGTTATTCCTTTTTTCTTCCCCCTCCCAGTGCTGGGAATGATATTCTCCTTCATATTAATGTAGATGCCTCCCTCCATTTCTGCCCAATAACTTATTGCAGATGTGCATTAATTATTATTATTAGTATTATTTTTCATGAACCTCTGTTGAGATTTTCTCTGGTTATTGTTTTCCATAATATGAATAACATGTGTAATTGTAATACCTGTGAAGGATAAGAAAAAGGCGGGTCCTGTTAAGGGATCAGAGGTGAAAAGAACTAGAAGGGACCGTGGGGAGCTGGAAGATATTATGTTCAAACTTTTTGAGAGACAACCAAATTGGACACTGAAGCAGCTTGTTCAAGAGACTGATCAACCTGCTGTATGTCTTTGCTTATCATTTATTTGTTAAAATTGCAAAGATTTCATGTTTTGGATTTCATGGTTGGAATTTATTGACAATCGAGCTGGCATCAAATTCTGATTAAGGCCCTCTTTGTTTTACGATGCAATCTTGTCCACTGCTTAACTCCTAATCTATCCATTTTTTTTTTTTATTCAGCTCACGTATTTCTTGCTCTGTTTCTTTTTCTGCAGCAATTTTTGAAAGAGATATTGAATGAACTTTGTGTATACAACAAAAGGGGAACAAACCAAGGTACATATGAGCTCAAACCAGAGTACAAGAAATCTGTTGAGGATACAAGCACTGAATAATGGCTCCATATCTTCCCCCTGCACATTAGATCAGCAAATGCAGAATAAGCATGGAGATCTAATTTGTTGTTGGTCACTCTCATAACTGTCCTTTGTGACATAGCAGCTTTTGTGGATTCCTATTTTTAGCAACCTGATAAAGGAACCCTGTGATTTGTAGGAAGCTTTTAGTTGCACTTCTTAGACACTGTGGAATCTGTTTGTGGATTAGATTCCCAATATATATATACATATCTATAACATTTTGTTTTTTTAATATGTAACACTCATCTGAGATAAGTTATTGGTTTAGTGTATGTGGCTGCTATGTCTCTCTTTATAATCTCTTTCCATCTTTTTAATCATGTTGTGGAATGATATTAATGTTCAATTTGTGGAATTTCCATATGATTACTTTTACAAAAGTTGCTGTTTGAACCTTGGAAGAATTTGTTGAGTCTAGTGTTTTGTGGGAAGTTCGAACCGATGATTGAACTTTGCCTGGTAGGACTTCTTCTGTTGCATCTGTACTCAGCGCGACTTCTGGAGTGGATGTTTTTGCTAAGACCGAGATTGTGACTGGGGACCAACGGCTCTTTCTGATTAATATAGGCATAGACTAACATTTCTTGCAGGGATTGCCTAACTACTCAAGAAAGAGCTGTTACTCACAAACCCAAATCTTCCCAACGGCTACTTCCCAAAATGGAAAAATTATTCAAATCTAATTGAGTAATTCTTGGGTTTAAGAAGAAGCGCTCCAGGAGAGAAGTTTAGAGATTGAGAAATTTATTCTTAGAGACATTCAAAAGCTCTCAACTGTGCGACTGTAAAAATCATCTCTCTAATCGATCTACAGCAAAAAGAGTTACTCTTGCGTGTGCTGGGAACCTAACAAGTGGTATCAGAGCCACACTCTGTCTTAGAGAGATCTCTGACGCAAGATGAGTCACAAGTGGAACTTCAGTCAACCTCCTCTTCTGGATGGAAGTAATTTTTCCTTCTGGAAAAACAAGATGAGATCTTACCTGATGTCGATAGATGATCAAGCCTGGGATGCAGTGCTTGAAAAATATGAAGCCCCCACTGTCACTGCTGATGGGTCTACCAAGCCTAAAGAGAAGAAGGATTAGACGTCTAAGGGGAGTATCTTTGATTCTCTTTATTTTTCTTTCAAGAAGCTGAATCGTCTTCCCATCTCTTGTTGCGATTTCTCGTTTGTGTGCACTTCCATCTCTCGATTGTGTTCTTGTCAAGCTATTTGTGTGCAGGCACGATGGTTCAAACTCGTGGGTCTAAGGATTCTAGCCCAGGGTCAAGAAAGCCTCCTGCTCCTCGTAACCCTAAGTCGAGAAAAGGGGTTCCTACTACCTCGAATAAGGCGGATGATGCTAAACTGCCTCCGGCAACGACGACCACTCAAAATGTGATAGACCCTTTAGACATTCGAAGTGAACTTCTGGAAGCTGGTGTAGCAGTTGAGGGGGAGACAACCGTCCCTGAGATCGTGACCACGAAGTCCACTACCTCGACGGTTACCCCTGCGGCGGTTTCTGAGAATGTCCCTTCTAAAGGAATTGATAGCGCACCATCCAAGCCAACCTCTGCAATGGATTCTCCAGGAAACCTAAAAACTTTGGCTGCTGCTGCCGCTTCTGTACCTGCGAAGAAATCTTCCAAGAAAGGTACAAAGAAGCCTAAGAAAGCCTCTAATTCTACTAATGTTCAAGTTTCAGATTCCTCTACAGCTCGAGGTACTACATCCACTGGAGAAGGCGAAGAGGAGATTAGACTTGCTGAGTTGGCCCCTGTGACCATGTCTCTGAAGAAGAAGGGTGCTGATTCACCTAAGCCTGCATTCCCTATTCAAGAGGTTTCCAAGTCGAAGGTTTCTTCGAAGAAAGGCCCTCAACCCAGTTCTGAAGCCAAAGGAACCTCCGCTCATGGAAAGGCTATTGATGCTGTCCCACTCAAAATTATCAAACCCGTGTTTGATACTCTTCCTGCGTCCAAGGTTGCTGAATCCCCTGTGGTGAAAGATTCTACTGCGACCTCCAAATCCAAGAAGCCTCAGAAGGCTAGCAAAGCTGTGGAAAGTGTGCCTCAGACCATTTCTGCTACTTCTCCGCTCACTCAGACTGATGAGTCCAGACATTCAGAACCCTCTCAAGGTTCATCTGCTGTGAAAGAACCCTCCACTGTTGCTGTCCCTCAACCATCTCATACTACTGAGCCTCGCAAGGAGTTGGATACTGTCGAAGAAGAGTCGGAGGAAGGGTCATCTGAAGGCGATGAGGAGGAGGAAGACTCAAGTGCTGATGAACCGGATCAACTCCCATCACAAGGTGCAATTGGATCTAAAGTTGCTCCTGTTCCTATTCCTAAAGTTCACAAGGAGAAAGACTCTGATAGCGAGTACAATGCTGAGGATGAACCAGAATCTGAAGGAGATGGCTCATCTGAGTCTGAGGAAGCTGCTGGAACAGAATCTGCTCTACCTGCTGCCACAACCGTGTCCGAACCTTCTCAGGCTACCAGCAAAGGGAAACGTATTAGGGATGCTGAAGAGAATCCCGAGATCAGAAAAAAGTCCAAGCTTGATATCAGGAAGCCTCCTTCCTCCAGGCCTAAGTCAAGGGAAGTGATTGATACTGATCTTGCTTTCTCTGATCAGTTCTACTATGAGTCCAGTGCAACCTATTATTCTAGTGTTTTGGTCAAAAAGGCATTTCGTCAAGAGAATACCTACTGTGGACCAAAGTTTGATAAACTTGGTTGGACAACATATCTGGAGAAGAGAGACCTCATTGGATGGGCAACATTGGTTCGAGAGTACCAACCTGAACTGGTCACTCAGTTCTATGCCAATTTAAGAAAAGATGTCATCACTCCAGGCACCCCGTGGTTCTGTAAAAATTTCACTGGTGGAGTACTTTATGTGATATCTCCTGCTAAGATCAATGCTCTTTTGGAAGTGCCAGAAGTTGATTTTGAAGGAATTCTGGAACAAGGTGTATCTTTTGACAGTGACAAAGTGGCCTATGCTATCACCAAGACTAAGGTGAAGAAAATGCCAGGAAAGGGAGTGAAGCCCAAGTTTCTTACTCAGAAGTTCTACCTGCTTTACAAGTTCTGCGCCTCGAACATCATGCCTACTGGAAATCACTCCTTGGTCACTCGAGAGATGTGTCATTTGATTTATGCCATTGATCAAAAGGTCCCTATCAATTATGGTCAATTGGTTCTCTCTCAGATGGTCAATATAGCAGAATCCCTCTCTGGCAGTCACAAAGCCCTGCTTCCCTATCCGGCTCTCATCAATTTGTTTCTCAAGTCTCTCAAGATTGGTGGTAACAAGAATGCCCCTAAGGAAAAGATCTATGAGTTTGTTCTCTCACAGAAGCTGTTAACCAAGGTTCCAGATCTTCCTGGTCCTGATGGGAATTTGAGCAATCAAAGTGCTCTCTCCAGAGCTCGAGAAATTCTAAACCAGGCTCTTGAGAAGTTCAAAGGCCTTCGAGCCATCATTCAGCAGGAAGAAGGAAAGATTGAACAAGCTCTTGCCCTCCTACCCGACTACTGGTCAGATGATGATGAAGCAGGAACTGCTATGTTTGTTGAACCAGGAGATGATCAAGAGCGCCCCTCTGATGATGCTGGATCGGAAGACGCTGAGTCTGACTGACTTTTGGGCACAGAAGTTGATCCAGAGGGGGAGTCACATTTTTTCAAAATCCAATGATGAATCAACCCCTACTGATTATTGGTAATATTCTTCTATCTCTATCTTTTGCTTTGACAAACTGCTAGTTGGGACTATGATATTTGTTTTGCTGCTATTTTGATATTTATGCTGTTGAACTGTTGAACATTTTACCTTGATATCTTTTTTTTGAATGAATCTTAGTGGTTGTCTCTGTACAAGCTCTATGTCTTATGATGATTATTTGTTGTAAAGAGCTTATGGCTAGTTTCTCTAGTTAGAATGTCTTTTGGTTGTTGTAATTCATCATCGGTTGAACAATTGTAATAGCTGGCTCACTTCCTGCCAAAAAGGGGGAGAATGTTGAGTCTAGTGTTTTGTGGGAAGTTCGAACCGATGATTGAACTTTGCCTGGTAGGACTTCTTCTGTTGCATCTGTACTCAGCGCGACTTCTGGAGTGGATGTTTTTGCTAAGACCGAGATTGTGACTGGGGACCAACGGCTCTTTCTGATTAGTATAGGCATAGACTAACATTTCTTGCAGGGATTGCCTAACTACTCAAGAAAGAGCTGTTACTCACAAACCCAAATCTTCCCAACGGCTACTTCCCAAAATGGAAAAATTATTCAAATCTAATTGAGTAATTCTTGGGTTTAAGAAGAAGCGCTCCAGGAGAGAAGTTTAGAGATTGAGAAATTTATTCTTAGAGACATTCAAAAGCTCTCAACTGTGCGACTGTAAAAATCATCTCTCTAATCGATCTACAGCAAAAAGAGTTACTCTTGCGTGTGCTGGGAACCTAACAGAATTCCTTCCTTGTATACTACTATACTTTAGGATATTACTAATAGGTCGAAAATCGAAATGCAATGGAGGACTGTACTGTATGTAGCCAACTCAATAAAATATGGTTGGTATGAAATGCAATGTGTTAAAATGGCCACAAATTGGAATCCATAGACTGACTTAATGACTAGGTGCTACTCTGTTGATTATTCTCCTGTTGCGGTTTTCTCTGGGATGAGGCAATTTATTTCGTTCAATTTGTTTATGCATCAGTGGTGTTTATCTCATTTTTATCTGCATATAGGTAAATATAGCATGTAATGCACTTCAGTAGTGAAAAGTTGTGCTTCCATTTGGCAATTTCCTGTGCTTTATCTGCTGATTAAAGATGCACAAATCTTAAGTGGGGACTATCTGATTTATGATTGTTTTTTCACTGTATAACATACTTACTACTTGTGAAGAAAAAGATATATTGTATATTCATATTTGATCTGCCAGTTTGGCGTATTAATCTCTTTTCTATGGATCTGATGGGTCAATAACTTACTGCTAGAAACTAAAGTTCGAAGGTAAAATTGTAAAAATGTAGCAGCTTGCACGAAACAGCCTCATACATGATAGTACATTATATAGAAACTTGTAAATTTGTATCTTCCTTGTTACAGGGATAAACCAAGTAATGGTTGGTTAGGACAGCCTAACAAATTCTGCCCACGGTAAGTATTATAATCAGAAAAGGGAAGGAACTGAAAGTTACCCAGAGGCCAGAGCTATTATTGTCAGCTAGCTAGTTGTATTGACCAAATAAAAGATCTCTGTAGTTGGAAGCACTTGTTTCTTGAAGTTTCTTCCAAGGGTACGGTGAAAAAGTCTTGAGCACTATAATTAGTCGATTTATACGCTCTGAGATTAATTATTACCTTAGCTGTGAAATGTTGATGTATGCCTTTGTGTTGGACTAAAAAAGAAAAAGGAAAAAAATGATGTCTGTGTGATGAAATCTAGACTACAAGAGATTTTGTGTTCAAATATTGACATTTTGATTTCATCATAAATGATTTTTGTGCACCATTTTTGACTTCTCCAAAGGTGGCTAGACTTCTCCAAAGGTGAACATAGGCTTATCTTTGTCTATAAATATGATGTGTATTTGTATCATCAATTACAATTCAACTCTTCAATCTCTCTCATCTATAACCAATTTCCAATTACTCAAATTCTCTCCTGACTTTGCCTATCTCTGTCCACTTTCCTACTTCATTATTTACTAGTCTTAAGCTTATATATATATTTACGTCTACACACATACACATATAACTACTCCAATATTATCCATTACACATTCTACATCACCCATAATTAAATATCACAACACGTTATCAGCACGAGGAGACTCTGCCCGAGTTACCAGAATTTGAGGTATAATTTCTTATTCCAAAATTTTCAATAAGATTATGGCTAACCTTGCAAAGCAGGAATTTGCTCCCTTAACCGTTGAAGGAAGCAATTATATGTCCTGGGCCCGAGATGTAAAAATGCATCTTACTTCAATGGGTCTGGAAGTTACTATTGCTGAAGGCAAAAATTCCAGCCATCAAAATCTGGCAAAAGCCATGATTTTCTTGTGCCATCATATCGAAGAGGCACTTAAAATGGAGTACGTGACTGTGGAATCCCCACTGGCATTGTGGGAAAAGTTGAAAGAAAGATATGATAATCTTAAAAAGACGGTGCTTCCAAAAGCCCTTGATGACTGGACAAACCTGAGACTTCAGGACTTCAAAACAGTCCGGGAATATAATTCCGCTGTGTTCAAGATTACGGTCCAATTGCAATTATGTGGGCAAAAGATATCTGAAGAAGAAATGCTTGAAAAAACATATTCTACGTTTCATGCTAAAAACTCAGTATTGAGTGAGACATACCGTCAAAAAGGTTTTCAGAGATATTCTGATCTTATCACCTGCTTATTATTGGCTGAACAAAACAGCCTATTGTTGTTGAGAAATCATGAATCTAGGCCCGCAGGTGCAAAACCGTTCCCTGAGGTGAACGCGGCTCAATCATCGAAATATGTGCGTGATCGTGGGCACTTTAAAAATCAAAATGATGATCGTGGCCAAAATCAGTATCACAATCGAGGCAGAGGTGAATCATCTCGTCAAAATAATTATCGAAATAAGCCCCGATTTGAGCAAAATCGCAGATATGATACCAGAAGGTCTTACAAACCACAACAAAGAAATTATGCAAGAAAGCATAAACAAAATGATGAAATTTGTGATCGTTGTGGAATTAAAGGCCATATGGCTCAAACATGCCACACAGCTAAACACTTAGCTGAACTGTATCAGGCCTCGAAACGAAAAGAAAGATCAGGTGTTGAAGCACACCATAATGCCCACGATGATACTTATGATGATATATTAAATGATAATATCACGCACCTGGAAGCTGATGATTTTGTTGAGCCAGATACTGTTACTAAATAATATATTATATAGCTATATATATTTTGTACTTGTCTTTTATAATTCCTGTTTAATATAAATAATGATATCTTGTACTTCCCTTTTATTATCCAATTATAATATAAATATGTTTTTGCATTAATAATATTTATATTGCTGATGTTTAATAATTTTCTTATATTCTTGTCAAGAAATGGATGCTGAAAATTCAAAAGTCGGAGATGATATCTGCCTCATTGACAGTGCAACAACGCACAGCATTTTGAAAAGCAAAAGCTATTTCTCCAATTTAAAATTGGAAAAGACCGCAGTGAAACTATAAGCGGTAATGCAAAATGCATTGAAGGCTCCGGTAGAGCTGTTATATTTCTCCCTGAAGGGACAAAAATGGCAATTGAAAATGCCTTGTTCTCACGCAAAGCTCGAAGAAATTTACCGAGCTTCAATGATATTCGAAAAAATGGATATCACATTGAAACTTCAAAAGAGGCAGATCACAAGTATCTTTTGATAACTCGAATTGAAAATGACAAAAAATTTGTGAATGAAAAATTGCCATGTTACTCCTCTGGCTTATACTATACAAAAATATGTGCCGCAGAAATACATAACCTAGTAGGCTTGAAAGCTACTAGTGAATTTATTACATGGCACGATAGACTTGGGCATCCTGGCAGTGTAATGCTGATGCGAATTATTGAAAATTCAAATGGCCATACATTGAAAAGGCAAATGATATTGAACCCAAATGAGTTCAATTGTGCAGCCTGTTCACAAGGGAAATTGATAACCAGACCATCTCCAGTAAAAGTGGGAATTGAATCCCCTACATTCCTAGAAAGAATTCAAGGCAATATATGTGGACCTATTGATCCACTGTGTGGACCTTTCAAATATCTTATGGTATTAATTGATGCGTCATCACGCTGGTCACACGTTTGTTTATTATCAACTCTCAATTTGGCATTCGCAAGATTACTTGCACAAATTATAAAATTGCGAGCACAGTTTCCAGATCATCCGATAAAGAAAATACGCCTTGATAATGCTGGAGAATATACATCACATGCATTTGATGATTTCTGCATGTCAATTGGAATTACTGTTGAACATCATGTGCCTCATGTGCACACGCAAAATGGCCTGGCAGAATCATTTATTAAGCGATTGCAATTAATTGCAAGACCCTTGTTAATGAAATCAAAACTCCCTGTTTCTGCTTGGGGACATGCTATATTGCATGCAGCCGCACTTATGAAAATAAGGCCGACAAGCTATCATAGCTACCCCCCTACACAAATTGTGTTTGGAAAGGAGCCCAATATATCCCACTTGCGAATTTTTGGGTGTGCGGTTTATGTACCGATTGCGCCACCACAACGCACAAAAAATGAGACCTCAAAGAAGGTTGGGCATATATGTCGGGTATGAATCACCCTCGATTATTAAATATCTTGAGCCAAAAACGGGTGATTTATTTACTGCAAGATTTGCAGACTGTCATTTTGATGAAACTCAATTCCCGACATTAGGGGGAGGAAATGATCAACTAAAAAAGGAAATATCTTGGCAAAGTCCATTTGATTTCCTTGATCCTCGTACAAGGCAATGCGAACTTGAAGTTCAAAGAATTGTGCATTTGCAGGGAGTTGCAAATCAATTACCCGATGCTTTTAATGATGCTGCTAAAGTCACAAAATCATATATAAATGATGCAGCAAATACACCAGCCAATATAAATATCCCAGAAGGGCAAATTCCAAGTGCAAATGAACCTACTGCACGCCTGAAGCGTGGTAGGCCTTTGGGTTCCAAAGATAAAAATCCACGAAAGAAGAAAATTATCCATATGGGTGATAAATCAATCACAGATGATACTCCCGAATGAGAAATTGATTCAACCCCCGAAAAGGTTGAACCTGAAAATATTCACCCAGAAGAAAATGAAGTTATTGAAACTTCTTTCAATTATATCAATACTGGGAAATGTTGGAACCGAAAAGAAACAAACGTTGATAATGCCTTTGCATACAACGTTGCACTCGATGTAATGGAAAATAACGAGGATCCTGAACCAAGGTCAGTTGAAGAATGTCGGAAAAGAAATGATTGGCCAAAATGGAAAGATGCGATTCAGTCTGAACTAGATTCACTGAATAAACGAAAAGTATTCGGCCCTATTGTCCAAACACCAAAAAATGTGAAGCCTGTTGGCTACAGATGGGTGTTTGTGAGAAAAAGAAATGAAAATAATGAAATTGCCAAATATAAGACAAGGCTTGTAGCCCAAGGTTTTTCACAACGACCGGGAATTGATTTTGAGGAAACATATTCCCCAGTTATGGATGGAATAACATTCAGGTATCTAATGAGTAGCAGTACGAGAAAATCTCGAAATGAGGCTGATGGATGTTGTTACTGCATATTTATATGGCTCATTGGAAAATGATATTTATATGAAAATACCTGAAGGGTTTAAATTATCTGAATCTTGCAACTCAAAACCCAGAGAAACTTATTCCATCAAACTGCAAAAATCGTTGTATGGGCTCAAGCAATCTGGCCGAATGTGGTACAACCACCTCAGTGAAAGTTTGATAAAGGAATGCTATACAAATGACCCTATCAGCCCTTGTGTATTTATAAAGAAAAATGGGTCAGAATTTGTGATCGTCGCAGTCTATGTTGACGATTTAAATCTAATTGGAACTCCTGAAGAGTTGAAAAAGGCGGTCGAATATCTGAAAAAGGAGTTTGAAATCAAAGATTTCGGGAAAACGAAATTTTGTCTTGGCCTACAAATTGAGCATTTGGAAATGGGCATATTTGTTCATCAATCAGCTTATACCCAAAAGGTATTAAAGCAATTCCGAATGGATTATGCTCATCCGCTAAATAATCCAATGGTCGTTCGGGCACTTGATCCTGCAAAGGATCCATTTAGGCCAAAAGAAGATAATGAAGAGCAACTTGGCTCAGAAATCTCATATTTAAGCGCAATTGGTGCGTTAATGTATCTTGCAAACAGCACGCGACCTGATATCGCGTTTGCAGTCAATCTACTCGCAAGATTCAGCTCTTGCCATACTCAACGACATTGGAAAGGCATAAAGCATGTTTTCCGCTATCTCCAAGGAACAATTGATCTTGGGTTATTTTACCCAAATGACTCTCGACATGAGTTAATCGGCTATGCCGATGCAGGTTATTTATCAGACCCACACAAAACCAAATCTCAAACAGGCTATATCTTTACGTGTGGTGGAACTGCTATCTCTTGGAGGTCAATGAAGCAGACTCTAACTGCTACTTCTTCTAATCATGCCGAAATATTAGCAATCCATGAGGCAAGTCGAGAATGCGTTTGGTTGAGGTCAATGACTCAACATATATTGAAGAGTTGTGGTTTAATCAATGAACCACAAATGCCCCCAACAATTTTATTTGAAGATAATTCGGCTTGTATAGCCCAGTTGAAAGGAGGTTATATCAAAGGAGATAGAACGAAGCATATTTCACCAAAATTCTTCTACACTCATGATCTTAAAAAGAATGGTGAAATCGATGTACAACAAATTCGATCAGAAAATAATTTGGCGGATCTATTTACCAAGGCATTGCCGACTGCAACATTCGAGAAGCTTGTGAAGAAAATTGGAATGCGGCGGCTTCGAGATTTAAAATGATGTCCAAATCAGGGGAGCACTGAATACAAGAATATTGTACTCTTTTTCCTTCACTAGGATTTTTTTCCCACGGGGTTTTTTCCTAGTAAGGTTTTAACGAGGCATATTCTTTGCACAAAACATCAAGGGGGAGTGTGATAAAATCTAGACTGCAAGAGATTTTGTGTTCAAATATTGACATTTTGATTTCATCATAAATGATTTTTGTGCACCATTTTTTGACTTCTCCAAAGGTGGCTAGACTTCTCCAAAGGTGAACATAGGCTTATCTTTGTCTATAAATATGATGTGTATTTGTATCATCAATTACAATTCAACTCTTCAATCTCTCTCATCTATAACCAATTTCCAATTACTCATCAAATTCTCTCCTGACTTTGCCTATCTCTGTCCACTTTCCTGCTTCATTATTTACTAGTCTTAAGCTTATATATATATATATATATATATATATATTTACGCCTACACACATACACATATAACTACTCCAATATTATCCATTACACATACTACATCACCCATAATTAAATATCACAACAGTCTGTAGCAATTGTTTTATACGTAGCTTTTTTCCTACGGGAGATTCGAATGGGAACATTGTTGGGTGATTTTTTTTTTTTTTTCCCCAAAAGGTAAAAAATTCTAAAACATGAGTGTATGTATGCACAATGAAGGACTTACC
This sequence comes from Hygrophila difformis, assembly GCA_030278955.1. Classification (NCBI taxonomy): domain Eukaryota; kingdom Viridiplantae; phylum Streptophyta; class Magnoliopsida; order Lamiales; family Acanthaceae; genus Hygrophila; species Hygrophila difformis. The sequence continues at coordinate 4,573,865 of JAOANR010000011.1, forward strand.
TTTTCATGACTCTTCTTCTTAGGTCAAGATTTGTGGCGTGCCTAGACAATGTATCCTGAGTCGATGACAGCATTGAATAAATGCTGCTACTATAGTAGTAGTACTTAGAGATAAGCATCAGTGTGCTCAAGGTGCGTCATATTCTAACAAGTCATTATTCTGTTAGAATTATTTCTGTGGAGTGCGCTTTCATTTCATCTCAGTGCAGTTTTCTCATCACTCTCATAGTTGATTGCCTCAGCTGTTCCATTATGCTTTATTTGATTATCAATTCTGTTATGATCCTGTTGGGGCCATGTGGAGTAGTGGGCCGCGAAAGAGCTATTGGGCCATAAGACATGGGCCGGAAGAAAGAGGAAGTCCAAAAAGAAGAATGGGCTCGAGATTGGTAAGGCCGAAAGCACATAGTAAACCGAAAGGAAGAAATCGGAGCTGATGAAGATTTCGGCCGAAATGAGAAGAAACAGCCGAAACCTAAACAATAGAATTAAAGAGAGAAAGAATTCGGCTCGGAGGAGTTAGCCGGAGAGCGGTTATTCCAGCTCCGGCTATAAATAGGGGTCGACGCACTCAAAATCAGGGAGATCAATCCAACCCCCAAATTACTTTTATCAATTTTAATTCCTTGTTATCTTTACTGCTTTCCTTTACAGCTTTCCTTAGAATCTAGCCTAGTTTGTAGCGGTTACCATTTCCAAATCCACCGTTGCTCCTTAGCAGCTGGTAGTTTGGTTCTCTGTTTTTGGTGAATTCCGCCGTTGTTTCTTAACAACAGGCAGATTCTCCGTTGTATCGAGTTATTGTTGATCAATTCAAGGAAGATTCATTCAATTGTGGGCGCATTATTGTGAATCCGAACCCGTAATCGGTTTGATCCTTTTCCGATAGCCTCCCTTGAGGAGAAAAAGGTCCTTGGCTACACCCGAGCCAAACAGTGGCACGCCCAGTGGGACGCAAAATGGCGTTTGAACAAGCAACTCCAGCAGCAAACACGGCGGCGAGGACTGATTTGCCGCCGATTCAGGAAGAGCGCGCACCAGAAGCCGGAGAATTCCCCCCAGGGTTCCCCGGACCATCACATTTCCATAATCAGGAGTTTTCAAATGATGATTTAACCCCGCGATTCCGAGATCAGGTTCAATTTATGGTGGAGGCGGCGGTTACCAACTCGGTTCGCCAAATCGAAGGAAATATCCTGGCAGCGATGCCAGCCATGTTCAGAGCCGAGATCGCGAGGAGTATGTATCCGATGGGAGCGCAGCAAGCTCCGGTGGCGCAAAATCCACCGCAAAATCCTCACAATTTTCAACAGCAGGCCTTTAGGCCGCCAGGAGGGCATGGAGCTCGGCCTTTTGTTCCTCCGCAGCAGAGGTACGATCAGCAACAGAATCAACCGCCTCAACCAGTAGCTCAACCGCCTGCTCCAGTGGTTCAACAGCAATACGCACCACTTCAGCAGAATCCACCACAACTGGTTGACAGAGAGCTGATTGCCGAGATTATTCGCACACAGTTTGGGAATCTCATCGGCCAGGAGAATAGGCCGATGTATCGGAAACCTTATCCAGATTACATCGAGGAGCAGTATCCACTGCCTAGAGGGGTGAAGGTTCCAGATTTCAACACTTTTTCTGGAGAAGTCGGCCGCTCTACCATCGAGCATATCGGCCGATTTACAGCTCAATGTACCAGAATCGCGCAAAATGATTTTCACAAGCTGATATTGTTCAGTTTGTCATTAACTGGCCCAGCATTCGAGTGGTACATTAACCTGCCAGCGGGATCGGTCAATACTTGGGCCGAAATGGAGCGGTTATTCCATGACCGATTCTATAATACTAGTCCTGAAGTCTCGGTAGTTGATCTGACGTCAACCAAACAGAAGGCGTCTGAATCGGTTACTGAATTCATTGAGAGATTTTATGCAGTGAAGGCTCAGGTGAAGACAATGCTGCCTGAGCATGAATATATTCAAATTTTAAAGCAGAATTTGAAGTTTGCCATCAAGGATAGATTGATGGTAACAAGACCGAGGACGGTAGCCGAATTAACGGCTGAAGCGATAAGGATGGAGACATATTTGGCGGAACAGGCGGCTTTCTAATCAAGCCGAAGTCAAAGCGGAAGGTCACAACCTATCCAGTCAGCTGCCTCATTTGCTGAATCTCTGGATAGATGTGAAATTCAGGAAGAGTACAATGCGGAAGACGTTCCTGCATTAGCCGACGTTGCAAGGGCAGAGTTAATCATAAAGAAGCCAATGACGTGTCCAGCACTTCGGCCAGCCAGAGGCAAGGAGAAAGAAGGAGGAGATGAATCTCAAAGGTTTTACTCTTTCGACTTGTCACAAATGGACGAAATATTTGATTATTGTCAGAAGAACGGATTGCTAGAGTTTAAAGGAAACCATCCACAGCCTACCAAGGATCAGTTGGAGGCCGGATGGTGCAGGTTCCACGGATCAGCCACTCATTCCACGGCCATTTGTGGACATTTTAGGAAGCTGATTCAGAAACATGTGGATGATGGGAAGCTGAAGTTCCCAGAAAGGCTTATGGCAGTCGATAAGAATCCGTTCCCAGCTGCCAACATGGTGATGGTGCAGCCCAACCAGAATAAATCGGTGCATGACCGATTGGGGGATCAAACATCATCTAGCAAGAGCTCTGTGCACGATCGGCTTGGGGATCAGCCATCGGCTCAGAAGTCAGGAGTATGGAAAAGGCTAGGATCTCCGAAGGGAAAAGAGAAGGTTACAGATGTCTTTGACCGATTGGGGAACTATGAGGTGAAAGAGTGGATCAAGCAATCGGAGAGACATCAGGAGATCGAGGTTGGAGATAAGAGTGAGAGACCGACGTTGAAAATCATAACCAACGGATGGGACTCAGAGATGAAGTTAACAGCCGATAAGCAGAATGGAAAGACTGTGATACAGATCACAGTCCCTGAAGAAGCAGTTAGTCCCGAAATGAAAAAGCTTAGAAGGCCACCAGCAAATACTCAGGTAGGCCGATGGGTCCGAAACTCTCCAGAAAGAAGGCATTTCGATCAACGCCGACACGACCATTCAGCTTGGAGGGCAGAGGAGAGGAAAGTCCCAAAAGGAAAGGGATCATATCGTACTTTCAAACGAAGAATGCAACGGCTTAAAGCAGCTGCTGCTTCTGAGCAAGAGGAGTATGATATGATGCATATGGAAGAGGACTTCCCTGATGATTGTTCGTTCTCGGGAGGACGAATACTCAATAGAGTATTTTCGGCTCGTTGGAGGTCCGAATCAAAAGAAGAGAGGAAGCCGAAAGAAGGACAGGATCGGCTGAAGAACAAAACTGAATTTCGGCCAAAAGTAATACAGCCGAAAGTTGAAAGTGAACAGCCGAAATCGAAAGAGGAATGGAAGCCTAGACCAGTCCGAACCAGGGAGTGGAAGCCAAAGACAACTATCATTCCGAATAGTGATACACCCCCTGTTGGGCAGTTTAAATTCGACTTCGGGTCTAGTGCGAATATGGTGACAGTAACCACCGAAGAGAAAGAGGAATACTGGTCGGATTCCGAGCCAGCGGTGGTTTTTTGTCAAAAGGATGGAGAATACTATGGTGATGAAGAACCCATAGTGGATTTTTGTTTCGATAAACTTGAGGTATTTCGGCCGGAAGCCGAAATAGAGAAATCTTTTGAGGAAGGATATAAGGCATTCGTTCCGGAAGCTCAACCAGGTACGATTTTGCCTCCAACTGCGCAAATGTCCCAGCATGTGAGGCCTTTATACGTTAAAGGTTGGGTCAATGGGAGACCACTCAGGAGAATGTTTATCGATGGTGGAGCCACAGTTAATATCATGCCACTATCCACGCTAACGAAGATAGGCCGCTCGAAGGAAGATTTACTCCCTACGAGAATGAAGGTAATGAGTGTTGTGGGGGCTCAAACCGCGGCCGAAGGATGTATACTGGTGGATGTAACGGTCGGGACAATATCAATTCCGACCATGTTCTTTGTGGTGGATGCAGAAGTTCCGTATGCGGCCCTATTAGGCCGATGCTGGATTCATACATCCCGATGTTTGCCATCGACGCTTCACCAGAAAGTATGGTTCTGGAAGAAAGATGGCACAGTAGAAGAAGTGGATGGAGATCAACCTCCATTTCCAGTCAGCTCAGCCGGACGAATTGATGCGGTGTTATATGAAGAACCGATTCAACCATTCCTAGCAGTGGTAGGGGACCGGTACCCGCAGGTGATTGAGTGTGATTGGACAGATTTGGGGTTTGAAATCAGATACCAGGCCGATGAACGGCCAGTCGAAGAAGAAAGTAAATGATGGAGTCACAACCGAATCAAGCGACCGAGTTCGAATCGGCCGAACTCGAAGTTTCAGACGACAAAGCAGGATGGAGCAATTTAATAGACGCAATTCCAAAGCGAACGCCGGATTTCAAAGCTCAAGACCCCTTGAAAATGGTCAATGTTGGTACAGACGAACACCCGAGGGAGATCCCGTTGAGTGCGAATCTTGATCAGCAGATGACAAGCCGATTCAAGGAGGTTCTAGTCGAATTCAAGGATTGTTTCGCATGGGACTATACAGAGATGCCAGGATTGGAGCGGTCAATTGTAGAGCACAGACTGCCTATTAAAGAAGGATTCAGGCCGCATAAATAGCCGGCCAGGAGGGCAGCGCCCGAAATAGTCCCAAAAATAAAAGAAGAAATAGAGAAACTGTTAGCGGCCGGGTTTGTTAGGCCAGCTAAATATGTAGAATGGCTATCAAATATTGTTCCTGTAATAAAGAAGAATGGAAAATTGAGAGTTTGCATTGATTTCAGGAATCTTAATATAGCCACTCCAAAAGATGAGTATATGATGCCTGTTGTTGACTTGTTGATTGATTCGGCCGCAAAACAGGGGATGCTATCTTTCATGGATGGATATTCAGGGTACAACCAAATTTTTATGGCCGAAGAAGACATTCACAAGACTGCATTTCGGTGCCCTGGCGCCATAGGGATATATGAATGGGTGGTGATGCCATTCGGGCTGAAGAATGCAGGAGCTACATACCAGAGAGCCATGAATTATGTTTTCCATGACCTCATAGGGGAGTGTGTTGAAGTCTATATTGATGACGTCATGGTCCGATCCAAAGATATCGAAAGCCACTTGAATGATTTGCGGAAGGTATTCGCGAGGATGAGGCTACATGGAGTCAAGATGAATCCAGCTAAGTGTGCTTTCGGAGTACAGGCAGGAAATTTTCTCGGGTTCCTGGTACATAACAAAGGAATAGAAGTTGATGCGAACAAAACCAGGGCTATCCAAGAAGCCAAACCTCCACATGATAAGAAGAGTCTACAAAGGTTTCTTGGAAAAATCGGTTTTCTGAGACGATTCTTAGCAAATGCGGCTGGAAAGTCGAAACCACTAACCGATTTATTGAGGTTAAAGAAGGAAGAGGAGTTCAAATGGGGGATCGACCAGCAAAAGGCCTTCGAACAATTAAAGCAGGATTTGATGAGTCCACCAGTGTTGGTTCCTCCAATTTTAGGACGGCCATTGAAGTTGTATATAGCAGCGGCCGAAGAATCTATTGGAGCGTTACTAGCGCAGGAAGACGATGAAGGAAGGGATCGGGCGATCTACTATCTTAGCCGAATCCTAAGAGACGCCGAAGTAAGGTACTCGCCGATTCATAAACTATGTTTAAGCCTTTATCATGCATGCCAGAAATTAGAATATTATATTCAACCAAGGCAAGTGATAGTGGTAGCTTCGGTTGACATAGTTAAGATTATGATGAATGATCCGGTCAGTAGCCGAAGAATGGCCAAATGGGCCATGAAGTTAAATGCATACGATTTGAGATATCAACCTTTAAGGGCTATGAAAGGACAGATTGTAGCCGATTTTCTGGCTGATCATGTGACGCACCCGATAACCGATGACATCGATCATCAGGATCGGCCAAAAGAAGTTGGTGAGATAGGAATTGTATACTTGCAACCATGGGTAATGACATTTGATGGTTCTAAAGCCGCTTCAGGAGTTGGAGCAGGGTTTACCCTACAAACACCGGAGGGCAAGATATACAAATATTTCGTGCAACTGCCAGAGTCATATACGAACAACCAAGCCGAATATAAAGCGTTAATTTCGGGATTACAACGGTTGATAGAAGAAGGAGTCAGAGCAATCATTGTCAAAGGAGACTCGCAAGTAGTTGTCCAGCAACTGCTAGGCGATTTTTCAGTTAAGAGTTCGCAATTGATTAGATTGTATGAAGAAGCGGTTACTTTGTTAGAGGAATTTGATGAGGTGTACATTGAATACATCCCGAGAGAAAAGAACGAAGAAGCCAATGAATTGGCTCAACATGCGGCTAAATATCGGTTGATGCCGATAGCAGGAAATGTAGAAGTGCGTTTGGCCGAAACAGAGAAGGCCGAATGGATAAAAAAGATAGCACAGATATTAGAAGATCCTTCGGAGGCTAATCCAGCCGAAAAACGGAAAGCGCTGGACTACGTCATAATAGGAGGATTATTATTCAAGCGTGCTATTGATGGAATATTGCTCAGATGCGTCGGAGAAGAAGACGCTAGAAGGGTAATGGGAGAGGTTCATGAAGGAATATGTGGTGCGCATCGGGCAGGAAAGTCGATGAAGTGGAGCATTATTCGGCTGGGATATTATTGGCCGAATATGGGTCCTGACTGTGAAAAATATGCAAGAGGATGCACCGAATGTCAAAAGCATGGGCCGATTCAGAAATTACCGGCCGAAGAATTACATATAATGATCAAACCATGGCCATTCAGAGGATGGGCCATGGACATCATAGGAAAAATTCATCCCTCTTCGTCGAAAAGACATGAGTTCGTGCTAGTAGCAACAGATTACTTCACAAAATGGGCCGAAGCTCAGGCGTATGTCAGCATTTCACAAGAGGAGGTGATTGAGTTCATTAAGAGACAGTTGATCTATAGATTCGGGATCCCACAGACGATTTTAACAGATAGAGGAACGGTATTTGTGGGAGAAAAAGTCAAGGCCTTTGCGGACGAATACGGGATAAAAATTGTACATTCGTCACCATATTACCCGCAAGGAAATGGACAAGCAGAGGCCACAAACAAACAGCTAATAGGAATCATAAAGAAAATGATTGAAGATCAACCAAGAAAATGGCACGAAAAGTTATCTGAAGCACTGTGGGCTTATCGAAATGCCAAAACCTCAGCTACTGGGTTCACACCATTTCGGCTGACTTATGGAATGGATGCAGTATTGCCAGCCGAAATAACAGTGCCGACTTTGAGAACAAGCCAGGCGGATTCGATGTCAGCCGAACAGTATGATTGTGCAATGAAAGATGAGTTATTGGAGATAAATGCCAATCGAGTGCAGGCCTTTGAGAATTTGCAGAAAAATAAAGATATTGTGGCCGATTGGTACAATAAACGAATTCGTCTTAAGCGATTTGAAGTTAGAGACTTAGTTTGGAAAGTTATATGGCCGCCTAAGCAGAAGGATGGCCGATTAGGTAAGTGGAGTCCCAATTGGGAGGGACCATTTATTGTTCATACAAGATTACCGAATGGAGCGTACGTTTTGGTGGACGAAAATGGTGAGCAGATGTCAAATCCAGTTAATGCAAGATACATGAAGAAATATTATCCATCAGTATGGGATCAAACATTCAGCGATGCGAAAAAGTAAAGATTTTATTGCATGAACGAATAAGTACAAAGAAGGTGCTACTTCGGCCGAAAGCGGCGTCGATAGCCCGAAATTACAATATACAAGGGAAACGTCCTATACTAAGCAGGCATATACAAGGGAAAGGTCCTAACGAAAGGAAGTGGGAGGATTCCCAGCCTTGTACAAGTGCCGCCTAGAGATATCGGCGAAGGCGAGACCACTGATTTCAGAACAGCAGCGCCGCCGATTGACCCAACCGCCTCAGGTACAGCCTCCGCACCATCTCAGACGAAGAAGGTGAGAAGTGCAGCAAGGAAAAGAAGTGGGTCCCTTATTAGAAAAGGTCCGACAGGATATGCAACCGCAAAGTCGAAAAGGGGCACATCAGCATAGCCGTCGAGACCTGCATTTGGAATAACATGTAAAGATCCTCGCCCATACGAACATGGTGAAAAGGGCATTAGTTGAACTCGTGTTGCATAAGCAAAAAATTTTCGTATCACGTCTGGAAATCCTCGCACGAGAATACTTGCCGGAGGCCATGGGGGAACTGGAGACAGGAAGTTGAATAAGGAAGAAGGAAGATCCATATTGTTATAAGAAAAAGGGAAAAAAGGGAAGTGATGGATAAGTGTCAACAATGCCGGGTATTTATAGAAAAGAGATAAGTGCTTGGCGGAAGAAACGGTCAATAGTAAATGTTATTTATGGGAAAACGTTACAGCTGATTCCCGGAAAAAGCTGCTAATATTCAGAAATCAGCAATAAAGGAGACCGAAAACAATGGAATTAACGGGATACGAATCGCATTACAAAAGATACAAAAGATACGAATCCAAGTACAATGTATCGGCCAACATAGTCTAAAAAAGGCCGATTACAGCTGTCAAGAAAGGGAAAAGTGACCGAAATTTACACTCAACAAAGGACAAGACAAAACACAGAACTGATATGCAAAGACAAATTAGTGGTCTTCCTGGGCGTCAGAAGGAACAGCATCATTCAAGCCTCGCGAGGTGGCAGTAGTAGGATTAGCCGAAGATGTCATCAGATTCGGACTTGCCGAGGGAGAAGGACCAGCAGTTTCACCAGGAGGAAGGTGAACGGTCGATGAACCAGCACCACAGGAAGCACCAGTTTTCCCTAGAAGAAAAGAAGGAAAAGGGAATAATAAATAAGAGAGCATAAAAGAGAAATCACGACAGGAAATGGAAGGAAGCAGGGTACCTGAAGGAATGATCGGCAAAGGTGGGGTATCGCCCGAAGGGGAGGACTCTATTTCGGAGGGATCCAAAGGAAACAAGACATGTGGAGAAAGGACATGAACAACACTGTGCCCACCAAGGCTCTTGATGGCCGAATCCAGTTGACCAACTAAGGACTGGGTTTCGGCCCATTTTTCTTGGAAGGTACCAATAATGTAATCGTTGAAACTGATCCGCATGGCCAAATAAGAAGCATCCTCCTGAGAATCCAAGATCTTGGCCCTAGGAGCTTCGGCCGATTGACGAAGAATTTTGATCGATTGTTTCAGATCGGCCGATTTTCGCTTAGTGTGAGCCAAAGTTAATTCTAAATCCTTCTCTTGTCTTTGGAGCTTGGCTATCTCAGCTCGAATCAAAGCAAGATCCTCGGACTGTTTAAGCTCCTGAGATTCCACTTCAGACAGCTTACTCATTTGAGCCCGATACTCTGCAGAATAATTGTCAAAGATGGCTCGTGAAGAGGCTGCAGCCTCACGTTCGGCGGCAAGCTTATGTCGCATCTTTAAGTGAGCCAGGAGTTCCTGATCCATCGAGAGGACAGACTTCGTAATCATCTGAAGAGTACCATTCAGATTCAGAGATACCATCTCGTCATGAAATTGCTGCTCAAGATGGGACAAGAGAATAAGGATCGGTTTAGGGTTGACGAATTCCACGTCAGATTGCCGGCCGATTAGATTGCATAACCTGGCCAGACAATCGCCAAGGTGAGTAGAAAGATCCGACGGACGAGAAACCAGAGACGCAGGAGAAAAGAAATCGTCCAAGACATGCCGATCAGGAAATGGCGATAAAGGGACATGATCGGCAGGGGTTTCATCAGCAGCCATACCACTAGGAAAGGAGCCAGACGGTGTCGGAACAACTAAGGATGAAGGTGTGGCAGAATCCGTAATAGGCTGAGGACGATCGACCGAAAGAGGGACGGAAGGGTCGGCCGAAGTAGAGCTCGCAATTAAACCCTGAGGGGTAACAACAGAAGAACTAGCAGGAACAGCCAAATTACTGGTACTGGCCGATGTGCGAAATTCGGCTACCGGAGAAGCCGATACCACAGTTGGAAGTGGTTGAACATCAGGTTGTGGCAAAATAGGTGGGACCTGACAAGAATAAGAAAAGGGAATTAGTCGAAGGAAAGGAGCCTGGAAAAGGAGGAAAATAGTGTAACGAACCGCAAAGAGGGAGGCAGGGATTCTGCCAAGCGGTGAATGAGACGAACGCTTCCTGGTCTGAGTAGGGGGGAGAAGGTCGACGAGAGAGGCCGAAGGCGAAGCGGGCCTTTTTCGACCAGGTTCTGAAGTAGAGGAGCAAGGAACATCTGGAGAAATCGGATAAGTGAAGACATAAAGAAAAAGGAACGAGCAACGATTGAAGAAGAAAGGAAAGGAAAAGAAACATACCTGGGCGAGAAGCGGAGGACGAACCGAGAATGCGCTGAGGAGCGGAACCCGGAGATGATGAAGGGACAGTGGAGAATGCCAGAATAGGAGAAAAACCACCCCTCCGCAGAACCGAATCAAGGTTGGCACTAAAGAAGACACCAGCAACACCGTTCCACCAAGACTGGAAACGGGAGGTAACAGACCCTGGACGAGCGACAAACTTCCAAACCTTGAAGGAGATCAAACGTTTGTGATAGAGGGAGCATTGCTGACGACTGGTAGAAGCAGAGAGGCGTCTACCGGCTCTGAGGGCCTCCACTAGGTCTTGACCAAAGCCGAATTGGCGGCTAACCAGATGGGGATTGTAAACTTGAAAAGGAATAGCAGACTTGGCGGGAACAAATGTGGAACCATTGAAGATCGGGCGGGGTAATATACACCTGTTCCATATTTGAGCAAAAGCCAAAGGAAGAGGAGTCCCGAAGGGGGAAGTAACAATATCCCTGACCCAAGCAAAGTCAGCTTTCCGGTAGTGGTAATGAGAAAAGGCTTGTTCGGCAGTACGACCCAGGAAATAGTTGATCCAGTGAGGGATCGACAAAGGAGGAAGGGGTGCTCTAAGAAGGTCAGGAGCAACGAAATAGTTAGGACGAATATCATGGGGAGGAAATTGGGAAATGTCGCGAAAGTACCAAACTAACCACAAGTAAAGGAACCATAACGGGCCACGGGCTTTATCAGACGAACCTTTTTCCCAACCCGACACAGTAGCCGAAATACCCGCATACAGATGAGCGAGGAAGAAATCGGCTGAAGGCAGGGTCACATGATTAAGAAGTGCCGAAGCAAAAGAGTGTGTTTCGAGGAGAACACCCTTGGAAGGAACGCACCAGAAGAATTTCGTAAGGAAATACATCATAAACGCAAGAGGCTCTGAAGGGTGTGGAGCAGGCGAAATAGGATCACTCTGATGGGAAACGATCCAATTAGCAAAGGAATCGCCAGAGGAAAAGCCAGTATTTTTCTCCTTGGGCAACGACATAATGGCGAGGTTATCCCCACGAACAGAGAGGCCAAGGAGAAGTTTCACGTCCTGAATGGTGGGAGTCATCATTCCCCAAGGGAAACAAAAACAGTTCACAGAAGGATTCCAGAAGCAAAGAAGGGCCTGAATAGGGCGAAGATCTGTGGGAAGTGGCAAGGTACTAAGGGAAATCATACGGTAGACATATGACTTATGCCAAGAGTCACGACAGTGGGGTTCGGGGTGATGATACCACGCCACATAATCAGGAGAGGGCGAAGACCAATTAGCGAAAGATGAAGGGAAAAGCTTGGAAGAGAAACAAGGCTCATATAGAAGAACGGAACGATTTTCAAAGATCCGAGCAGTACATTCATCGATATCCTCAGGAATGCCCAACGGACCTAAGGAGTAAAAGCCCTCAGGCAAGAGGCGAACTGCGGACTGAGAAGCAAAGGAGTTCCCAATTCTAAGAAGATCAGCAGAAAGAGCAGTAACAGGGGGAGAGGGATTTTCCATCGGAGAAAGTAGAAAGAGAGAGGGAGATAGAGGAGAAGTTGGAAAGGCAGTTCACTCCGAGTACGTGGTGGGCTACGTAAATAGGGGAATGATGGAGAGCATCCTCGAGAAGGAGAAAATAACCGCCAAAAGGAAGAAGAAAGGGAGGTTACTTGGGCTCTTTCGCGTAGAAGCAATTCGCCCAAGTAAGGAGGGCATCTGTTGGGGCCATGTGGAGTAGTGGGCCGCGAAAGAGCTATTGGGCCATAAGACATGGGCCGGAAGAAAGAGGAAGTCCAAAAAGAAGAATGGGCTCGAGATTGGTAAGGCCGAAAGCACATAGTAAACCGAAAGGAAGAAATCGGAGCTGATGAAGATTTCGGCCGAAATGAGAAGAAACAGCCGAAACCTAAACAATAGAATTAAAGAGAGAAAGAATTCGGCTCGGAGGAGTTAGCCGGAGAGCGGTTATTCCAGCTCCGGCTATAAATAGGGGTCGACGCACTCAAAATCAGGGAGATCAATCCAACCCCCAAATTACTTTTATCAATTTTAATTCCTTGTTATCTTTACTGCTTTCCTTTACAGCTTTCCTTAGAATCTAGCCTAGTTTGTAGCGGTTACCATTTCCAAATCCACCGTTGCTCCTTAGCAGCTGGTAGTTTGGTTCTCTGTTTTTGGTGAATTCCGCCGTTGTTTCTTAACAACAGGCAGATTCTCCGTTGTATCGAGTTATTGTTGATCAATTCAAGGAAGATTCATTCAATTGTGGGCGCATTATTGTGAATCCGAACCCGTAATCGGTTTGATCCTTTTCCGATAGCCTCCCTTGAGGAGAAAAAGGTCCTTGGCTACACCCGAGCCAAACAGATCCATATTATTGAAAAATCCACCGTGTCAGAATTCGCTACATGAGTGATGAGAGTCGTCTTCTATCATATCACCTACTGTCGATGCACTTCACCCTCTGATAAGAACACCTGTAACAGAAAATGCAAATTGGTGCAAGGTTATACAGCCTTAAGAATAGTAGGCACTGTTTTCAAGAATGTGAAACGTTTTTTTATTTATTTATTTATTTATTTTTTTTATTTTTTTACGCTATTCATTATTCAACTTTGATTCACGTTTATAAAATAGTTATACAAGAAAAAACATAGTCAAGTAAGATCTTGTTAGAATCGTCTCATCTTGTAGTTTTAGTATATCATTTTTATTGAATTTTTTACTCGAACACAACGTGAGTTATTAACTGTTAAAATTATGCATTAGAGACCAAACGCAGTTGACCCGAGTGGTATGGGGCTCTGACAGCTTAAGCAAAGATCTCGGGTGGTTCGAGCATTTGCGTATGCAGAATTCTGCTTTGGGAGAGGCAACCCTTCAATGCCTACCCGATCCTCCAGGGATTAGTATTGGGTCCAACGAGGCCTGGGGAATGGGAATACCCTGGTATTCACCTAAAAAAGCTATGCATTGGATTACGTGTGCAGAGTAAATGTTGCAGATTCTGAAAACAGAGGGAGTACTTTTGAAGGGCATGACATCGATATGCTAGATTTAGTAAAGGCTATTACACTAGAATCCTAGTACTACCTTCATAATTATACAGCTTAGATAGGAAATACTAGATGGACATGGTTTATAGAATATACTACTATGTATTCTTGTGATTCCATGAAAGAATTATTTATCATGTTGCAATGATTTATAGCATCTAATACTATCATTAACTATATCCCCATACCACAAAGCCTAGATGCCTATAGAATGAACCTACATATAATTCTCCTCCATGATTCACGGCTATTCACTTTAGAATCTCGTGTGATTGATTATAAGGGGTATAGTGGCACAGACAGTGCAGTGTCTTCACTATTTGAACTTGCGTCGAGTTTATACTAACATTTTTCTTTTGTCTCATGTAGCCTAAAAATGTCAATTCAAGATGAAACTGGGAATATCCATAGTGCCCCTTATGAGCTCCTCATGAAATTGAAAGGCCAACGGTGTGCATCCCACTAAGTTATAGAGAGTATTAGTGTTTGTTGGGTGGGAGTATCATGAAAAGGACCAACTGGGAATCTTCTTTGTCCTGTTTTTCAAGATTTTTAGAGCATCTTCGGACAAGGGTCTGTGTGTGTGTGCTCGTTCGTGCCATCTTCTCTAATAAGGTGGTTTTAGTGGTGTGTAGGATCCACTCATCTGGAACTTTATTATTCAGTAATGGAGGCTGCTTCTGCTCCCCCCCCCCCCCCCCCCCTCGTGTTCGAAATGAGGTGCCATTCTAAAAAGGACTGTTAATGGAGACTTCGTCACTCCTCCCATGAACGTGGATGTCGAAAATGGGAAACAAATTAAAAGCAAAGATGTTCGTCGAGATATTACGGATGAGACGGCCGGTGGTCCTACCCACAAACGTCTTTTTGAAAGATGTAACTTCCCAGTCACACCCACTTGTAGATATTGTCCGCTTTGGATCAACCCCCTTACGGCTTTAAAACGCGTCCACAAGGGAGAGGTTGCTGCACCCTTATAAGGCCGACCGATGTGGAATGTTACAAAAGATACCTTTTCTCTAAGGTAATATGCCCATTTCTTTTTTTTTTTTTTTTTTCGAGAGAACGGTGGGCCGCGGCCAATTTATATTCATGCAAAATCTGCGATACACTAGCCCCAACAAGGTCTTCAAGTAATTGGTCTAAAATGAAATCAGGGGGATGATCTAGATATTCGACTCCTAAAGCCGGCCTACCCCTTCGAATAAGGGTATCAACCGCTCTATTACAATTTCTAGGAATATGGTTGAAAACAACCCTCCAATTCCACTTGAGCACCTCCAAAATCTGCACCATAGTTCTGGAGTGAGGACCTTCAGCAATATCTGCAGAATTCAATAGACCGATAACTTCACTATTGTCTGATTCCACGACGAGTTGTTGGACACCCAAATCCCACGCGAGTTGAAGACAGAAAACAATACCACATACTTATGCAGAAGTATGTGGTATTGTTCTCTGTCTTCAACTCGCGTGGGATTTGGGTGTCCAACAACTCGTCGTGGTCTTCAACTCGCGTGGGATTTGGGTGCCCATTTCTTCTTTGGTCTAGAAATTTACTAATCTTCTTTTCTGCTTTGCTGTTTCGTACGTAGAACGTATGAAAATTATGAATTGCTATTATGGTTAGCCATTTCCTAAGGTTGATGCATATTTGATCCTTACAAATCCTTGTTTATAATTTAGATTGGGAACTGAATGAACAACTATGAATCATACATATTGGCTCGGTCAGTCTTTACTCAAAAATCCTTAGTGCCGTAATGATCAAGATTATTGCTGGTCTGTCTTGAAAGAGATATGTTTGATATTGTCCCATGATAGCCATACGTCAATGATGCTGATTAAAGTATTGTTTTCTTTTTTCCATTTTTCAAATTTTTTAAAAAAATTGGAACAGGATGAGCTCAAGCTGCAGGAGAGTCAAGAATAGCGGGGGGTGTGTTTAAAAAAAGGTAATTGTGCAATGCATCTTTCCTGTGAAGCCTCATCAAGATTATGATCAAACCTGATGAGCTGATATAAAGTTACCACATCAATTAATAGCTTTATACTTGATTTCTGGCACAGTGTGTTTTTATAGAGTTGGTGGAATAACTTTATTTCCCAAAAGCTCCAAACATAAAACAATAAAGAATGGTGTTTTCATCTATCTATATATCTTCTTGGCAGGTTTGCATCCATCCACTATTGACCAAATCGGATGGAGCCAAGAAGACTATGCCCAAAAGTGGACTCAAATTGATTTCCCCCCCCCTGGTATATTTGCTTGATCAACCATCCTTTTCTCGAAACTGATATCGTCGTCTGAGGTTTTTGTTAGAATGAAGAAGGGCCTAGGGCTCTAACCTAAACCCAATTGGCAATATGCAGAGTGGCTCATGTCCATATAAATAGTGGATATCCCAATATATAATCGATGTGGGACATTATAACACTCCTTCACGCCCCATGACTCTGATATCATGTTAGAAACAAGAAGGACCTGGGGCTCTAACCCAAAACCAATTGACAATAGGTAGAGTAGCCCATGTCAATATATGCAATGGATATCCCAATATATAACCTGACGTGGGACATTATAACAGTTTTTATTTAGGACCTAATAGTTCCACCATCCACATGTCCTCAAAGTCGATTCTTATGTTTAGTGCTACAATTATGTCCAAAGGGGATGTTTAAGACAAGGGGGGAAGGCATGGTCTTGTCCTAATGAAGGGCAAGAAATGAAACCAGTGGTGATGGTTACTTGACATAACTTATGGGAATTGTTCCATCATGGTTGGTTTCTGTATTGAGTTTAAAACTTGCAGCATTTGTTCATTTAGGCAAAATGAAATGAGGTTTCTTGATAGATGAATGATGTGTGTGGGGGGTGAGTGGGAATGGGAATCTCCAAACAGTGAGGCCTGAGGGGGACTTGTCACACAAACCCACTAGCTATATACTACTTCACATTATATTGTATCTCCATAAATGAAAAAAAAAAAGGGGCTTGATATTATTGCAGTAGTGGTGTGGTTGATTTTGATGAGTCTTGAGACATGTGTAGTGAGGATTCAAACCTTGGAATGAGTTGGAACAAGATATACTTCATATGTTTTTGTTTAATTGCTACGAACCCACGCTGCGCGCCATCCAAATGCACATTTTAAACCGTTAATAATTCAAGTTCGGTATAAGTAAAAATTGTAAAAGTTTAATATTTAAAAACTACAAGACGAGACGAATCTAACAAGATCTCACTTAATTATATTTTAACTTGTATAACTATAATAAAAATCAAATTAAAACATTCCAATGAACAGTGGAAAAATTGACAATTGTGCAAATATATAAAAACGGAGGAAGTATCTGTCTTGATTATTGTGACCTGCAGGGACTCAGGAGGAGCAGTGGCTTCTTTGTGCAGGGGGGATTAGGGGACTAATGCTTTGATTTATTAGTCTTCTGGGGTAATTGGGACTTTGGGGGATGATTCTATTTTCACTTTTATCATCTTCCACTCCTTTTCAGATTGGTTATTCATGGCTTTGTTGCTCAATTTTGAAATTTCTTTGTCAGGTTAGGACCTGTAATAATGGTATGATATTTGAGTCATATGAAGAACGAACCCTGCTGGGGTGGGAATGAAATGGACATTTGTGGGCAGACGTGAAAGTGAAAGGCATTATTCAATGATGATTCAGTCTCAATAATAATAACGAATCAATTACTAATATTTACTATAGTATATGCATATAATTCTTTTCTACCATTTTTTTCAATTGTTTCATTCGTATTTGAATTTATGTATTTTTGCACAGGGTACTGATGAGTTATTCTGTTATTGGCCTGAGGGTAGGGGTAGAAATAGGCTTAGACTTGAACGATCTAGGCCTGTGTCGATTTTTCAAGGCTCGAGCCTGACCTATTACCTTTGATAGGACTATATTATAGGCCTAAGCCTGACATATTTATTTAAATATGCCGTTTTTTAAGCCTTTTAAAACTCTGATTAAGCTTGACCTATGTTTGGATGTAATCATAAGGTTGGAAGATATGAATTTGTGCACTTGGGCAAGTCATCATCCACAACTATCTATATACGGGAAAAAACTTATAAATATTTTAAAAACCAATATTATAAGATCAAACTATTAATTAATTTTTACATAAAATAATAATGATACCACATAATTTTTATACAATAAATATAAATAGGCTGGCCTAGTATAAACAGTCTAATAACAATAATAAATATGCCGACCTAGTAGGCCTGGTAGGCTTTTTATAAAGCCTGGCCCGAGCCTATTTAACTGAATAGACTTTCGAAATAGCGTGAGGTTACACCATAGGCCCCCTCGGATAGCATGTCATATTCCCATCTCTACATGAGGGAACACTTTTATAAATGACAAAATTATCCCGTCAAACAAATTCCTACAATTAAAATACAATATCAACCCCTGTACATGTGGTGTTTCTCAATTAAATTTATTTTAGGGTAGAGTTTTAGTATATTTATTTATTCTTATTATACTAAATAAATACGTGTAATTCATCACCAAAGCGTGTGACAGATCTGTTTCGGTCTCGGTGTATACACATATATTGTGAAGGAAAAAAAAAAGAAGGGAAGAAGATGAAGAATGGCACGTAGGAAAATGTGGGCATTGACATTGAGTATAAGTATGTTGTATTATTAGTGGTGTCCCATTTGTAAATGTTGGTTTTTCTTCTCATCTTTTTATTCATTGTCCTCAATTGCTAAATCAGTATTCATCTGTCCCTTTTGCCCTCCATTTTCCACTTTAGTATATTTTCACGTATACTATTGGAACATTAACATATGCACTTGTGATTTTATTTCAATTCGTTTTTTTGTTTCTTTTGTAAATTTTTTTACATGTCCTCCAAACAAAATTAAATTTGCACTTTCTTTTCTTCATTTTGGTTAGGTTTATTTGCACGGTTGTTTTATGGTTCACCACCATAATTTCTTTTTGTAAAAAAATTCATGAAATTAGAATCAAACTCAAGAATTTTTGGGCAGAGTTCAGATTACAAGGCTATGATGGTAAGGATTATTTTGTGCCAAAGTAAAATAAAAAATGAAAAATTGTAAAAATATTTAAACGGCTGGGAAGACAACAAATGCAAGATTTCATTGCTTCCCATTAGGGCCACATTTCATTCTGCCAACTGTTGGCATGTCATGTCTTTTGCACATGCCTTGTTGCTGCCTCACTACATACTTCATATACCATCAATCCTTTCTAATTACTCTCTCCGTCTCACTTTCTAGCTATACAGTTGAATTTTTAATACTGTTCATTAGGAATGAAAACGTTACGGATACGGTCAGATAGTGTCGGATACGGATATGATTCATATTTTTTTGTCGGATTCGGTATCAAATACAAATGAGCCGGATACGAATACGATTTCGGATACTTCGGATTACGGATACGGTACGGATACAGGACGGATATATGACGGATACAGATTCAATCGGATACAGATTATCGGATAATTTTTTATAATCTTTTTTGAAAATTTGATATTTTTTAATAATTATTAATAATTTTTAATTATTAAATAATAATATATTAATATATTCAGATATCCATATTTAAAATCCGGATAATATCCTATCAATTTTCGGATACGGTCGGATATTCTCGGATAAGGTCAGATATTTTCGGATACGAATACGAATGCGGATATTAAAATACGGATTCGGATTCGGATACGAATATTGAAATATCCGGCCGGATAGTCGAAAACGGAGTCGGATTCGAATATATTCGGATACGGTATCGGATCGGTCGGATATTTACTGTACAGCTTTCACCCCTACTGTTCATTAATCAATTATAACAACGTAATATTAATGCAATTATATAAGAGAAAATATAATTAAAGTTTGGTTTCATTAAATTTGTTTAATCGTGTAGTATGATATATATATTTTATCGAATTGTCACTTATACAATTTTTAAAACATTAACAATTAAATACATTGGATTATGCATTCAAAAAGTCATCTCCCCATAATTAATTAAGAAAAATGGTGGCCAAAAAGTCATCGGAAATATATATATATATATATACTAGTATATATACTATATACTAGTCCTCGTTAGGAGCGGGCCACGCCCCTCGGTCGTAAGATTTGATATTCAGATGGTGACGATAATATCATAATGGTATAATTGCTTCAATTGTCTCATATAGAATTAACGGAAAAAATCGTTTGGGTGCTGGCGGCCTATAGGTGCTGGCACATTCAAAAGTGATGGGTATGTGTATATGAAATGATGTGTGAGTATAAAAAAGTGATGGATGAAGGTTATGAACCAAAAATTAATAAATAAAAAAAATAAACTATCATCTATACATTACTTTATAAGGCTTATACATCACTTTACAAAGGACTACACATCATTTTTAGTGATGCCTGCATCTGCTGGCAATTGTTATGCCATTACAGAAACCGGATTGAGAATTAACTACATCTGATAGCGTTAACGATACTAAAAGCTAAGGGGAAAATATGACATTTGTATTTTCAAATATTTGTTTAATGTAAGGACTTTTATGGCTCTTTTTATGCAAATCTTAGCATTGTCAAATGTAAAACTAAATATATTTGGAATAAATAAAAAAAGAAAACGGGACCCACTAATGACATTTGAAGTAAATAGAAAAACACATTAAGATAATAATAACTGGTATTTGTAGTGAAATAACACAACTTTAAGGGTAAAATTGTCATTCTATGTAGTGAAGTAAAAACCATTAATAAGGGTAAAATGGTCATTCTATGTAGCCAACTAAAAACCTTTAATACTTTCAAGGACAAAAAGGATATTTTACGTGGCATTGATCAGTGGATCCCACGTCATTTGAAGTACTGACTGGTTGAGTTGTAAATAGGAAAACTATAGAATGACAAAGACGTCATTTCAATTGACTGATGGAGTTGTAAATAGAAAAACTAAATAAAGACAAAGATGTCATTTCAACTGACTATAAATACGTCATTTCACGTGTCATTTCACCTACTATTCATACGTATGTATAATGATATAAATATATATATATTATAATATTGAATGCGTTAGTTTTTGTACTTTTTTTTTTTTTTTTTACAAATTCAATTCATGAAATTCCTTTAATAACAAATAGCAGTATAAATGGTTGTAATTGCTTAAACACAAAAATTCATTTTGGCATTTATTTGTACAAGTTGCATATATCTACCTTCCATTCAACGTCCAATTGCTTAAAATTGAAACATTAATTACCACAGTCACAAAGATATTAATGTAATATGTGTAAAATCAAAGAAATATAAGCATTACATAAAGAAACATGAGAAATATTAAGCCAAAACTTCTTTTCCCCTTTATTTGATTTTATTTATTTAGCTTACATAATTCATTGTACGTATATATATTTATTGTTGGATTTTATATGCTTGAATTCTATTCATGGTAGCTGTTTGATGACACATGCAAAGTAATCAGTCCGGTTCCGGTACTGGCAATTAATTTGCCTGTACATGCTAAATGATGTCCACGTTATGAAAAATGATGTTAGCTCCATGAAAAATGATGTTGCTTATTTTATAATATTCATCATTTTTCATGCGCACACATCATTTCACACAGTCATCATTTTTCATTACTCCGACATCATTTTTCTATGCGTATTCATTATTCCATTTTAACTAATATCCTCAGCAATTCATTGTTGCATGTGTTGTAATTAACTAATTATAAGTGTATCCGACAACTTTGTTTAACGTTGTATCCAACCATTTGATTTAATCTGTGTTACAAATATTTGAAGTGATGACTATATTAAAAGTTAAACTTTGATGGAGTGATGAGCCGCAACTTAACAAGTTTTTCAAAAATAGTACTCCTGTCTATAAATAAGTTCATGTTTATGTAATACCCGAGAGGCACCTTCGAGAACGAAGTTGATTCTTAAGGAAGGTAGAATGTAATACTCGAGAATATTTCATTCATTAAGTGATAATTTATTTATTAGTTATAAACCTTTTTAATAATAATAGGAAGAGTGAAAGATATATGGTTTTCAAATCTTGCCAAATCTATTCGAATCTCCTCCAAAATTTGACCTAGGATAGTAAAAAAGTTGGAGCTGATCTTGAAAGATTTTTTCCCAATAATCTCGTCCAACCCCACCATATTACCGTCCATCAACCTCTTCAATCCATTCTGCTTATTTTCTCTGGGTGCATGTCGATATAGGTTGCCGTTGGCAATGTTGAGGGATGAATTCCCGTTATTATTGGAGCTCATTTGGTGTCCTCACATTTTAGACACAATGGTGAAAACGTATTTCTTTTATGTTAATTAATTGGTCAAATAATATTTAATGTTTTAACTTGACCGCTAAAGTTGTGTCTTTTCTAAGGGTCTGTTCTGGACGCAGAGCTGTAGCTGCGAGCTGAAGCTGTAGGGAGTTGTGGAAGCTGTAGCTGTCAGTTCTATTTAAGTGTTCTGTACAACTAATTGTAACTGTAAAAAAAAATATATGAAATGACATAAAAGGACAAATATTTAAGTAGACTACTGGGTAGTGAGTTGGTTATTCGGTTAAAATTGTAATTGCTCAAGAATAAGCTACTAGCTTATTTTTTAACGTTAATACAGGTAGCTTCTAAAAAGAAGCTTCCAAAAGCTTCCATAAACTCTCAAAAGCTAGTGTGCAGAACGGAGCTTTTGTTTTGAAATAAAAACTAAATCTACCAAAAGCTCAGAAAAGCCGCGTACAGAACAGAGTCTAAATAAAAGAATATTTTTATTTAAGCCAATCCCTTTTAAACCCCATAACTTGATATGGGATGGGTTGGCTTACTCATTAATTTATTTACTGATGTGTGTTGTTTATTTTTTTTCCTTATAGATTCTGACGAGCACATATGAGCACGACATTCATTGGGATCATGGGATATTAAGAATTCATTATATTTAGCTTCCGCAGTTTAATATAAGCATTTAGAAATCTATTTTGTTTTAAATTACAACATTTATTTTTCCTTTGTAATAAAGTATTTTATAATGGATTTTAAAGTTTTAGTAGTATTACCCCAGCCCGAATGGGCCGAGATATGATTACGATGGATTAATATAGTTTGAATAATAAATTATTGAAATTTAATATTTGTATGTTAATTCAACAATAATTAATTCACCGATAATTAAACATGAAATATTAATTGATCAAATATAACCTAACGCAACTGATTTGAATGGTATGGAGCTCTTGCATATTAACCAAATGTCTCGGGTTTGAGCCTTTGTATATGCACTGTTTTGGGAGAGACAACACTTCAATGCTAACCAGATCCTCAAAGAATTAGTCTTGGGCCCAATGCAGCCTAGGAATATCCGGTATACGCCAAACAATTGTTCAAATACATATCATTGTTTTTAGTTAAGATAAATATTTTACATCCATTCGATATAGATCATTTAATCCAAATTGATATGAATTAAAATAAATATTTAATACAAAATATTATAAGTAAACAAATTAATATTACATAATATCATGTATAATATTTAATATTATATAAGGATTAATTGCTAAAATATTTAAATTTATTAAACAATGTAAATAATTGCTATATAATTAAACAATGAAAATTGAGTTTAATTCCTAAAAGTCTAATTGAGTCTCAAAACTAATAACTTAATTATTCTTTAAGCTTATTAATGGTTCATCACTATTCATAAGATCAAGAAATTTTATATATTATAGATAATAGTAAAATATAAGTTATAATTTTGTTAAAGCCCATTGAGTCTTAAAACTAACAATTAAATTTAATTATTTTTTAAGTCTATTAAGGCCCATCACTATTCATAAGATCAATAGTTTTTATATAGTACTAGTATTACCCCCGCCTAATTGGCGAAAATATAGACAATGTGAATAAAAATATCTAATTTAACAAATAAAATTGTTCAATTTTATTATGTCGAGTATATTCCCCGAATTCCTTAAACTATTTTAAGCATTACATGTATACATGAAAGAACAGTCGATCAATAGACATATGGCATTTCCAATATTTATATGTTACAATTTAGTACCTTAAAAAATACGAAGTATTATACTACAAACAATAGTTGAAAAGACAAAAAATATAAAATTAAATATAAAAGACTTTCTATTCACAGCTCTAATGTTGTACATTGACAAAGAAAGTACTTGAAATCACATTGCACTCAGTAATTGATTATTGATATTAATTTATCCTAAAGCGTTGAGAAATTAGAAATTTTATAAAGATATAAATATTCCAAATTAAATTAGAAAAATATAAGAAATACTCTTGTGAATGAATCTATTGACAAATTAAAATGACTATTGTTTCATCAACTTATTTTCGTATTGCAATTTATCAATTTAGTTAATTTATCTAATACAAATATTTTTTATATTCATATGAATATATACATAATATCAATCTATAAAATACTTGTTAATAGTTTATCAATTATCATATATATTCTTTAACTATAATTTCAAATCGTAGAGAATTGGTTAAGAATAATAACAAATATTAAAAATATATTTAAAGAATAAACATTATCAACCTATAAAGTTTTATTTGGTAGTATTCTATATCTATAATAATTAATGAAATTAAATTATCTAATATGAATTTCGCTCAAATTTGATTATCCTATATCTTATAAGTGGATTATGCTTTTATATACTTCCATTTTTTTATAGTGAAAAATGATTGACTTTTGTTACTGTTTATTATCCAATTTTGATTAATGCTTATACAATATCTATAGAAGAAAAAATATAGTGAAGTGAGATCTTGTTAGATTCATCTCGTCATGTAGTTTTAAAAGATCAATTTTTTAGAATTTTTACCTGTACACATTTTGAGTTATTGATGAGTTATTGATCATTAGAGATGTGTATTGGATTGCGTGCAGAAAGAGAATGTTTAGGAAATAAGTAAGTAACTAATCATAAGGGGATTTTTGTGAGAGGGAATTAATAGGTTACTGTTCATAAGGGTATGTTACTGTTCATAAGGGATTTTTTTTTATATATAGATAGATAGATAGATATGAGTTAGCCTTAACATTCCCTAGTTAAGTTAGCCTAGGGCGAACTTAATTGGGAGATGTGACGGTAGCATCCCGGCCTTTTGTTTGGGTTTGAAAACCGGGGTGTTACAGTTTAACTGATAACGTTGTTTTAAGTAGGACGATATTTGAGTAGAATTTTAATATATACTTATACTGTATATCAAGTTCCTCTTTTACCATCAACCACCCATGTCCAATCCATTGAGTCGACTAATCAGGTTCAGGGGCGAGTTATTATAAGATCAAATTAATAAAGTGGGTCCATCCCCTCTCAATCATTGCTGTAAGGATCTAACCGTCCCTAAGCCCGAAATGGTTCCTATCCTGGAACCATATCCTCCAGTATATACTGGATTAATTTAGAACCGTCTGATTAACAATCATATTAGTTGTATGGTAGAGATCATCTAAGGGTAAAAATGTAATTATGATATTTATTATTTTATTTTGTATTAGCTTTAAATTACACTTTTGCACATATGGGGTTGCTTTTTCAGAACCGAATAATGATGAAGCACCCTTAATCATTACCGGAGACAAAACACAATTGGAGGAGGGGTAGGCGGCTCTTCAAATACAAATTCAATGAAGCTGAATACAATTCGTCTCCAACCCTTTTTAATGCTGGAACACATGCATTCTGTTTTCCTAAAGACAACATTCTGTCTAAATATTCAACCATTCTGTTTTTATAAATGCAAGATTCTGTCTAATGCAACATTCTGTCTAATATTACAACCATTCTGTTTTCATAAATTGAACATTCTGTCTAATGCAACACTCTGTCTTATATTACAACTATTTTGTTTTCATAAATGAAACATTCTGTTCTGGAACCATAACTCATCTTTACAACATCATGTTCAGATATTCTGTTATGTGTTATATAACATTTTGTTTTGAATTACTAAACATTCTGTTTTGACTTGTATATAAACTACTATATAACATTCTGTTATGACATACGTGGCATTCTTTTTTCAATTGAATGACATTCTGTTTAGACGTTATGTTATGTGAACTATATAACATTCTGATATGAATTAATAAACATTCTGTTTTTTGGCTTTTATATCATTCTTTTTTGACTTAACAAATATTTTGTTATATGTTATATAACATTCTGTTTTGAATTACTAAACATTCTGTTTTGAACAAACATTCTATTACAGGTTATATAACATTCTGTTCCAAATTACTAAAAATTCTGTTTACTCTTCAAATTCAAATCTCTATTATTATTTCAAAAACTCTGTGTATTTAGGCTTCATGTGTGAAAAAAAGAAAGAACCAATTGCGTAATTGGCGTATTCAGAATGAAGGGAATGGATTGCAATGATGATGACCCGACCAATTTTTTTATTATTTAAATTCATGAAGACAATGGAAAAGACTCAATTACCCCTACACTCACTATAAACCGTTAGATCTAAACTCTATCTAAGGGTTGGAAAAAACTCCAGTATATACTTACACAACACAGGAACCAAATTGCCCTAAGCCAGCCCCAATCACTACCAGACCAACTAACAATTGTTAATTTTTTTTTTTATCTTTGACCATTTAATCCAATTAAAAATTAGGGGGGTCAATTTGGATACGAACCCGAAAAAACGAACCCGACCGACACGAAAAATTTCAGGTTTGGGTTTAGTTATTTTGGGTTTTTTTCAAATCAGGTCGACCCGATACCCGACCTGATATATTATACCACCTGCTCAACCTGACACGAACACGACCTGAAACATGAAATTATGTCAATTTTGGCCTATAACCCGAAAAAACGAACCCTAACGACACGAAAAATTTCAGGTTTGTGTTTGGTCAATTTGGGTTTTTTTCGAAATCAGATCGACCCGAAACCCGACCTGAAATATTATATAACCTGATCAACCCGACACGAACACGACCCGAAACCTGAAATTGACAACCCTATTAAAAATGGGTATTTTTCAAGCAAGGTAAAAGTGTAATATGGACTAGTTACTACTCCCTCCGTTCCTTTTTAGTTGTCTTTTTAGAGAGTAAAATGTGTTCCAAAATAGATGTCATTTTTAGGTAGTTATAGGTAGTTATGCTATGCTTTTACTATATCGCCCTTCACTTTACATAAATGCCATTTGTTGGACATTTATTAAGAATGAGTGTAGTTGAAGGGTAAAAGTGTAAATTTATGAGTTAATAAATGCAAACCTTGGTTATTGAAATTGAGCTGAAAGAGACAACTATTTAGGAACGGAGGGAGTACTACTAGTATATTGTGAAATTAAAGATGGCTGGAGTGACATCCTAAAAAGAAATATTGTACTCCTTTTTATGGACGAATAGACCATTCCTGGGCTATGTACATTTATTCAGAGGTGAGGTGACAATAATTAATTTTAGTTTTAATATTTACATATTTGTTAGGGAAAATGACATTACAGTGAAGTCACATATGACGGCAACTGTTATTTATTCTTTTTACACTTTTAAAAACAAAAAAGATTGTCGTGAAAACTATGAAGTGTATGAACTGAAATCGTCATGCAATTTTCAGCACGCGTTCGCTGAACTCGCACGCTTTTTCCAAATGGTAAACTGATCTAAAAGCACTTTTGTTTTTCTTACTGTAGTTTTGCTGTCTCAACTCTGAAATGGGAGAATGAAGGGGGAACTCAAGGAATCACTTTTATCTTTTTCTTCCTTTCTTTATTCATTTCTTTTACCCTTTTTAAAATTTTATCTGCTACAGAATCTCACCTATTTTTAATTTTATTGGTCAGAATGAGATTTCAATGTCACGCCTATTTTAACAATTCCCATGTCTGCAGTTTTTGATGTTTCCTCTTCACCTTACTCAAATTTCCCAAATTCCAATAATTACATTTTGCACGTCTAATTAGTAATTTGTTACTGCCCTTAATCATATCCTATTTGAAAAGATGCCATATTTCACAATTTTAGAGGAAGAAGTAAATTACTAAAGTTAATTTGGTGGAGTAATTAATTAATTAATTAAAGTTCATGGTGTTTACATAATGATGGGATGGTTAATTAAATGTTAAATTAATAAATACTTTATACTCCGTAGTAAAATTAAATTACTCCTATTTCCTATCAGTCCAAATTGTGTATAAGTAGGAAGAAATTAATTGAAAATATGTTACTAATTTAGGGCAACAGGAAATTCTAATAATGATGGTACTCAACAATCAAGTGTAAGACTGGAAAGAGTCCACTGACTGTTGGTATTGGCAGAAGATTCTCCCGTGCAATAGAATATCTGGAGATTAAATTTGCTGTCAGGTATGTATGTACTTATGTAATACTCCATCCGTCCTATTTGAAGTGGTTCAAAACTTTTGGACACGGTATTTTATGTGAAAATAATTAGTATATAATGTAGGGGTGGGTTAGTGTTTAAAGTAAGGGTAAATTAGGAATTGATGTGATGTGATTGTAAGGGCTTTGAATTTTTTTATTAATTTATTTGTATATGATGTGATAGTTGTGAGTTTGAATTTATTAATTAATGGTAGTGGGTTTTTATTTATTGATATGATGTGATGGGTAGATTGGTTATTAAATATTTAATTATTTCCCAAAAAGGAAATGAGACAAAGTGTTGGGACGAACGAAAAAAAAAAAATGAGACACTTTAAATGGGATTGAGGGAGTAATTTATGTATGCATGTCTCTTGTTTCTACAACCTTTTGTTAACCTATTAAAGAAAACCCTAATTTCTAAGCCCTGGTTAATTTTAACTTCCTTACCCTAAGTAATTCGAAATTTATTGTGTGTGTGATTAAGGACACAAGAAATGAACATTTACAGTATACAGTCAAGGAGTCAATGTTATATACCTCCTTTCATTTTCAACATCACGGGGTAACAAGGCTGTCAGAAAACTACTATAGACACTCACTACATATTCTTCTGAGACAGGAATCAACTTTTACTCACATCTGTGAAAGATTGTAAGAATGATGATGATGATGGTCTGAATTGATGGGGGACAAAATGTTTGTTAAAGTAAAAAAAGGACTCATGAAAAATATTTTATGTATATGGAGAGTACGTACAATTTTTATAATGGCTGTGATGAGGGTCTCTTTTTTTTTTTTTCTCTTGCTTTTTTTTTTGGGGTCATATACCGGGTATCTAGGCCACATTGGACCCAAGACAATCCATCGAGTATCTGGTGGACATTAAAGAGTTGTCTCTCCCAAAGTAGAATTCTGCATACACAAAGACTCGAATCTGAAACATTTGTTTAATCTGATGGGCATTAAGTTTTCAGAGTCTCATACCACTGAGGTAAACTATGTTGGGTGGCTATGAGGTTTTTGGGACTGTACTGCTAAATCTGTTGTTGCTGGAAACAAATTTAAATAATTTATTTTCTTTTAACATAACAGCTATGATTATTGAAAATGGAAGTGCTGGATTCACTTTTTCTGAAATAATGGAAGAAAAAAAAAAACGGATTTTTAATTTGAGACCCTAAATTCAGGAGGGAAAAGGGAGACATTTTTTCTAGTTTATTTATGCTTTTATGAGTTTTGGCCACTGCCGTTTCTTGAATTTTAATGGTATGCTGACAGGGTTGGCATGAGTTAAATTATTATTATTTTTAATTATTATATATAAATAAATATATTCTGCCTTTTTTGCTACCAATGGTGGTCTGAATCAATTACTCTACACAATAAAGCCTAGCTACGCACATATGGATTCTATACATAGGCGAACATAATATAACAAATGCATATGCAACAAATTTTTATGTATATAATCATTTGATATTTGTAGTTAATAAGTGTACATATGACCGTGGGGGATTGGAATGTCAAAATCAATATTTATTTAATAAGATAGATTTATTTTGGTCTTTTCTGTGAATCAAACTTATATATTTGAAAGTTTTTAAAGACTAATTGACGTGGGGAGTAAAGACTAACTGACGTGGGGAGCAAAATTACATATTGAATGATTGAAGAAAACTAAAAACATAACTGGGTTCAAGAAGGAAAGGTTGCATTGTAAATATTGTACCGAGTCTCGATCAATTAGGGGTTTCAAATATATACGCTGAATCTTAATTAATAATTTACTTTTTTCTTGGGGGTAAATTAATACTGCATCCGTCCCAGCAGAAATATTATGTTTGACTTTTTAATACTTTATTCGTTCTTTAATATTTGTTCCATTTGCATAGTGATTACTATTTATTAAATAACTTTAATCAAAAATTTTAATATAGTTACATAAGAAAAACATAGTTAAGTGAGATGTTGTTAGATTTGTCTAATCACGCGGTTTTTTAATATTAAATTTTTATAATTTTTATTTATATAAAATTTAAGTTATTAATGATTTAAAATGTGCATTGGATTGCGTGAAATGCAGAAGTGGTGCAGATATTAAAGTACGGAGGTAGTACTCTATCATTATTCAACTTTGACTCAATATTACTATAAGTATAATAGTCGAGTTCGGTCATGCTAGATTCATCTAATCGTGTAGCTAGTTTTATAATATATATATTTTACATAATTTTTAGTTCTATATATTTTGAGATATTAACGATTAAAAAAGTGCATTGAAGTGTGACCAAATAGGCCATTTTAAATGAGACAGAAGAGTAATATATTCACTATGTTATTAGGTAATTATTATTATTATTATTATTATTATTATTATTATTACATGCACATATATACTTCCTCCGTTCTCATTTATTTGAGATATTTGCATAGTAGTAACATTTATTAAGTAACTTTGATCAATTTTTTCAACATAGTTATATAAGAAAAAACATAGTTAAGTGAGATCTTGTTAGATTCATTTATTCACGTAGTTTTAGAATATTATTTTTTTATAATTATTACTTATATATAATATAAGTTATTACTGGTTAAATGTGTTTATTGGATTGCGTGAAATGCAGAAGTGGTGCAGTTATTAAGGAAAAGAGGTAAGTATATATATATATATAACGGTTAGCAATATTTTATGAAGTGTTACTAATAGCAGTTTTTGTTGAATGGTTTTCAATAACTTAAAAAAAATTACAACTTATTATTAATAAATAGCATGTACAAATACATACAAAAATTAAATAATAATTATAAATTGCATATTCAACAAATTATGAACTTGTTCACCAAAAACAATTTATGAACTTTAACATATATCGAAGCCATTACTATAATACACTGAACCTTGCCCCTCAAATTTTCCTTATTAAAATTATTAAGCCATAGCACATGCATATATGGAATCAAACAATTGATAGAATGTGTTCCTTATTTTAGTTTAATTTATATATAGTTGGCAGATTTTTATGATATATTGTATAGTGAAAATTTAGGCGTTAGGGTTTTTAAGAATTAAGCTACTATTGAAGAAGAATTTAATAGACATTAACAAATAGGGAAAGTTAATGGGATTGTAATGGTGGGGTTTACTTAGGGTTTGTATATATGACCTAGGGCATGTGGTGCTACTCACTATTCCCTTCCTGGAAGCTCCTGGACCCCAACACCAGACCCATCCACACCGTTCACACAGACCCCCCAAAACCATGGATCTTCATCTGGCCCCCCAACCCCCAACACCACCCAAGAATCACCCACCCCCACTTCACCCCTCGTGCGCGCTCTCTCTCGATGGCGGCTGGCCACCCCCACCCCCACCCATGCCTCCATCCATCCCTTCTTTATTCCCTCTTCAATTATCATAATCATTATTACAATGGCATGCTTCCAAATAGATCAGTCATTACACAAAGCAAACACACACACACACCCGCCTGTATCTATCTGTGTGTGATCAGCAATCCATCCATCTTCTTTTCCATTTCTTTTTCTTTTAAAATTTCTTCTCGTAGTGCGATGAGGGGCTGGCCTGTCAGCCCTATTATACACAGATGATATTGCAAAATGAAAAAAAAAAGGGGGTGTAATGTGGGAGACAACCAGAAACATTTCGAAACCTTCATGGCTTTGCTTTGACACAGATTTCTTTCCAAAGGGCCCCCACCCTCCTTTGTGGGCTCACTTCTTACACATCCTTTGCCCTTCCACAACTATATTTATACAGCCCCTAATCTCTACCCCTACCATTCACTCACCACTGATCCTCTTTTCAACGTCTCTTCTTAATCCCCTCCTCCCCTCTCTAACGTTCCCAATTAATTAATTAAATTAGGGTTTTCCAGAAATGGCGGATGCCGGCGGCGGTTCGTCGATTGGGAGAAGAATATGTTCCATCCCGGAGAAATTTCAGCTCCATATAGCTATGCTCGCCTTGCAATTTGGCTATGCGGGTTTCCACGTCGTTTCCCGGGCTGCACTTAATATGGGCATCAGCAAGATTGTGTTCCCAGTTTATAGGAATATTCTTGCCCTAATTTTGCTCCTGCCCTTTGCCTATTTCCTGGAAAAGTACAGTTTTTTCTCTAATGCGTTTATGTACCAATACAGTATGTTTCGATGGACTTGTTAAGTGAAGTGACCTAATTTTGATCGATGAATGATCAGGAAAGAGAGGCCGCGAATTACTTGGAACCTCATCCTTCAATTCTTCCTCCTCGCGATTGTAGGGTATGATTTAATTTCTTGTTTGATCGAATTTCGTACTCAAAAGAGTGAATTGGAACACTCATGAATTTGAAAATGGCAGGATCACTGCAAATCAGGGTTTTTACTTGTTGGGATTGGACAACACATCGCCGACTTTCGCCTCGGCGATACAAAACTCGGTGCCGGCGATTACGTTCCTGATGGCTTCCATTCTTAGGCAAGCTAGTACAGTAATTTTACCCTAATTACACACACACAAAAAAAAAAAAATCCATTTTTTTCTCACTTCAAAATTGGGATTTTTCCAGGATTGAAAAGGTGAGGCTGGACAGAAAAGATGGAATCTCGAAGGTCGCAGGGACTCTTCTCTGCGTGGCGGGAGCATCGGTGATCACTCTCTACAAAGGCCCCACCATCTACAGCCCCACCCCGCGTCTTCACAGCGTCGTGCCTTCGCCGGTTCTTCTGTCCCTCGGCGACGCCAAGGGCAAGAACTGGACACTGGGCTGCATATTCCTGATTGGCCACTGCCTGTCCTGGTCCGGCTGGCTCGTCCTGCAAGCCCCGGTTCTTAAAAAGTTCCCGGCTCGGCTTACCTTCACTTCTTACCAGTGCTTCTTTGGCGTCATTCAGTTCCTCATTATCGCCCTCTTCGTCGAGAGGAACGCCGACGCCTGGCTCATCCACTCCGGCGGCGAGCTCTTCAGCGTCTTCTATGCTGTAAGTTCTTTAATTATTCCCCAAAATAAATAAATAAATATTGCATGGTCCGAGGGGCGAATTGGTAATTTGATCTCATACAATTATAAGCCTAGTTTCTAGCCTTTAATTATGAAAGGGATGTAGTAGTATGTATCTACAACTTGGTAAAATTTGAAAAAGTAAGACTAAAGTGCAGGTAAGTTTGGCCAAATTAATTAAAGGACAGAAACCCTCATCAAGGTCCAAATTCAATTAACTTTTGATGGCAACACATATTCTTGATTCATATTGTAAACATTGAAAATGAAGCTTCTGAGAAACACAACAAAAATCATTGATCCCAAAATACACTTGTGGGGCTTAAAGATCAAAACTTCATAGAAGAAAAAAAAAAAAAATCAAATCCACACATGTGCTGCTCCACCCCCTCCATTTCGCAATGGTCCATCTTTAATACTACATGATCATTTCAGTGTATCTAATTCTCAGATTCAGAAGATTTAGGTTTTAACCTAATCCTAATTTTAATGGTGTGTCTTTCTTCGTTTTGAAATATCAAAAATTCTCCCGACTGAAAGTGCAAACGAAACCAACACAGGGTATAGTGGCATCAGGAATCGCCTTCGCGGTCCAGATTTGGTGCATTGACCGTGGGGGCCCAGTGTTCGTGGCGGTCTACCAACCGGTCCAGACACTGGTGGTCGCTATCATGGCCTCCGCCGTTCTCGGTGAGGAGTTTTACCTGGGAGGGATCATAGGGGCGGTGCTGATCATAGCGGGGTTGTACTTTGTGCTTTGGGGGAAGAACGAGGAGAGGAAATTCGCTTTGAAGGCGGCGATCCAGTCCCCCGCGGAGCACAGCACCAGCGGTGCATCCTCGCAAATCAAGCCGTCCATCAGTCAGCCGCTGCTCCTCCCTCAGTCAACGGAGAATCTTGCTTGACCGGCGGTCATATATAAGGATTTTGAGATCACATGATTATTAATTAAGCTATGCTATATATTTTTTTAAAAAAAAATGGCGTGCTTGGGTGTGTAACAATTATGTCTATTTTTAATTTTCATCATTAGGGATGTCTTTTTAATTTTGATTTGTCTGTTTAATTAGTGGTTAGAAGAGTGGCTTTTATATAATAAGAAAAAAAATGGGGAAAAAAAAAGAGGTAATTATTGAGGTGGGGGGTTTGAGAGAGAAGGATGTGATGATTGTAATCTCTTGGCATGGGGTTCTAAGCATGGATTTCTCATATGGTCTTTTTCACCTTTTTAATATAATATGTTGATCATGTTGTTACTAATTTCAATATATTTGTTTTGCTTAATTTACACAATAATTTGAGTTTATTACAATTTTCAACAATTTAACTAATATTTACTATTCTAATTTTCCTTAAATTATGAGGTAAGCAATAAAATGGTAGTATGTTTTTTATGGGGAAAAAAAAATAGTATTAGTCATTGATGGTCCACCACGTAGCCATAATATTGATTAAAATGTGTAGTAAGTATCATATATAGTGGTATTTATATAAAGGGGAAGAAATGCAAATTCAAACTTTTGTATGAAATCATAAGAAGACATGAATGATTTTCTTGGTGTGTTGCTGGTGGCATGTCTTCATAATTGAGTTGTCACTCCTTTAGATTTTGATTAATAATTGTGTTCGATAGGCTTTATTATTTATTGTTATATACGCTTTGTCAGATTACGTTGTCCAATGAGTCCAATGTATAAAATAACAAAAAGATATATGCCATGTATAATTGAGAAATCAAAATCAATCAAAGCTTGGGAGCCTTCTGGCAAGCTGGCATTTTTTTAATTTGATTGAAAAGCTTCGTCTTATAAACTCTACCATGAAGGTATATCAGATGATTGTGTGTGTATATTATAAGTAATTCAAAAATTATACTCCCCGATGTCTTGTTTCATTTCTGCACACAATCCAATGCACTTTTTCAATCATTAATATCTCAAAACATATACAATGAAAAATTATGTGAATTATATATTCTAAAACTATATGATCATACGATTCTAATAAGACCCAACTCGAATATTTTTTTCAAATATATACTTGGAATAAGATTGAGTCAAAGTTAAACAATAAACAATGCCAAAAAGTCAAACCAGACATCTTGCCTGGGACGAAAGGAGTAGTATTTGTTTGAATATAATTCAACTTTAACTAGGTTAACCTAATGAGAGTACATTTGGACATCATCTCAAATTTAACTTGGGACACGTTTGGAACACTATATTGTATTATGATGTATTTTATTATTTAATGCGGGTGTATTGTATTGTGATGTATTGTATTAAATTAATGTTATATACAGTGTTTTGTGTTGATGTTGTATTACATCATGATGTCTTATATTTAAAATAATTAAATAAAAAATTAGTTTTCTATTTTATGAATAAATAATAAATAATATATTAAAAATAATATTATTTTAAAAATAATTAAATCTTTCCTAGCCTACCCTGGGTGTTATGCAAAAAAATAATTAATATATTAATAAGTAATATTTATTGTACGATGTAATACACTATAATTATAGATTATAGTACAATATATCACTTCAATAAATAATATTAATTATAGTACAATATATATTATGTACAATATTATAGTACATACTACGGATTTTTAAGGGACCTGATATATATTATGAAGTGACCTGATATAGTAGCATTTTTCAGGGACCTGATATATAATAAATAATTAATATTATAGTACAACATATATTATGTACAATATATAAATAATTATTTTAAGCAAGGTTATTAAAATCTAGATCTAAATATTAGGATCTTAAGATCCCACGAAGCCAAAACGATCAAGATCTTTATGAGATCTAAATTAGGGGAGATCTGGATAAGATCTATAGGATATATACAAGATCTTAAAATCTTTGAACGATTCGATCCCACTCCCTCTTATTTTTCATCTCATTTTTTCAATTTTCAGTCCTCCATTCTTTTCCAAAATCCAGATTCATGAATTTTTTTTTGCATCTCCATCTTCCTCGCATCCCTTTCATCTTCATCTTATCTTCCAACAGTCGCCGTTGTATCTCCTTCATCTTCTTGTTGTTGCCGTCGCCGTCGGATCTCCCTTCTCTTTGCCAATATTACCCCTTCCAACACAGCTCCCCGTGCTAATGGAGATCTTAGTTCTAAACCCCCTGCCTAGATAGATGATGATGAATTCAATGAGACAGTGGTTGAGACTGATGAAAATGAAAGAAATTCTAATGACAAATCCAACTCAGCTCAAGCATCATGTCTTAAATGCTCAATTATTGTTCAATTTTTTTGCTAAACAAATTATTGTCTATTGATATTGGTTATTGTAATTTGATAATATGCAATATGAATAATTTTTTTTCCTAATTTTATAGGATCTTAGGATCTGAATTCGATACCACGATCCCGATCTTGCAAACGTAAAATCGATCCTACATAAGATCTAGATTTTAATAAATTCATTTTAAGGAACCTGATATAGACATAGTAGCATTTTTGAAGGGGGGCAAAATCATACTACGGATTTTCTTTTTTTTTTTCTTTTTTTTTTTCTTTTTTTGTCCCCCTTAATGGTTTCTACTACACGAACTAGGGGTGATATCGAGTCGAGTCGAGCTCAAGTAGTGGGATACTCGAGCTTGACTTGACAACACCTTTGAGCTACTCGAGCTCGAGTCGAGTAGCATCACTCGAGCTCGAACTCGAGTATCATCGAGTTGGAGTTCGAGCTCGAGTAGCTCGAACTCTTTTTTTTTTTTTTAACAATTTCTCGAGCTCGAGCTCGAGTACCATCGAGTTCGAGCCCGAGTTCAAGCTCGAGCTCAAGTAGCTCAAGCTTGAATTTATTTTATTTTATTTTTATTTTATTTTTATTTTTTTACATTTGTGTGTGTTGATTTTAAATTTTGGAACTATGACATAAAAAATTGATTCAATTTGATATATAAATATTTACTAGTTATTGTAAAATTTACACTACAAGAAAAATTTCAGTATAGTGACCAGAATTTGCGACCAAAATCGTTCATTAGCTAGTTAGCAACCGAATTTGCGACCGAAACCATTTAGTAGCTAATTCATTTTATTTTTCTGTTATTTTTATATTTAAATAAATATTTTAGTTAATTATATTTTATTTTAAATTTAAACATGAATTTATTAATGGATCAAAATGAAAGTGGACAATAAACAAAAGTACAATAAGGAGTATTAAAAATATACTTAAAATATATGAAAATTTTAAAATTAAAAAAAAAAAAGAGTCAAGTATCGAGTCGAGTACTTGATACTCGACGAGTATCTTAACCTTGTACTCGAGCTCGAACTCGATACTCGATTAAATACTCGACTAGAAAAATATTCGATTAACCTTGTACTCGAACTCGATACTCGATTAAATACTCGACTCGTACTCGAAAAATTCGAGTCGAGTAGAGTTTTTTCCCAGCCGAATCCCGAGTCGATTTCGAGTAGCTCTACTCGTTAATCACCCCTAACACGAACTAAGGAATTGAAGAAACTAAACGTGGAGCAGAAAGCAGAAAGAAGAAATTAAAGCAACGATCACTTTACTGTTTTGAGTCATATATTTAAATTATGCTTCCCTTTATTTATTTTATACTCCTATAATACTAGTAAAGGAATACTCTCTCCATCTCATTGAATTAGGTCATATTTGATTTTTATAATTTATCATAATCAAATAATTTATATAAAAAAATTCAAAAGTTCAAAACTCTAACAATACAAAAAAATTTATTTTAGCAGTTGAAAAAAATTGGTAAAATAGTAGCGATAATTATATAATTTTATAATTCTAAAATATATAAAATATATAAATTTTATTTATACATATTTTAAAATATAAATTGTTAAATATATTAAGGGCCTGTTTGTTTTGGCTTGTGAAAAAAAGAGAATTCAGTAGAAGAAGGAGAAGGAGGGAGAAGGAGAATTCAAAAGCAAAAGCAGCTCAAATAATTGTTTGGATGTATATTATTAAAGTTGCTTTTCAACGAAAACATGTTTGGCTAAATTGTTTGGATGGATTTTATTAAAGTTGCTTTTCAACGAAAACATGTTTGGATAAATTGTACGTAGAATGACTTTTGATATATTAAAATTACTAAAAATGGACATAAATACTATAAGGATATTTATAATTAATTTTATTTCATTTTTAAATAGAGTTATTTTTGTATTTTTATTACTAAATGATTTATCCTTTTAAAAAAAGTAACCCCTACCTACTTAAAAAAAGTAGAATTTTAACTTTTGCTTATCTTTTTATTTTAAATAAAAGTCAAAACAAACAACTAAAAAAATTCAAAAGGACTTATGGGAGAAGCAAAAGTCAAAAAGAGAAAAATTAAGGTAAAATAAATAGACTCTAAAACTTGTGTGAAGAAAAAAGTGGCCCAGTTTAATAGCTTAAAATATGAATAGAATCCGATGTATACACTCTTATTTTGTTTTCCTTGTTTATTGGATTTTTTGGTACATTGAACATTTATAGTACTTACCTCCGTTCATTTTTAATTGACACGAACCCACATTTCACATAATTCAATACATATTTTTAATCCTCAATAACTCAAATTGCGTACAAGTTAAAATTATAAAAATTTGATATTCTAATTTATGCGATTAGACGAATCCAACAAGATCTCACTTGACCATATTTTATCCTATATAATTGTATTAAAAATTCGAATCAAAGTTGTTCAATGAACAGTAACAAAACTCCTTCCGTGTCAAATAAAAAGAAACGGAGTAAGTATGCAGTGGCGGATTCAGAAAATTTTTCAAGTGGTGTCCCAAAAAATAGTAAAAGATATATTGAAACTAGGGATAGTAGTTACGATACAAAGACATTGAGAAAGTTTGGTTGGAATAAATGATTGTGGTTTCACCGTAAAAATTAAGTGGTGCCACTAAGCCTAATCTAGTTAAATATATATAAAAAAAATCCACTTTAAAATAACAGTTTAATCAATTTGAGTGGTGTCCCGTGCCACCACTGTCTTACACATACATCCGCCCTGTAAGTATGTCATACGTGTGCTTTATTAGGACAAAATAGAAGCAGTCGTCAGTCATCACTATTTTAAAAAGTATGGCATCGCATGATCTGATTAATACCTGTAGTAATTATTAAGGGTCCGTTCTGCACGTAGAGCTGTAGTTGTGGGCAGTAACTGCGAGCTGCAGCTGTAGCTATTGGGAGCTGTAGCTATCAGTTTTTGCATAAGTATTCGGTACAAATAGTTGTAGCTGTCAAAAATTGTAATTTGAAGAGAAATTAATTAATTTTGGAAAGTAGCTTCCGAAAGCTCCCAAAAGCTACTGAACGTAACTTCTGATTGTAGAGCTTCTCGGAGCTGCAATTCGCAGCTAAAGCCGTCAAAAGCTAGCGTGCAGAACGGGACTATTATTTTGAAATTAAAACTAAAGCTTGTCAAAGCTCCAAAAAATTTTCAAAAGCTGCGTGCTGAACATACCATAAGTAAGGCAGGCTTTAAGAAAGTAAAATTAGCAGATCCCAAGATGAAATGATCGATACCATAATACCCTAACCCTAATCTATGTATTATGCATATATACCACTTTAATCATGATCGATAGCCTTTAATTTAATTATTAGTTTCTCTTTTTTACTTCTTTTTACTAATACTACTATACTGTAGTTTTCGTAGCTGAAGACTGATGTACTGGAATTGAACTGGCCTTATTACATCATGGGCCCATGTCTTTAATTAAAATTGATCCCAAGGCCCTATTACAAAGGGCTTACAAGGTACTCCCTCCGTGTCCGACTTCAAACGTCCTGCTTGATTTTTTGGTACTGTTCATTATTCAACTTTGATTCAATATTATTGTAAGTATATATTTAGAAAAAAATAATCGAGTTCGATCTTGTTAGATTCGTCTAATAGTGTAGTTTTAGAATATATATTTTATATAATTTTTACTCATATATATTTTGAGATATGATCGATTTAAAATGTGCATTGAATTGTATGCAGAAATCAAACATGACATTTTAAATTGGACGGAGGGAGTACAATTTACTTCCTCTAAAAAAAATTAATTTCATGCATCTTCAAAGTTTTTTATTTTTGATGAGAAGTGACGCCACAATGCATCTTCAAAGTTATTAATCGATCAGTATTCACAAAAAAAAAAACAAAAACAAAAACAAAAATAAAAGAAAAAAAAACAAAAAATAAAATGATAGGAGTATTAATCAATCTAATATGGATAGGCAACGTTTTCGGACAAGACACTGCCATCGTGGTAGGTAGTATTTAATTTTAATACTTCATGATTACGCTAAAAGGGCATAGTACCCTGTTATTTGATATTTGGTACTCTAACACTTTAAGGCACGGTACTCTGTTATCACGAACATGGTCACATGATATATGGAGACCATGTGTTTTATTTCAGGACCATTACAATGTCAATTGTTGTCCCCGTGTAAAGGTTCAATATAGGGGTGGATCGGTACGGTATACCGAAACTTTCACTACAAGAAAAACTTACTATAGCGACCAACAAAGCCAATCGCAAACAGCCAAAAGTGGGTTGGAATCGCCCTCTGCGATCGCAGAACGGTGGTCGCTATACAGCTGGTTACAAATTGAACGGCGACCGGTCAGTAAAGCGGTCGAACGTGTCTGCGACTGCATTAGCGACCGCAATTGTTGGTCGCTATCTTCTGCGACCGCATTAGCGACTGCAATTGTCGGTTGCTAAAGAAAAAATAGATTTTTAAATATTATTTTATTTTTTGTATCAGCGACTGCGTTAGTGATAATGGCCAGAAAT
Source organism: Hygrophila difformis (assembly GCA_030278955.1). Lineage (NCBI taxonomy): Eukaryota > Viridiplantae > Streptophyta > Magnoliopsida > Lamiales > Acanthaceae > Hygrophila > Hygrophila difformis. Next base: position 4,614,570 of record JAOANR010000011.1, read on the forward strand.
GTCCATTATTTTCAATCCATTTCCGTGTCTGAAACGGGCATTTGATCGCATTCCGGTCTTATATTAAATAAGAAAGCAGTTGAATTGGACTGATTTATGCATAAGTGTAAAAATAATAAGCTGGTACGAAAAACACAAAAATATGTAATTTTATTACATTTTGTGATGGAAAAATCCAAAAACATGAGAAAAAGAAAAGAAAAGAAAAAAGAATGAAAAAGATGGGCAAAAGAATAAAATAGCCCACAAAAACCAAAAAGATGGAAAAGAAAGAAAAAGCCCACAAAAATGTAAATTTTGGCCCACCAGGCCCAGTAAGTCAAGCCAGTCGCGAGACTAGTACCCAGTCGTGAAGCATAGTCTCACGACTAGGAACAGTCTCGCGACACAAAGAGACAGAAAACAGATGAAGCCAGTCCCTAGACTCCCAGTCGCGAACCATAGTCTAGCAACTGGACCTCCATGACTTAGCAATTTATTTGCAAATTCACCAGTCGTGAGACTCATGTCGCGAGCCTAGGTTCGCGACACAACTTATGGTTTCACGACTGGGTTCCCATCTCTTTTGATTTTCAAAAATTCTGACTTCCAACCCCCATGTCGCGAGACCCCTGTCGTGAGACCATGTCTCACGACACACTTTTTGTCCAGCGACATACATGGCATCCTCTTCCCAAATTTTATTTTCTCCATATCCGATTATTAATTAATTGAACCCTTAAGTCATTAATTAATGATTATGATTAGCAATAATTAAAATCAATAATTATCATGATTAAAGGACCTTTGTTCAATTCTCATTAAAATATTTCTCTATAAACAAAACCTTGATGTCTTAAGCAGATAATCCGGACTGTAATTAATTATGGTACGAAGGATTATTTAACTCATTAATTATGGATTAATTCCATACCCTTGCGTGAGAAACCAATGTTTCTCATGCAAGGCATTTTGTTACCTTTTATTTTTATTTTTATTTTTATTTCATTTTGTCTTTTCCGTAATGTGTGAAATGAGTGATAAAAGATATCCCGAACTAATGTTTGCGAATGGTCCCTTCACCGGGAAGTGAAATAGCTTGTGGTTTGGGTGTTAATTATCATTCATTATTTTGCATGGTCTGGATAGTGGTTGGTGGAAGCTCTGACGAATGGTCCCTTCACCGGGAAGTAAAATAGCTACTCAGCCAACTCCTATCCGGATACAGTTTCTTTTTCTTTATCTTAATTTCCAAACCCAAATTCTAATCTGTAATATGAATCAGTTAATATCTGTCAATATTAGCTGATGATCATTGCAGAGAGGAAACATGTAGGTTTTTATCTGAATTCGCAGACAGTAGAGGCCCAACTGGTAGCGACACTGCCATTATAGGGTTTCTGCTGTCTAAATTCATTCCATCCGAGTAATTGGGAGATTGGATAGCAGATGTTTGCAGTCCACCTGATTATTCTGCCATCATTTTTGCCTTACGGCTACTTCATCTCTGTGTCTCACTTTCTGTCTAAACCCACCATTATATTTTGGGTTAAATTAATTTTACACTTCATTATATCCGTATACATGCTATTATTATATAATTGTTGTGGTCTATAATATTTTGAGATCCTTCCCTTGGACATTAGAAGTCTAGATTTAAACAGATACTGCATATTAAATTTCCAGCAAAAAACTCATTTATAAAATCCGGATCTAAGTAAGGGATAAATTCCTCAGTTATGTCTAGTTCATATTCGATCGAGGGTTAAATTTTTGGGAAATTAGAAGCAGAGTCAGCGATTAGGTCTCATCTAGACTGAAAGGGTCTGTGTTCTTATTGGGAGTCTAGTACTTTTTTAGGGAATGGTTTTCAAATTTTATTATTTTCCAAAATTGCTGTGTGTAGGAAATCTGGCATTAGATATTACACTGAGATGGGGTCCACTTGGATTCAAATACGGTGTGATAGATAATTTTAGAGGAACAACACTCAGGCCTTGGTTATTTTCTAAGATAGGGTTGAGTTCCTTTCAACTGCTATCCTCTTCTGCCAAAGCCTATTTTTGAGTCCTGAGTGAGTGCATCCGGAACGAACTAATTTATTAGTTCGTTTCATTAGTTTGTATCTCATAACCACCCGGAAGGAAGTGAACACTGCGAGTGGTTCATCGAGATTCGGGAATTCTTGATCCACATCCGGTCATCCTGACTGGGGGCTCTTCTTATACTACCAGGGTAACTCTTTTGAAACCTCCGAGTGATAGGATTTTAATGTTTTGTTTACCGCTTTCTTTTAAATGCTTTCTTTAGAGGTCACTCGGATGCATTGAAAGTAGCGAAACTGCTTCTAGGTTTGAGAGTTATGGGATAGTTCAGGCTTAATTAGAAACTTTGGATGTGACATGGGGGAATGATAGCAGTACTTGGCACTTCAATTAATGATTTTTCGGGTGTTGCTTGTCCACTACAGATGAAGTAACATGCCCTGGCCAGGGCAGTTATGAATTTGTGGTATCTTAGAATTTGTGGTCTTAAGAACATGTAAACTCATACTGTAAGTGCCTGTCTGTTAAAGGGAACATAGTACTGAGAGCATGAGAATTAGCTATTTGACAGGATTTTCCCAAACTAAGATCTGTGTATAAAAATGGAAGTTTAACTATATTTTATCTAAATCTTGTCCAATTATTATTCTTTTCTCCCTGTCCCTTTTGTCTACTTATGAATCAGCTTCATAGTTAGCAATAACATAACTTACAGCTTTCTTAGAATAATTTTTACTGCTTCCACATGATAATTTTATCTGCTTTCTAGACCTAATTTTAATTGCTCCTTAGCATAGAATTATCTGCTTTTTAGAACAGTTTTAACATGCTTTGTAGGACAATTTTATCTGTTTTCTTAGTTTAGATTAAATTCCTTCAGTAGATGATCAGTTCAAACTTCAAACTGATTAGAGCAATACGAGCGGAAAATCTAGTAAAACAGTGTGGGATCTGCTTCTATCGTACATCCTCCAGTGAACGATCCGGTCTTTCCTATAAATTACTGCAATTTTTGACACCGTGCGCTTTCTGGCCACAGTTTTTTCTTAAACACGAGTAATAAAAACTTGACAACCTACAAATATATCCTTAATCCCAACTCCATCTTCATAAATCAGTTTCTTTAAATAAAACCTAAACCGGGATTTTTCATTAATCTATTTTTGAAAATACTCGTGTAGCAAGAAATTGTCAAAAGTTTCATGGCGCCGTTGCCGGGGAGGATGCAGCGCCATTTTATTAGAGAACTACATTCCTGATTGCTCATAGTAGCTTATACATATAAATATATATACAACACCGAATCAATTCTAACCTGGGGATTGTACAGGTACTGTCATCGTTGAAACCACTGTTCTATGCAAAAGAGAAAGGAGACACCAGCCGAGATCCCGTTCAACACAGAAATCGAGAAAACAGCCAGACTCCTACGGGCACAGGCTAGAATACGTAAGGAACGGGAAAGGCAGGCACTACTATCTCCAAGTACAAGCAGTGATCTATCTGAAATGACAAACCTTGACATCCCACACATCATACCACCAAACCCACCTCTCCAAAACATTCGAGAGGATCCTGAAGGAACTGATGACGATAACTTGGAAGAACCCCCTCCTCAGATTATTCAGGGAGGTGGGAACCTACCGAATGTCGAACATCAGCCCTTCGAGGCCCCTCCGAATAACCCCAATAACCAAAACTTCCAAAATAACCCCAACTTCCAAAATCAGCAGTATCAGAATCCAAACCAATACAATCCAAACCAATATAATCCAAACCCACAAGATCATAATGACCCAAGAAACTTCTATCCTAACCAGAACTTCAACCCACAAGACCAATACCAAGGGCAGTACCCAGGAGGTCCAGGGAACAATCAGCAGCCCGCTGCTGCTGATTACATGCAGCAAATAGTGGAGCCATACTTGAACGTTCCAGGCAGAGCACCAATAGCAGCAAGGAACTTTGAGCTAAAGCCTGCTTTAATCAATCTAGTGCAGAACAGCCAGTTCGCAGGGGCCAACCATGAGGACCCACACGACCATTTGGCAACATTCTTGGAACTCTGCAACACGATCAAGAACCAGGGCGTTTCGCAGAACACTATTAGGATTATGTTGTTCCCGTTCTCGCTATGCAGTGGAGCAGAAACCTGATATAAGGGCCCGTTTGGATTGGCTTTTGAAAAAAGTAGAAGCCAAAAGCAGAAGCAGAAGTGAAAGCCAAAAGCAGAAGCATGTAACTTTTGTGTTTGGATGGAATGTTTGAAAAGCAGTTTTTTTTCAAAAGTGTGTTTGGATGTGTAAAAGTGAAAAGCACTTTTTAAATGTATAAATTACCAAAAAGAACATGCTACTTAATATGATAATAAGATATATTTATAGTGTAATTTATATTAAGTAATGAGGGTATTTAAGTCTTTGCACAATTTACGAAGTGCTTTTGGCTTCTGCTTTTCGGAGAAGCACCCCCTGGGCTGCTTCTCCCAGAAGTACTTTTGCAGCTTTTCGAGGTGCTTCTGCTTTTTTAAAAAAGCCAAACCAAACGTTTCTTTTTCCCCAAAAGTGCTTTTGGCAGAAGCAAAAGCCAAAAGCACCTGTGTAGAAGCCAATCCAAACACCCTCTAAGTCAATGCCGGTGAATCAGAGGAGTAGCTGGGAGGATATAGTGAGAAATTTCTTGGTAAAGTACTTTCCAGAGTGGAAGATAGATGAGGGAAGGTTGAAAATTTCTGAGTTTAAGATGAAACCAGAAGAATCTTTGTATGATGCGAAGGAGAGATTCATGAATCTGTTAAGGAAGTGTCCTCAGCACGGTTTTCAGGGATGGGAGCAGTTAAAGAAATTCTACAATGGGCTGACACCGGTATGGAAGCATATGTTGGATGCAGGAGGAGGACAGCACCTATTACACATGCCCATGGATCAAGCATAGGTTAAAATTGAGACAATGAGTGTAAATCGGTATGTACTAAATGATGATAATGTTAATGATACCCCTCCCCGTGGACTTTGTGCTGTAGGTACAGCAGAAAAAACAGATTTTGAAAAGCTGCAAGAGCAGGTGGCGGCATTGTCTGTCAATCAGGAAGCCGGAAGTTCTGCTCAAGGACAACAAACAGATGTAATATGTGGACTGTGTCAGGGTGCTCACGCAACTGACACGTGTGAACAGGTTACAGCTGAAAGCTGTAATTTTGCAGGAGCTTTCCCAAACCGACACCCGAATCTATCTTACTCCAACAACAATGCCCTCAATTCCCACCTTTTGAACAAGGCACAACAATTAAATCCACAGCAGAATCAAGGATTCGTTCAGAACAGAGGCCAGAATTTTCAAAACCAGAACCAAAATTTCCAACCCCAAATCCAACAAAGACCCTCTCAGAACTTTCAGCAGCATAACCAAAATTTCCAGAACTTCCAGCTCCAATTTGTACCCAATCAAGGCCAGTGGAACCAAAACCAAATTCAGAATCAGGTTCAAAAGCCACCATCAAGGCTGGAGAACTTGATGACTGATTTTATCACAAGCCAAAAGGAGATCAATTCCCAACTGCAGGCCTCCATAAGGAATGTGGAGACCCAAGTAACTCAGATGGCAAGTGAACTACAGAAGAGGGACAAGGGAGCATTGCCAAGTGCTGCGGAGAATAACCCGCAGTGCAAAGCAATAACTCTGAAATCTGGAAAGGTGTTGGCTGGTCCAAAAGGAAATAATACTGGAAAGGAATCTGAGAAGGATGATACTGTTGATGAGGAAGCAAATGATGCAGAAAAAGAAAGAGCCGAACTGCAGACTGAAGTTGCATCAGACAAGGCTAAAAATAGTAATGGTGAAAGTACAACTTCTGCCCCTTTACCACCAAAACATGATAAATTTTTGCCAAGGGTCCCGTACCCAACGCGTCTAAAGAATAAAGAACAGGATCTTAAGTTTGAAAAATTTCTGAAAAGACTGCAAGAAGTTGAGATCACCATACCTTTGATTGAAATGATCTCTGAATTGCCAACCTATGCTAAGTTCTTAAAAGAAATGATTACAGGCAAAAGAAAGGTTGAGCATGAAAAACTGGTGGTACTCAACAGTACTTGCAGTGCAATCATCCAAAGGAAGCTGCCTGAGAAGAAAGAAGACCCTGGCTGCTACACTCTACCGATCCGGATTGGCCAGGTCAATGCTGGAAAAGGATTGTGTGATCTCAGATCCAGCATCAACGTCATGCCATTAGCCATGGCTAAGCGTCTCAAGCTTGGAGTTGTGGAGCCAATCAAAATGAGGCTACAACTTGCAGACAGGTCGATCACACAGCCAATCAGGATCTTGAAAGATGTAATAATCAGGGCTGGCAGTACCCCATTTCCAGTGGACTTCATCATTCTGGACATCGAGGAGGACTCCGACATGCCTCTCATTTTGGGAAGGCCATTTTTGGCCACGGGCGGAGCCTTGATCGATGCCAAATCTGGGAAGGTGACGCTCCGTGTAGATGGAGATGAGGTTGTCTTCGACATGGCTCAACTACAGAAATATCCAAACGACAGTTCTTGTTTTTCATTTGACGATGTAATAGTTAGGAGTGAGGGAGAGCTAGACTCTGACAATGGGATTGTAATGATGATGGATGAACTTTCAAAGCAGGTACTGAAGCCTGCAAGCGTGGAGCACGAAGGATGCAGCGCCGTTTACTTCACCGATCCCGGAACTGGGGATTTGGAGGAGTTTGGCGGCGCCCAATTCCATGAAGACGCCGACCAAAAGGAGGCGGATCCTATACTGATGCAGGATCCGAAAGGTAAATCTGATATCTTGCCACCCATTTCTAAAAAATTACTTCCATCTGTGGAATGCCCACCAGAGCTAGAACTAAAAATGCTACCGGACCATCTTAAGTATGCGTTTCTCGCTGAACATAAAATGTTACCGGTAATTGTGTCAGCTAAGCTGACACAAGATCAAGAAAATGCTCTGGTGGGAGTGCTTAAAAAATATGTGCGTGCAATCGGTTGGACCATTTCTGACATCAAAGGAATAAGCCCTTCTGTTTGTATGCACAAGATTTTGATGGAGGAGAGTTTCAAACCTTCGCGCCAGCCCCAACGACGTTTGAACCCACCCATGCAGGAAGTGGTAAGAAAAGAGGTGATCAAGCGTTTAGACGCTGGTATCATCTATCCGATTTCTGACAGCAAATGGGTTAGTCCCGTGCAGGTCGTTCCGAAGCGGGGTGGGATGTGCATTACCAAGAATGAACAAGGAGAGGAAATTGCAACAAGGCCAGTCACCGGATGGAGAGTCTGTATAGACTATCGAAATCTGAACGAAGCCACTCGCAAGGACCATTTTCCTTTACCATTTATTGATCAAATGTTGGAACGGTTGGCGGGAAGGGAATTTTATTGTTTTTTGGATGGATATTCAGGTTATAATCAAATTGTGATCGCCAGTGACGATCACAAAAAAACAACTTTTACATGCCCTTATGGCACTTTTGCCTATAGGCGCATGCCTTTTGGATTATGCAATGCACCTGCAACTTTTCAAAGATGCATGATGTCGATTTTCTCTGAATTTATCAAAAAATGCATTGAAGTCTTCATGGATGACTTCTCTGATATGGAGATACGTTTGATGATTGTCCGACCAATCTTGCTAAAATTTTAAAGAGATGTGAGGACACTAACTTGGTTTTAAACTGGGAAAAGTGCCATTTTATGGTCACTGAGGGCATAGTGTTAGGTCACCGCATCTCACGTGCAGGCATCGAGGTTGATCCGGCCAAGGTCTCCATCATTTCCAATCTCCTTCTCCCCAATTCAATAAAATCGGTTAGGAGTTTCTTAGGGCATGCCGGTTTTTACCGGAGGTTCATTAATGATTTCTCTAAAATTTCCAAGCCGCTCACTAACTTTCTTTGTAAAGAAAATTCTTTTGTAATAAATGAAACGTGTGTCCAAGCCTTTGACACGCTCAAAAAGATGTTGGCTTCTGCTCCAATTGTACAACCACCCGATTGGTCACTGCCATTCGAGGTGATGTGTGATGCAAGCGGTCTTGCAGTGGGTGCAGTTTTAGGGCAACATAAGGACGGGAGACATTGCGTAATTCATTAAGCAAGTCATGCCTTGAATGAATCCCAAATAAACTACACCACTAAAGAAAAAGAGATGTATCATGTAGTCTTTACGTTTGACAAGTTCTGAAAGTATCTTATTGGTACAAAGACTATAGTGTATACTGACCACAGTGCACTCAGATACTTTTTCAGCAAGCAAGACGCAAAACCTCGTTTAATCAGGTGGGTGCTATTGCTGCAGGAGTTTGATATCGTAATAAAAGATAGGCGAGGTCCAGATAACGGTGCTGCTGACCACTTATCTCGATTAGAAAATGATAAAAATGAAAAAGCCGTCAATGAAGAATTTCCAGACGAACAGTTGTTCGCATTGCACTTACACGACAAGCTTGTCCATGGTTTTTCGATATTGCTAACTTCTTGGCATGCGGAATAACCTCACCATTCCCGAATGATTATCATAGGAGAAGGTTCCACCAGGTAGCAGCAAACTACTTCCGGGAAGAACCTTATCTCTTCAAACACTATGCCGATTCAATAATCAGGCGATGTGTGACTGAGCATGAAGCTTATCAAAATGTCAGAAAATGCCATGAATTAGAGTATGGAGGTCACCACGGTCCCACTCAAACGGCCCATAAGGTCCTCGAGTGTGGATTTTAGTGGCCTCACATCTATGAGGATTGCAAGACATTTGTGAAAGCTTGCGACAGGTGCCAAAGGCTGGGAAACATTTCTAAGAGGGATGAGATGCCGCAAAACGGAATTTTCACTCTTGAGATTTTCGATGTTTGGGGTATTGACTTCATGGAACCGTTTCCACCATCTGGTGGAAACCAGTACATTTTGGTAGTTGCCGATTACGTGTCCAAATGGGTCGAGGCTGTCGCATTACCAACCAATGATGGTAGCCAAGTCATAAAGTTCCTCAAGAACAATATTTTTAATCGATTTGGCATACCTAGGGTGATAATATCTTATGAAGGAACACATTTTGTTAATAAATCCTTTGAGAACCTAATGCTTAAAACTGGTATCCTCCATAAGATAGGCACGCCTTATCATCCCAGACAAGTGGTCAAGTCGAGGTATCCAATCGCGAGATCAAGCATATACTCGAAGCCACTGTCGGGAGAACCCGTAAGGATTGGGCACGTAAGCTCAATGATGCTCTATGGGCATATCGTGCAGCGTATAAGACTCCCATTGGGATGTCTCCATGCAGGCTTATCTTCGGAAAAGCTTGTCATTTGCCCGTAGAGTTAGAGCATAAAGCTTATTGGGCCGTTAAAATGCTTAATTTCGATCCGAAAGTTGCTCAGGGCAAGCGCAAGTTGGACCTCAATGAAATTGAGAAAATACGAGCGCAGGCTTATGAAAGCTCTCGGATTTATAAAGAGCTGACCCAGAAGTTGCATGATCGCAGGATAAATCCAAACATTTCTATATTGGCCAAAACGTTTTACTGTTCAATTCTAGGTTGAAGCTGTTCCCCGGAAAGCTGAGATCCAGATGGGAAGGGCCGTATGAAGTGCTGGAAGTATTTAAGAGCGGTGCAGTCAGGATCCGAACTGACAAGGGTGATCTGGTGGTGAATGGACATAGACTGAAAGAATACATTGGACAATTCGATCCGGAAAAAGAGAGCCAAGCAGTGGCAGACCCGGCTTACACTCAATAAAAACAACATTAAAATTATAAAAATTTCATTTTATGTATAGATGCACTGCTTTATTTTCAGAATCAGAAAGTATCCAAAAATCAATTAAGTATTTAGAGTACTAAGACTCTAAATGTGAGGATGTTGATATTTGGAGAAAATCTAATGTGTTTAATTTATCTGTCTTGCAGAAATTCCGAAACCACCAAAAAGATGGAGCAGAAAAATAGCACGGAAAACCAGGTTCCCGGTTGGATTAATTCCATGAATTTAAGAAAATAATTCCTGAAATTAAAGCAATTCAAAATCCGGAATAATTTTTACAAACAAAAGGAATTGATCCAACCTATTATTATGCAAGTGGATTATTTAATTTCCAGCCCAGTATTTTGAATTTATTTGGACTGAATTTATTCAGATCCAAATCAAATGAAATGGACTCAGGCCCAATATCACACTGGGGCCCAGTCCATGAATATTTGAAAATTCAAAAACCTAGTCGCGGAACTAGGCACCAGTCGCGAGACCATGTCTCACGACTGAGTGGTAGTCTAGCGACTGAGGTCCCCAACTCTCAGTCCAGAGCCCCAGTCGCTAAGTAAAGGTCTAGTCGTGAGACCATGTCTCACGACTGGGACCAAGTCTAGCGACTGGGTCCCTAAACCCTTCTCTATCCCAGTCGCAAGACAACACAACCCAGTCGCGAGACTATGTCTCACGACTGGGGTTGAGTCTAGCGACTGGCCACTTAACCCTCTCTCATCTTTTCAACCAGTCGCGAGACATGGTCTCACGACTGTCTCTGAGTTTCACGACAACCATTCTCACTTGGCCCCACTACTTTTTAAATCCTGTCGTGATACCCCCCCGAGACATGGTCTCGCGACTGGTTTTTAGTTCTGCGACTCCTCTAATGTCGCTAGGCCCCAGTCGTGGAACCCAGTTCCACGACATGGGCTAGGGTTTCACGACTGGGCCATTCGTATTTAACCCCCCCTCCCTCTTCTTCTTCTTCTTCCTCCTTACTTCTCCAACACTTAGCCTTTTTTCGAAAACTCTCTCGACCTGAACCCTCTTTTCCCGAAGAACACCAAGTGTTCCTCGCACTCTTTCACTCCATTTCCAAGGGAAACTCTGCCCAATTCTCGCAAAAATCATCAATGGCGTCCTCATCTTCTAAAGCCGAGCCCTGGTAAGCATTGCTCACCCTGATTCTCGCGAACTCAGTACCCCCTGTTCTTGCAATTTTTAGGGATTTTTGTTGTTATTATGCAGTAATGTGTAAATAGGTACTGTGGTGTTCTGTTTTGGTGATTTGAGTCCGATTTTGTGGATTAGAAGTTGTGGGCATTGATTATGTGAGTCCTTTATTATGGTGGGTGTTTTCCGAAGCATGTGTAGAAGGCTGGGGAGCGTTTTCTATAGATTTAGAGATTTGGGATAGTCGAAGCATGATTGGGGGTATGATTTTCTGAGCCCAGGGTTGCATCGAGAACATAGCAGCAACTAGGGTTAGAAAGCGCCATTGTTAAATTTTTGATTTCTCAGGGTTCTTGGGTGATTTTCTGCTAATATCTTGTCCTGTTCCAGTAACTTTGTGCTGTGGTATTGTAAAATTTTCTCATAATTCACAATCTGTGTTGTTTTTGCCCTAATTGGAGGTGTCTCTGAACCTCAAATCTAGAAAACCAATGAGCATGTGGGTATTTTTTAATATCTTATTCTTGTTGGTTAAGTGTTAGTGATTCTGTGATTGAAAAGCATATTTGATTCATTGAGTTCTGCAGTAAAGCATGCCAATCTGTTTGATCCTTTGTTTTTGATAAGTATGAACTTTGATCTTGTGTTGGTATTATTTTGGATGTTCCTTGCATGCCGATACAGGCATTAAATGCTGATTTCCATGTTAGTATCCTGTGAATAATTATGACAGTCTGTATAAAGTGTGTGCTTGTTTAGTTTTGGCATCCCCTGCACACCAAACCTTTTCAAAACCCCTTTCTGAAAAAGCTTTTTTCACAAAAGACAAATAGTTGGTGGTAATAAAGTTTGACTTGGTGTTTTTGGTTCCCAATGGAACTAAAAGTGTGAGTTAGATAGCAGTAATTTTTGTCACTTATAACTGCTATCACTTTTCAAAAATCCAAAATGGGGCCACTCACACCCCACTTTTTATTTAATAAAAACAAGTCAACTTTTAAAAAAATTAAAAATAGTGTTTGCAAAATTTTTGAGAATGCTTTAACTGTCCAAAACAGTCCAAGCGATCCGGAAATAGCAAATCCATCTCGCCACGTCTCCACTGCACATTCCAAATTCGAGCATCCATTCCATTCATCGCATCTCACTCCATTTTCAACAAGTGCCTCGAACTTGTTTAATAAAATTGAGAAAATCAAACATTTTGGGACCAATGGCCCATTAAAAAAAATTCTTGGTCCAATGACCATTTTATTTTCTCTTTTGGACTCAATAGTCCAAATCAAAAATATTTTTTTAGGTCCAATGACCTCAGTTCTAATAAATTATTGTTATTTAAATTTGTAGTTGTAAATGTTGTTATTTATATGCCTTGTAATAAAATTCAAGAATAATCAAATAAATCACATTTCGAGCAAAGCTCAAAATGTGACGATGTTGATATTTAACTTGAATGATGTTATGAAAATTATAAAAACTTGATTGTATTTAATCTTCTCTATCTTTCTCAGGAACGAAAAGGTTATTAAATCAGGCATTCTATTGCCTGATTGTACATTAGAGGCGGCAGCATATGAAGCTTCGACAGACAGAATCGAGATCAAACAAATGAGGGAGGCTATCATGAAAGAACATTCGGAGCCTTTAGATCATACCACAGAAGCTGTATTAGACCTCCCACCAGGTTGGAACGTGAACATTCTCCCAGAGAATAGAACCGAAGCGGTAACCTCCATCGAAAGGGATTTCTTCCATTATATAAAGATGTTTTGGAAGAGGATGATGGACCATGCTCGAGAGGATACACTGACTACCCCAAGAGTGCACCATGAGCAAATCCAGCTGAAATTCAAGGAACTTGTGGCATATGGAGAAGGCATGTGGAGCGGGGAACGAGGGATAAGGCTTTGGTAGATTTTGATATTATAATCCCAAACCAGCCAATTGATCCGCAGGTGCGGATGGCCTTCATAGACAAACAGATCGATATAAGCAGAATTCTAAACAGCCGAGTGATCATGATGCATGAGTCATTTCCTTTCAAGTGGAATCCCTATCTATTTGAGGGGAGGGGGCCTGAAGAACAAAGATGGATCACTGAACAGGCACGCCTCCGGCACCGTGAACTCAGTTACAATTTGCATAAACGCCTCAAGGATGCTGAACATTTTGAACAGACCCGCAATACCTCGCTGCTGCAATCCATGACAAAGATGATTAAGGATGCAAGGCAACAGTGGGAGGATCTCACATATGTTTAGGGTAAAGGCTATTCAAGCATTACAAAATCTTTCTAGATAAAGGAGTGGAGCTGCCTGCAGAAGATGAGTTTGAGTCAGTCTTCACGCAGAGGAAATATGGATCATTTGAAACGACCAAGGACACTGAACTTCCTGAGCACATCGCTGTACTGAGGGAACAACTGATTGTAGATATACACAAGGGCAGCTAGAAGCCAATCAAGAAGCATGAGAGACAGTTCCAGTAGATGTCAGAAGCTGAGGCTGGAACTTATCTCAATTTCAACTTTGCCCAAGACATGTCATATCTGGAGGGGCTTCAGAAAGATCTGGTGGGAGCAATGCTGGATAAGTATCGAGCGTCCTACCTGGAGCTTATAATGGAGATGGATAAGGAGGCGCTTCGATACTGTAATGACAAAAAAGTGAAACAAAAGATCTTGCATTACAATCATAATATCCGGAGCAAGTTTTGCAAAAAGATAAAAGCGGACTGGGAAGCCAGCTGGTGCGAATCACTCTCCGGAGCTTCGTTGAGGACTTCTTAAAGCATGCTGAAAAACAACTGGGCTATGAGGACGAGCCAAATGTTGACAAAGAAACCGGAGAGAACCCAGACGCTATTATTGATGAATACATTTCCACACCCCCACCAGAAGAGCCCACAGTACAGCAGGAGCCAGTTCCAACTTCCATGCCCACTGCTCCCGTGCCTCCCATACAGCCAGTGGAATCTAAAGTTCCACTGCTGCCGAACCTCCTGTACAGCCCATACAAGCTGAAATGCAAGCATCTGTTGCCACTGAACCGAAAATCCAGCCTGAGCCTCAAGTTCAACCAGAAGAAGGTTGGTGAAACTAGTTGAAAAGGAGAAAGGTGGACGGGCACCTGCACCAAAAGTTGTTATTAAAGAGCCCGAGCCACAGGCTAAGAAGATTGCTGAACCTGTCAATCCTGCTGACAAAGGGAAAAGTAAAATGCCAGAGCCTCCCATGAAGAAAAAAGATCAGATTGCCTATGACGCTGAACTGGCTAAGAAATTCCAAGAAGAAGAAGATGCCAAACTGGCTGAGCAAGAAAAAATAATTGAGGAAGGAGTAGAGAAGGCCCGAGAGGCCGAGAAAGAAAGACGAAGGGCAAAGAGGTTAGCTGATGAGAAGGAGAGGCTAGAAGAGGAAAGGATTGAAAAAGAAAAGAAAGCAGCTGAGGATGAGCTGATCTTGAAAAACATTCAAAAGACGAAGGATGAGGAAGCTGCAAGGAAGTTGCACGCTGAATTGGAAAGTACAAGATCTGGGAATATTGAGAAGGAGAAGAAAGAAGAGGATGATGAGCTGAAAATCACAGGTGAAGTACAAGGGCAAGGACTGAAAATCAAGAAAGAGCCAACTGCCTGGACTGGTCCTACTGCACACACTGACGAAACCATCCGGGCAGACATAAGAAAGAGACTAAATGAACAAATAGAAACCAGAATCGATGAAGGAAAGGAGCCTGAAGAAATTCGTTATCAAACAGAAGTGTCCCGAATCATCGATCCTCTTGTCGGAACAGCTAGAATTGAAGCCATCATCGCTCCAGAAGGTCCATCTGGGACTGAGAAGAGAAGGAAAGTTGTGATAGGAAAACATGATGAACCAGAGGAAAGCGTCCCAGCGAGAGTAGAACCGACCACATTGTCAGAAATAGTGAAGGAAAAAATTGATGAGCAGCAGGCTGTTGCTGAAAAAGGCAAATTGCAAGGGAGGAAGAAGAGAAAGAAGCTCAAGAAGAAGAGCGAGAATTCATGGAAGCTGTGGCACCAATTTTCCAACGTCCCATTGGACGAGCTGCAATGGAGGAGGAGGAGGTATCAACTAATGTTGATGACCTATATTTTCCTGTACCTTCATTTCCTGTACCTGTAAATTGTGAACTCAATACAATGAAAAATATAATAAAACAGGTTGAGGCGGAACCGAGTCAAAGGGAGCAGGAAGCAGAATCGGCTAATGAGCCCGCAGAGGAGGAGGATGACCCAACAGATTGCCATACCAGTGAAGACCTAGAATCAACTGGTTCTGTTAGACCAGATGAATTCTGGTCTGAGAACACTATAAGAAACCGGATGGGGATTTCAAAGCAGTTTGACGAAAAGGCCTTGAACAATGCAGACTTGGAGATAAAGTTCAATGGGCGAATAGAAGGGGCTGAAAGATATGCGAGAATGTACAAAATGATCGTACCAGATAAAGGATTCAGCCTTGATTTTGTGCTCCACCCCACAATCGAAACATTCTTCCGAAATAAAGAATGGGGGAACTTCATGTTGCACAACGAAGAAGATGGCCTCGTAGAGCTAACTCGAGAATTCTTCTGCAACATTGAAGCTAGAAGCAAGAAGACATGGATTCGGGGTCATGTGATAGACATCTCCCTTGAGTGGTTGAATACATTCTTTGAGACCCCGGACATCCGAGATGAATTCCCCGTTGGAGAAATTTTGATGAAAAGAGGAAAAACAAAGAAAACTGCATTGTATTCGGCCTTGGCGAATAGCATGACAAGGGTGCCCACTCCGGACCACACATTCGATGTGAATTGGCTGCAATTGCACTTCATGCCAACATACGAGTTTTACATGTCCAAGATCCGGCCAAGTTCGCATCCCCACACTACATCTGGAAGCATTCTCATGGGCCTCGCGAAGCTGTGGCACGGATTGAAGATAAATGTAGGAAGGCATGTATTTGAAGTTCTGACGACCCGGATAGAAGACAAGCAAGTCTTGTGCTATCCAAATCTGATCCGAAGAATCTGCATAAATCAGGGCGTCAATCTAAGTGCTTTTGCAACCGACAAACAAGGGTGAACGCCCCCCCCCCCCCCCCATCCGAGTTCTAAACATTCCTCTGCGTGGTAAGATTGCATATTCTCTGCCCCAACTACCCGGCGATTTAGATGTTCAGTCCTCGTTCATATCCGGTGATCAAGCAGTCTCCACAAGAAAGAGAATTAGGCCGTCTAGGGCAAAGAAGGGAACAAAGAAAGCCCGTACTGATGCGGGACCTTCGACTACAGTGCAAGACGAGCCTCAGCCAGAACAGATGGAGATTCCAATTCCACCCCAAGCTCAGCCTCCTCAAATGCCCCCCCGGCAAGCTAAAATATCTCACAACATCCTGCCAACTCACATGTGGTTGAAATTGTGAGCACAATACGCAAGACCATGACTGAATGCGTCAAGCAATTGGCAGATGTTATCATTCTTGGAAGAGAGGAAGACAGAAGAGTCAGGCTAGAGAAAGAGAAGAGAAAAGAAGAAGAAAAAGGAGAAGAGAGGAGAAGGGAAGAATTCAGACGGCTCTTGTTGGAAAGAGAAGAAAGACAGCATCGAGAGAGGATGGAAAACGAAGAGCGACAATAAAAAATGATGGAGATGGTGATGACCGCATTAATCCAGCAGCTCCCAAAACCGCCACCTCCTCCAACAGACGGTGTTGGACCTTCGACTCAACCGCAGGATCCAAAAGAATGAGTCTATCCCGATCCTATTCAGTTTGATCTTAAATGTAAACATATAATAAGAGAATTTCATATCATTTGTGCAAGTTTGATCTAATTGCATTGAAATCTCTTGTAATCGATGTATTTAATGCTTTCCACAAAGGAATTTTGCAGTCCAAAAACAATTTTATTTTTGAAAAGATGTCTGACAGTCCGAGATGAATAAGTGACTGGCAGGCCAAAAATATACTGTTGACATACTTTGTATGTTAACAGTGCCTCTTTTACTGCTTTAAATTAAATAACCAGAAAAAGCATGCATAAACCTGCTCTAAATTCACATGTTGAATTTAGGCTTGTGATTAAATTTTCAAACTTTTAAATTGGGATAATATAATTGAAAACACGCATTAAATGGATTCCTAAGGTTTTGAGCTATAAAAATTTAATGATGCGACCATCTTGTTAGGTAATAAATCTGCATGTTGAAAATTTCGATTGAATAAATTGTTAGAATTAAGCTTAGATTAAATTTAAGAATATTGTATGACATGAATCAATCCAACCTTGTGAGATTTGAGCCATGGGTCACTTTTAATCATTTATTTTCTTTGATGTGTGAATCAATTTAATTAAAGGAAACTAGAACTTGCAGTTTAGACCGATTCAAGACCATGCCATGTTCCCGAAATCGAGCATATGATCGAGGCACTTAGAAAACCAAACTTTTGGCATTCGTTTGAAATCCAAACCTAAAAATATTTTCTCTTTAGGATTAACCACTTTGAGCCTTTAAGCCTAATTTTTCTTTGAAACCCACTATACTTTCCTAGCCTTCTAAAAAGACCAAAATATTCAACCCAAGTGGACAAGGATAAATTCTATCAAAGACATTAAATTTGTGATTATAAAAAAATGTTTAATTCGGTACTCAATAAACCGATTCAAAAAAAAGAAAAAGAAAAAGAAAAATATCGAGTTTCATTCAACAAGACTAAATTGCAAATGACAAAGCAATTAGACATAGTCTAATTTCATACAATAGAAAAAGAAAAGCAAAAGAAAAAGAAGAAAGAAATAATTGATGATCATCAATTTTAACTAAAAATGCCAAGTTACGATGGAATAATCTCTTGCCAGTTCTAAGCCTAATAAATTCTCTTTCCTACCAAATGATACAACCGTATGCCCCGTTATAACCTTAAATAAGACATCATTATCTCGATTTGAAGAAACGAGCCGGTGGCGAGTTGGTCTGATTGCAAGCTTATGGAAAAATTCAATTAAAGTTGATTTTGAGCGTTCTTGATTAAACCCACTTGAGAATGAGTGAATTTTCCGATTCTACCATATGTGAGACTCTATTTCATTAAGTCTGTTCATGTCATACCTCAATTCTAATTTTTAATCTTTGAGTCTTTCAAACATGATATTCATGAAGTGTGACAATAATGATTGATTTGTAGGCCCGAATTTAGTAAGCAAGTATAATTTCATTAAACACTGCAATCAAGGGAATTTAATACTTGTAGTTTTTTATTGTCTTATCCTAATCCAAAAAGAGTGTAATTTATGAAGCCACGAAAATGAATTGAATATGCAGAGTCCGTGTTCCAAGGAACATTGACTCTGACTGCTCGGGGACGATCAATATTAAATGTGAGGATGTTGATAATGGCCAGAAATGTCAATTATTTTCAATCCATTTCCGTGTCTGAAACGGGCATTTGATCGCATTCCGGTCTTATATTAAATAAGAAAGCAGTTGAATTGGACTGATTTATGCATAAGTGTAAAAAAATAAGCTGGTACAAAAAACACAAAATATGTAATTTTATTACATTTGGTGTTGGAAAAATCCAAAAACATGAGAAAAAGAAAAGAAAAGAAAAAATGAATGAAAAAGATGGGCAAAAGAATAAAATAGCCCACAAAAACCAAAAAGATGGGAAAAGAATAAAATAGCCCACAAAAACCAAAAAGATGGGAAAAGAAAGAAAAAACCCACAAAAATATAAATTTTGGCCCACTAGGCCCAGTAAGTCAAGCCAGTCGCGAGACTAGTACCCAGTCGTGAAGCGTAGTCTCACGACTAGGAACATTCTCGCGACACAAAGAGACAGAAAACAGATGAAGCCAGTCCCTAGACTCCCAGTCGCGAACCATAGTCTTTCGACTAGGGGCAGTCTAGCGACACACCAACCAAATGAAGAAGGAGAAGCCAGTCCGGAACCTCCAGTCCCAAGACCCCAGTCGCGAAACATGGTCTCGCGACTGGGTGGAGTTTCACGACGCACAGACCAATTAAAGGCGAAGTCAGTCCCAAGATACCCAGTCGCTAGACTCCCAGTCGCGAGGTATGATCTCGCGACTGGGGTGAGTCTAGCGACACAGAAGGCAAACCGGAGACCCAGTCCGGAGAGTCTCACGACTGGGCGTGGAGTCTTGCGACATGCAGCTAAGTCTCACGACACAAGTCATGGTTGTGATGTGTGTGAGCCTCACGACACGTGTGGGCCTCGGATCAAGGCCCATGGGCCTAGGGTTTTACTTCTATAAATAGAGGGTGATCCCTATGTGCTCGGAGTTAGAATTACATTTTCTTGAAGACAGAAGCAAGAAACTCTTTCTTAGGTAGTTTAGTTTGGATTTAATTATTTTTTTTTTGTATTATTTAAATTTCTGTTATAGTTTAGCTTAGTTAGCTTTTAAATTCATGTTTGTTCTTCATTTCAGTAGCTAGGTAGCCACTTTCTACCATGTTTTCTTTTCTAAACTCTTGTTTTAGGGTTTGAAATACCCAAATGATGGGTATTATCAAACCCATTAATAAAAATGGAAAGTTAATCTTAAATGTGTCCCAAAAAAATAAAGTGGGTGTTCTAAACCCATGGATCTACTGCTTTCATTTTCTTTTTGGTCATTTGATCTTTATTTTCCATTTTTAACCTACTGTTCTTATTTTGGACCATGATCATGCATTATGTGTGTTAAAACCTTAGATTAGGATTATGCTTTATTTTTAAATGGTGTTTTAAATAGATTTATATTTTTGTTCAAGCATATTCTTGTTAGATTCAAATTATGTTTGGTTATTTTGGGTTAGAATAGCTTTTTGATCTGAAATGGGGTGGTATCACGCTGTTTGCATGCTACTGTTCCTTTTTCTGACATGTGTCCTGAACCTCGTCCAAGTCGCTAACCGCCTCCAGTTGTGAGACCACGTCTTGCGACTGGAGGGTAGTCTTGAGACATGGGTGTCCCAGGACACTTGTCTTTATTTTTAAAACCCCAGTCGTGAAGCAATCCTGTCGTGAACCCACGGTTCACGACACACTTTTCATGCTTAGCGACTAGGGACCCGAAACCCGTGTAATTTCACTCTGTAAGGCTCTAGTCGTGAGACTCCTGTCGTGAGACCATGTGTGGTCTCACGACACAACTATGAGTCTCACGACTGGGAATTATGCCTTAGTAAAATTTTGAGAAAATTCCCAGTCGCTAGACTATCCTATCGTGAGACCACGTCTCACGACACACTTTCAGTCTCGCTACTGGGAGGCCATATACTTATTGTTTATTTTATAAAAATTTCCAGTCGCTAGACCATCCTGTCG
Source organism: Hygrophila difformis (assembly GCA_030278955.1). NCBI lineage: Eukaryota > Viridiplantae > Streptophyta > Magnoliopsida > Lamiales > Acanthaceae > Hygrophila > Hygrophila difformis. Next base: position 4,634,873 of record JAOANR010000011.1, read on the forward strand.
TGAGACCACGTCTCACGACACACTTTTGAGTCTCGCGACTGGGAACCAAAACACTTAGAATATTTTGTTAGGTCATGTTGGTCGTTAGACTCCTGTCGTGAGATCATGTCTCACGACACAATTCAAGTCTAGCGACTGGACCTCCATGACTTAGCAATTTATTTGCAAATTCACCAGTCGTGAGACTCATGTCGCGAGCCTAGGTTCGCGACACAACTTATGGTTTCACGACTGGGTTCCCATCTCTTTTGAATTCCAAAAATTCTGACTTCCAACCCCCATGTCGCGAGACCCCTGTCGTGAGACCGTGTCTCACGACACACTTTTTGTCTAGCGACATACATGGCATCCTCTTGCCAATTTTTATGTTTCTCCATATCCGATCATTAATTAATTGAACCCTTAAGTCATTAATTAAAGATTATGATTAGCAATAATTAAAATCAATAATTATTATGATTAAAGGACCTTTGTTCAATACTCATTAAAATATTTCTCTATAAACAAAACCTTGATGTCTTAAGCAGATAATCCGGACTGTAATTAATTATGGTATGAAGGATTATTTAAGTCATTAATTATGGATGAATTCCATACCCTTGCGTGAGAAACCAATGTTTCTCATGCAAGGCATTTTGTTTCCTTTTATTTTATTTCATTTTGTCTTTTCCGTGATATGTGAAACGAGTGATAAAAGATATCCCGAACTAATGTTTGTGAATAGTCCCTTCACCGGGAAGTTAAATGGCTCGTGGTTTGGGTGTTAATTATCATTCATTATTTTGCATGGTCTGGATAGTGGTTGGTGGAAGCTCTGGCGAATGGTCCCTTCACCGGGAAGTAAAATAGCTACTCAGCCAACTCCTGTCCGGATACAGTTTCTTTTTCTTTATCTTAATTTCTAAACCCAAATTCTAATCTGTAATATGAATCAGTTAATATCTGTCAATACTAGCTGATGATCATTGCAGAGAGGAAACATGTAGGTTTTTATCTGAATTCGCAGATAGTAGAGGCCCAACTGGTAGCGACACTGCCATTATAGGGTTTCTGCTGTCTAAATTCATTCCATCCGAGTAATTGGGAGATTGGATAGCAGATGTTTGCAGTCCACTTGATTATTCTGCCATCATTTTTTTCTTACGGCTACTTCATCTCTGTGTCTTACTTTCTGTCTAAAACCACCATTATAGTTTGGGTTAAATTAATTTTACACTTCATTATATCCGTATGCATGCTATTATTATATAATTGTTGTGGTCTATAATATTTTGGGATCCTTCCCTTGGACATTAGAAGTCTAGATTTAAACAGATACTGCATATTAAATTTCCAGCAAAAAACTCATTTATAAAATCCAGATCTAAGTAAGGGATAAATTCCTCAGTTATGTCTAGTTCATATTCGATCGAGGGTTAAATTTTTGGAAAATTAGAAGCAGAGTCAACGATTAGGTCTCATCTAGATTGAAAGGGTCTGTGTTCTTATTGGGAGTCTAGTACCTGTTTAGGGAATGGTTTTGAAAATTTATTATTTTCCAAAATTGTTGTGTGTAGGAAATCTGGCATTAGATATTTACACTGAGATGGGGTCCACTTGGACTCAAATACGGTGTGATAGATAATTCTAGTGGAACAACACTCAGGCCTTGGTTATTTTCTAAGATATGGTTGAGTTCCTTTCAACTGCTATCCTCTTCTGCCAAAGCCTATTTTTGAGTCCTGAGTGAGTGCATCCGGAACGAACTAATTTATTAGTTCGTTTCATTAGTTTGTATCTCATAACCACCCGGAAGAAAGTGAACACAGCGAGCGGTTCATCGAAAGAAGAAGTAGCTGGAATTGATAGATAGAGATCCCTCAAAGAATAGCTGGTTTATCCTAGAATAGGCTTTCTCTACAAATAAAGCTTTTCAGGATTTCTTTTGATTAGGCACTTTAACCATTCAGCCATGGATGCTTAGCTTAACCGTTCTTCTCCTTAGTGCTCCCATTTTGATCTTGGTTTCTTTTTTAAGTAAATACGAATTTGAACCAAAAGGTGTTGACACATCCGGTCATCCTAACTGGGGGCTCTTCTTATACTACCAGGGTAACTCTTTTGAAACCTCCGAGTGATAGGATTTTAATGCTTTCTTTACCGCTTTCTTTTAAATGCTTTCTTTAGAGGTCACTCAGATGTATTGAAGGTAGCGAAACTGCTTCTAGGTTTGAGAGTTATGGGATAGTTCAGGCTTAATTAGAAACTTTGGATGTGACATGGGGGAATGATAGCAGTACTTGGCACTTCAATTAATGATTTGTCGGGTGTTGCTTGTCCATTACAGATGAAGTAACATACCCTGGCCAGGGTAGTTATGAATTTGTGGTATCTTAGAATTTGTGGTCTTAAGAACATGTAAACTCATACTGTAAGTGCATGTCTGTTAAAGGGAACATAGTACTGAGAGCATGAGAATTAGCTATTTGACAGGATTATCCCAAACTAAGATTTGTGTATAAAAATTGAAGTTTAACTATGTTTTATCTAAATCTTGTCCAATTATTATTCTTTTCTCCATGTCCCTTCTGTCTACTTATGAATCAGCTTCATAGTTAGCAATAGCATAACTCACAGCTTTCTTAGAATAATTTTTACTGCTTCCACAGGATAATTTTATCTGCTTTCTAGACCTAATTTTAATTGCTCCTTAGCATAGAATTATCTGCTTTTTAGAACAGTTTTAACATGCTTTGTAGGATAATTTTATCTGTTTTCTTAGTTTAGATTAAATTCCGTCAGTAGATGATCAGTTCAAACTTCAAACTGACTAGAGCAATACGAGCGGAAAATCTAGTAAAATGATGTGGGGCCTGCTTCTATCGCATATCCTCCAGTGAACGATCCGGTCTTTCCTATAAATTACTGCAATTTTTGACACCGTGCGCTTTCGGGCCACAGTTTCTTAAACACGAGTAATAAAAACATGACAACCTACAAATATGTCCTTAATCTTAACTCCATCTTCATAAATCGGTTTCTTTAAATAAAACCTAAACCGAAATTTTTCATTAATCTATTTTCGAAAATACTCGTGTAGCAAGAAATTGTCAAAAGTTTCAGTTAGCGACCCCAATTTGGGGGTCGCTAAAAAACTCAGAATAAAAAAAGTTTTGGGCGCCCACCAAACTCGAACCCGCTCCCTCCCATAACCCAAACTCCACAATTTCAACTCCAAAGTGTAGCCCAGAAGTATCGAACCTTGGTAATAAATTCAATAATAAATTAAAAATAAAATAATATGGAACATATATATAAGAGTAAATAAAATAAATATTTCTATTAAAAATAACTAGAAAATTAATTAAAATTAATTGAAAATAGAATTTAGTAACTATATTATATAATAAAATTAAATAAAAATAATAAATTTGTATGATCAAATTTAAAAATAAAGATAAGACTAAAAGATATAATTAAATAAATAATTAAAATAAAAAATATTAAATAAAAATTTAAATTAATAATTAAATTATAAAATTCTATTAAATAATGAATTATCAAATAATTAATATAATCAAGTTAACTAGAATAAATGGAGTATTTAAATAATAAGATAAAATATAATATAATAATTAAAACTCTTAAAGAAAAATATCAACTAAATTAAAAAAAATTAATTTAAAAATTAAAAAATGATATATATATATATATTAAAAGTAATAAAAGAAAATTTAAAAATGGTAAAAAAAAAAAAACTTAGCGGCCGCACTTTTCGGTTGCTAGTGCGGTCGCTAGAGTTTTTTTTTAAAAAAAAAAAAGAAAAATGAAAACAATTTGCGACTGGAAATGAGCGGTCGCTAATGCGGTTGCTAAAAGATATCGTTTTCTTTCTGGGTCGCAATTTTGGTCTCTATTTTGCGACAAAAAGAAGTCGGTCGCAAAATTGGTCGCAGATTAACGACCTATTTCGTGCAGTTGCAGATTGAGGTCACTAAATTGATTTTTTCTTGTAGTGTTTTCACTCATACTGTTATTATACCGTAAATATCGGTATATGAAAAATAAATACCATTACCATACCATGAATTCGGTATAACAATATTCAGTACACCGAAACATTCGACATAAAAGTTCCGTATTATCGATTCGCCAATATAAAAAATTTATGAAAATGAACGAAAATTTTCATATAATAGTTAATAGTTTCAACTTAAGTGTAATAAAAATAATTTCCAAAATAATGTAATTCACATAAAAAAACATCAATAGGGTTTTAAATGAACTTTAGAGGTCATTCATAATCTCTTCTAGCATAAATAAAATCTACCACTCACAGTGACCGTGAGGAATGAAGAGTAGAAAGAATAACAGAATTGAAAGTTTGAATTAGGGTTGCTAACAAATAGAAATTTACTTTTAGGCTTTTTGAAATTGGGATTGGGGCTTAACTAGAAATTTTTTTGGGTTTAGTAATAAATATGTAATTTAATATATTTTTATTTTAAAGATATATAATTATATATTTTATAATATATATATATATCAGTATTTCGGTATACCGAATATCGTATATTTTGATACGATCGGCACGGCACTATACTCTACCAAAACATTCGGTATACCATAAATTTCGGTATTTTCGATATTTTTCGGTATGATAAGATCGGTATACCAAATTTATGGATAAATTTGATTGAGGAGGAGGTAAGTCTAATTTACCCTTATTTCTAAAACCTTCCACTTTAAACTTTTTGTTGCAATTGTGTTATATAAATTTATCGAGTTCTATATTTTTATATTCCTGTGCAAAATTAAAAATAAGAGCATTAACAAACGTGCGATAAAGGTGTTGATTATCCATTTTCCACGTTGCATATGAATGTTTAATATTGGCGTCAGTGTGATCGAAATAATTAATGAAATATAACCGATTTGAATTGTAAGTATAATTAATGAAACGTCACCCGATCGATTTGTTGTACTATAATATTTGGAACTACTACTATACAAGAGAGGAAAAACGGGTCGCATAGAGTCTGTTTTGTTGGTGTCTGAATCTGATGTCATCAAAATAATTAATTAATGAAATATATTATATACTTCCTCCGTCTCAATATAAATGTTACGTTGGACTTTTTGATACTATGAAAGGAAAAACATAGTCAAGTGAGATCTTGTTAGATTCGTCCAATCTTATAATTTTAGACAATCAACTTTTTATAAGTTTTTATTATACACAATTTAAGTTATAAACTGTTAAAAATATGTATCGGCAAACGTGTCGGAATGGAATGTAACAATTATATTGAGACGGATGTAATATATATCACCCGATTTAGATTGTAGTATTATATTATTACCAACATACAAATGAGGGGACGCATCACGTAAAGAGCGTCCCACCACATGAATTATTTCATTTTATTTTTATTAGTCGAATCCGATCCTCTGCATGAAATTTTTATACGTAATACTTCCTCTGTTCTCATATAAATGCTCCACTTCTGCATTTCACGCAGTCCAAGACATATTTTTAAATGTTTATAACTCAAATTTTACACAAGTAAAAATTATAAAAATTTGATATTCTAAAACTACGTGATTAGACGAATCTAACAAGATCTCACTTGACTATGTTTTATATTATAGAACTATGTTAAAAAATTTGATCAAAGTTACTCAATGAATAGTTACTACTATGCAATGGGAGCATTTAAATGAGAACGGAGGAAGTAATATATTTTAAAAAAAGGATAATAAGACTTGAACCCGATTTTTTAAAAGTAAAAATCGAGCACGACCAAAATCAATACTAATTTATGTGATGTGCAATGATATTTTTATGATGTCTCATGTCATCTTTCAATCATAGTAATAACATAAACCATATCAAGTTCATCTCTAGCTATCACCCAAAATATCACATCAGCTTCGGTTTTTCGGTCGTGCTCGATTATCGCCATTCCCAAAGTATGACTCTATCGCCAAAGAGATGTAGGAGAGCATAATCTTAAATTCATTTTCCATTAATAAGTATTTACGCCATAATAGTAAGTATAAATACCAAACCCGCTATAGGACACCCTCTCGATTTTCAGACCATAATCATGTTTGGATATCAATATATTCACAAGCATATAGCGGATTGAAACAGTATATTATCTCACAGTTCTCTCTCCAAATCTGATATTCACTAGTAAATTCACTGATTCTCAATCATCCCCAATATATAGCTTATAACTGGCCCCTTAATTAATTAAGTACAGTCTAGCAACTTAGTAAGTATAAATACCAAACCCGATATAGGACACCCTCTCGATTTTCAGACAATATATAGCTTATAGCTGGCCCCTTAATTAATTAAGTACAGTCTAGCACCAGCTGAATTTTTCCAGTTCAACCGTATATCCAAACCCATCCATTTAAACCGCAGAGCTAGGAGCCACACTATTTCAACTACACATACAACACTCTCTCATATAAATAGATTTCTTTATGTTTTCTTTTATAGAATTTATTATTATTAAGCTTCGGAAGTATTAATCCCACTATGCTGGCCACCATTATTATTCTCAACCAGCTTGGGCTTCGGCGGCGGCAAGTTGGTCACCGCGCCGGGGCCGTAAAGATCACGCGCCGCTGCATCATATGCAACCGCAGCCTCGTACTCACTGTCAAACGTCCCCAGCCAAATGCGCGACCCGCCATTTGGTTCGCGTATCTCCGCCACCCATTTTCCCCATGTGCGCTGCCGTACGCCCCTGTACCTGTTGGCCGGCGGCGGCCTCCTCCTCGACCCCTTATTCCTACAACTGATCCCCATCCCGCCTCCTCCGGAAGAAGCCGGCACGGCTGCCGCCGCCGATGCACTGGAGCCGCCGGAGGAGGATTTGATGGGCAAGCCCATGAGGAAATGAAAGAGGCTGGAGAGGAAGGCTAAGAAGGAAATAAGAGAGGATTTGATGAATGTGTACATTAGAAACTAAGCTAGAGATGATGTTGTTGCTGTTGATAGATGGATGGATTGGTGTATAATATATATATATAGTGTAGATTTATATATGGAGAAAAGAGGAAGATGTATATGATGAGGTGGCAGATGGCGGGTACACGTGTCTCCGGGAGGGGAATGCAGATTTGATACTTGTCAATCAGTTGGGGATCAACCATAACCATTGCATTTGCACCACTGAATCCTGATATGACGACGATGTCATTCCGATATTAAGGAGCTAGAGAGGTGAGGGTGGCAGTGGCAGGCACCTGATCATGACTGAGTAGTTATGATGGCTACTAGCTTGGTCAGTAGAGAAGAAGATGATGATGATGGTGTCCCCAACCAGACAGACGACATGGAATGGAGTACTCTCATGTTTCTCATGTGCCTGTCTTGTCTTCTATGGGCCGGGAGGGTGGTCGTTGAGAATTTATTTATTTATTGTTGATGTTAGGGAGTCGTTTCTTTCCTGTGTCACTCTTCAAATCCAATGTCCCATACGGGATGTTTGGTAGTTAGCTGATTCACAAGCGAATAGTGGATTCGAAGAGAACTGTGAAATAATTTGTTATCCGTTAGTGGATCTGCTCGCTCCCAAACATCCTCATTAATTGTTTTAACATAATCCTGTTGTTTAGCTAAAAAAACAAAAAAAAACATAATTCTATTTGGATCACAACTAGTAAATAACCCGTCGACACTCGACGGGTATAACTATATATTTTATATAATATATATATTTATATTATATATGGTAATAATAAATTAAGTATATTTTAAGTAATGAAAAATGTGTAATGATTTTTTTATATATTCAAAAGAGGGTGTGTGTATATATATATGATAATATAATTTAATTTTTTTTTAAATTAACAAAGAAATCATACTATACCGTATCTTTAGCTTCTGTGGCTTGTCCGGTACTAACCTAACAGATCAATATAAATAATTATTAGAATAATATTTTTATTTGATTTGAAACTTAAATTAAGATAAAATAAAATTTAAAAATAAGTATGAAACATAATATGAAAATTTTCCTAACAATTTCCTGAAAATTTCATTGGTGAAAATCTCATTGATAGGGGCTAGTATAACATTATCTTTAAAAATGTCTGAATTTGAAGTGGTGCAGTTTGTATTTGTATATATGTACTTTAAAAATTACCGCTAAAGGATCACCAGTAAAGTTTATAAGAATATCATCCGAAAATGTCACATCTAATTATACATCTCCAAAATCAATATCTGTCTTACCATCACCTACATCTACTATCCATATTTCAATCGAAATACCTGAGGGGGGCATTTTGTAGATTTTCTGTCATGTATAAATTTTATTATAAACATCATTTCTTGTTGTATCTTGAGTTAATCATTCTTAATTGCATATTAATACTTTTAGCCACATTTTGCTAGTGACACGAAATATTGCAACATAACTATTCATGGCTAAAAACTGATTTTTGGAAGATAAAATCTGACATTCTTTAAAGATTGATATTTACTTTTATTTATAATCATAACAAAACAAACTGTGAGTGGGAATTTTCTCATCTCAAATCGAATAAAAAATTTGGTCAAATCAAATAGGCTCATAATCATTCTCTACCAATCAAGAATTTTCTACTTTCATGGTTTTTCGAAAAATAGTTTATCCTCAACTATCTAGTTCCGCATCTTGGTTACTATCAACCTACTTCCATTACATATTGATTTATATATATATATATATATATTCCTAAGAAGCATGACTATGGAACACTTATTCAACTATATTTCATGATTCAGTAATCCAGAACAATTGATAGTGTTTAGATATTCCAGTGAAAATAATTCATTGGCATTATCTATGCATTGATATACATTTTCATTTGCAGACATACATTTCATAATTTAATTATATATTGTAGCAACAATTTCATTGGTAGGGGTTAATATATAGTAAAATTGTTTGGATTTAAAGTGGTGCAGTTTATATTTGTATAAGTACTCTCAACAATTGTCGTTATAGAATCTCTAGTAGAGTTTATGAAATTATCATCTGGAAATGTCAAATCTAATTGTACATCTTCAAGATTAATACCAGCTTTACCAATTACCATGACGTACATGAAGTACTCATTGTGCAAATTTTTGCCATGTATAATTTTCATTATAAATAACATTTCTTATAGTATCTTAAGTTAATTACATATTAATACTTCGAGTCCCCTCTTCACATTGACACGATATATTGCAACATATCACTGACAAACCTTCTTTAAAGGTTGACATTTACTTCTTCTTTTTTTATAGTCATAGTAAAATAAACTGCAAGTGGAATTTGTTCCTCTGAAATCGAATGAAGAATTTGATTAATTCAGACGGGCTTATAATCATTATACAAATCAAGAATTTTCATCCAAAATATTGAGCTTTGTTTTAATGAGAAAAGAGGTTACATAATTTTCTGATGTAAGTTTTTTTGCAGGTAAAATTCTCGTCACAATCTAGTGGATACCAAATCTAGAATGTGCAGTCCTACCTCTTGAGTAAGGGTGTTATTCCATTCGATGCTAAAGGCAGCACTATATTACATCTACCATTAAGGGCTAAAGATAATATTTTCTAGATAAATGTCTTGTCAGTTACATCACCAGTGGCGGAACCACGTTTAGTCTTTGGGGAGGAGGGGGGCATGGCCCCCTCATTAAAAAAATTTCTACTTATTATATATACACACAAATTTATCAAATATATATACTCCTATTAATTTATGAATGTAAAAAATTTCTACTTATTATATATATATATTTATCAATATTTATATACTCCTATTAAATTATGAATGTAAATTTATTTTATGTAGAAATGTTCACTATAACAAATTTTTGGGCTACATTTATGTTGAATTTTTTTTTTGAGAACAAAAACTTTATTCATCATGCTCCACCAAAAGCATACTGCCACTTTTGTTCTATCAGTGCAAAACCGAAGTCAAAACCTCAAGCTAGGCAAAACCAATCACAATCCACAACCTAGCAAAGACAACAGACAGTACATCAACAAGATCAAGACACTTCCAGAATTCGACCAACACTTGAGTGCCGTTCAAAACAGAAATTAGAAATCAGAAACAACAATCAGAACCATTCCTCTATTTTCCTTTCACCAGTCGCTCCAAGTCTTGCCCATTGATCCGCCATTTCATTTCTCTCCCTCAATATGTGCATTATTCTCACCTCACCTCCGAAATTCAGAATTGCCATGATAGGTCCTAAAAGATGATAGAACCTCCATGGTAATTCACCTGGTTCCTTTATCCACTTCACTACATTAGAAGAGTCGCATTCGAAACAAATTTTGGGGAGTGGGAAGCCTTGATCCCGGATTAAAGCCAAGCACATTCTATTGATTGTTGTAACCTCAGCTTCCGAAGAATCTGTTACCCCTATAGAATCTGAAAGAACAAAAATTACCTTCCCAAATGCATCTCTTATAACTCCACCTACTCCCGCTTGTCCCGGGTTGCCAAAGGAGGATCCATCTGTGTTGATCTTCCACCAACCAACATAAGGCCTCTCCCACACCAAACCCCTACGTGCCTCCTTCATCTTATTAGGAACATACGTGCGCTGCACCAGACTCCTCGGAAAGCTACTATCTAAGCCGTGCCAATCTACCACCTGTTCTTCCGAATCACACTTCCACCACAGATTTACTCTCCACCGAACCTCTTCTATAGCACCCTTAGTATCAACCTGCATTCCTTTGAAAATCACCGCGTTTCTCTGTTTCCAAATGGCCCAAACAATCGCCAGTCCTACCATGAACCAGATCCTCCTCTTCCCAGGTTTATGGGGAGTTCCAAACCACCAGCTCAACAAATTTGAAACACTACCCGGAATAGCCCATTCTAGATTGAACCATTCAATCCCTTTATACCAAAGATCCTTTGCTACATAACAATGACAGAATAGGTGCTCAGCTGACTCATTTGCCAAACCGAAACACGGACAAAGCGCTTCATGCCCTTGGATCACTCCCCTCTTGGCCAACAGCTCCTTGACTGGAAGAGCGTTATTTGCTAGTCTCCATGCCAACATCTTAAACTTCATAGGGGACCTGATCTCCCACAGTTTTTTCCAAGACCAGACAACACCTGGACCTGAATCAGCTATCTCCCTTTGCCAACAAGAACCAACTCTGAACCTGCCACTTCGATCCTTTGCCCACTTAATGTGATCTTCCATGTACCTGTTCAGTTTATTTATACTTATGACCTGAATCAAATTGTTCCATACCACACGTTCCCAATCGAACAAAGACCTTCTCAACCTAATGTTCCACTTCCACTCGAAGCCGATCCATTCACCACAATCGGATATCCTGCTTGTTTTATCAATTGCAAGGGCAAAAATTCTTGGGAATAAATCTTTAAGTCTAATCCCTCTCTCAACCCATTCATCAGTCCAAAACCGAGTTTTCCTTCCATTGCCTACTTGTATAAAGAAGCCACTTCCCTCCTCCATAATATGGGAACTCTCCCAAGCACGGCATATTTGACCCCAAGCAGAATTTCCAGTCTTTGGGACAGGCACCACTGGATTCGTCCCACCATAGTATTTAGAATCAATAATTTCTTTCCACAGCCCCTCCTCCACTCCAAACCTCCACCGCCATTTATGTTGAATTTAGCTACGTTACTTATTATAGTTTATTATTTTTGGTATTTGTAAATCTATTAATAGTAAAATCTATATTTAATTAAAAATAACATATCAAACTTGAATTTACACCTTTGATTAGTATTTTCAGTTGATATATTATGATGATAGTATAAAGTGTTATTGATGATAATTTTGTAGTCAAAATTTAGAATTTATAGAGGGTGTATTCCGTTATTTTCTTATATGAATATTTATAATTTTCACATGTGCTCCAATATTGTATACTTTTATATTCATAAACTATCTATATTCATTTTAATTCATGACGATGTTTGGGATCCGCTCGCTTCCATATATCTAAGTCATTTGACTGAATATTTCAATTGAGTCTAGATTAATTATATTATAACCCATTGTCAATCATGACTATTTAAATTTGGTCCCCCTAAATGTCGAACCTGGCTCCGCCCCTGTCCACCACGTAAAGAAAATGAATCAACACCCATCACTATCAACTACATACAATATTTTATTATAAATATTCTTCACATCATCAATCAACAAAGGTAATAACTTAGCATGATCTGCTTCCATTTCTTACTAATTATAATATGTCTCTCCTAGTATCAATAGATTATTTATTTCAGACGTTAAAACTTCATTCAGTAACGTCATTCCAGAGAAAATTTTTGAACTTATAGATCTTCAGCAATTAGCCTTTCAATATGAACTTACTTTGATCATTCACAATCACAATTTTCTAACAAAGCTAGATTTATATTTGTTATTCGTCAATTGCAAGTCTGTTAAAATATAGATCAATGAATTACATCATCCGTTGTTTAAATGTTTCACTTTCCCTTTTTGGTTGTTTGGAAATAAGTGTTACATTATCATATTTAAAATATTTTTATGGTTAATAATTTTTACTAATTGTACTTAAATTCTAAGTTTTTTTAATATTCATTTTAATAAAAATCAAAAGGAATAAAGTCAAATATGACTTATTTTATTTATTTAATTACTTCAACTAAATAAATTTTATTAACTTACCTTAAATCTTGTGTCATTTCCTAGTGTTACGCTTATTATACGGCGGGAGTATTTCTTAAAAAAAATATTTCCTTCGTCGCACTCAAAGTGTCTAATTTTGAGTTTGTAACATTGTTTATTGATCAACTTTAACCTAATATTATTTTAATCAGATACGAAAAAAATATAGTCAAATTCGGTCTTGTTAGATTTGTCTAATCATGTAGTTTTAGAATATATATTTTACATAATTTTTACATATGTACGTTTTAAGATATCAAATGTTAAATGAATGTATTGGACGACGTGTCCAAAATTTTTTGACATAAATAATGGGATAGAGGGAGTAGATTAAAAAAAATTAAATTATCGTTCTTTATTTACTGATGGATCTTTTCGTAACTATATAATTGTATATTACTTTTAAGATATTTTTGTGAAAACGTGACCTATATTTACATTAATTAATATATACAGATATTTTATATATTCATTAATGTATCTTTTCAAAATATAAATTCCATAATACAATGCAAATTCCATTTAAATTTGAGACTCCATTTTAAAAAAAAAAAAAAAACTGAAAATTGTGGGAACTTCATATAAACTAAAAATTAAATATCTTTTAAAAACTAAAAATTGGTATTTTCATATACACATTAATATATCTTTAATATGAATAAATAAATCTGATGTGCAATGTACATTTTGCTTACATCATTCACCACAAAAAAAATATATAATCAAAATTGAGACCAAACCTACATAAAATTACCGACATTACAATATGTTCATTATATTGAAATATAAACACAACATAGTTCTTAGTTGCCAGTGCAAAGCATCGTCATAATAATCCTATAGTGTAAAAACTGAAAATTTATAAATAAATACTAAATGCAGCAATAAAATCTAACATAAATAAAATAAAATGCAAAATAATAAAATCTAAAATAGATAAAATAAAAAAAATATAAATAAATAAAATCCAAAAAAGATAAAATAAAAAATACAAAATTCAATTTTATCTTCAAATCTATTTAAAAATGAATATATATATATATATATAACCTACAATAGGATGATAGAGTGAGAATTCATAAGTAAATGATAGATTTTATACACGATAGACTAAAACCTATAATGAATAGATAAATAAATACGAAAATATAAAATTAGTAAATTAAAAAAATGCAAAATAATATAGATAAAATAAGATATGCAAAATTTCAAATCTTTCAAATCTTTTTAAAAGTAAATATGGTAGAAATTGCATATATTTCAAAACTGAAAATCTATAATAAATTAATAAATAAATGTGAAAATTTAAAATTGATAAATTAAAAATTACAAAAATTTATAAAAATTAGAAATTCGAAATGGAGACACCAGATTAAATGTAGGAAGGTTTGTTCACTAATGCTTTAATATATATATATATATAGATTATTAGTTAATCTAATTATCTATATATATATATTAAAGCATTAGTGAACAACTCATCCTAAATTTAAATGGGGTGTCTCCATTTCAAATTTCTAATTTTTATAAATTTTTGCATTTTAATTAATTGTTTTAGATTTTTGCATTTATTTATTTATTGATTATAAATTTTCAGTTTTTGAAATATATGGTATTTTCAATTTATATAGAATTCCCACAATCTTCATTTTTAAATATATTTGAAAGATTTGAAAGATATATTTGAAAGATTTAAAATTCACCAAAAATATATTTGAAAGATTTGAAATTTGAAATTTTGCATTTATTATTTTATCTATATTATTTTGTATTTTTAAATTTACTAATTTTAGATTTTCAAGTTTATCTATTTATTCATTAGGGATTTATTCACCTTTAAAAAAATTTGAAAGATAAAATTTGAAATTTTGTATTTTTATTTTATTTATTTTGGATTTTATTATTTTGCATTTTTTATTTTATCTATTTTAGATTCTATTATTTTGAATTTTTTTATTTATTTTAGATTTTATTGCTGTATTTATTATTTATTTATAGGTTTTGAGTTTTTACACCATCGGATTATTATGACATAAATAGACATTTTCATTTTTTGCACTATAGTACTATTAGGACGGGGTTCTGCACTGGAAACTAAGAATTATGTTGTGTTCATATTTCAAAATGGTGATCATAATGTAATGTCGGTAATTTAGTGTAGGTTTAGTTTTTTTATATATTTTTTCGGTGTGGTAAATGATGTAATCAAAATATACATTGCACATATTTATTTATTTATATTAAAGATATATTAATGTGTATATGAAATCCAATTTTTAGTTTTTAAAAGATATTTAATTTTCAATTTATATGAAATTCCCACAATTTTCAGTTTTTAAAGATTGGCAATTTCAAATTTATATTGAATTCGTAGTGTATAAATAGAATTTATATTATTAAAAGATACATTAATTAATGTATGGAAAAGAGTTGTATATATTAATCAATGTATATATAGGTCATGTTTTACAACTTCTCCTAAAAGTAATACTACACCCGTCTCATTATAATTGTTACGGACCCACCTGACACGTATAGTGATGCACATTTTTAACGGTTAATAACTTAAATTGCGTTTCATAAAAAAATTATAAAAATTTGATATTCTAAAACTACATGATTAGATGAATCTAACAAATCTCACTTGACTATATTTTTTCTTACATAACTATGATAAAAATTCGAATCAAATTTAAACAGTGAATAGTGCCAAAAAGTCAAACATAACAATTAAACTGAGATGGAGAAAGTATACAATTATATATTTACTAAAAGTAATATACAATTATATAGTTGCTAATTGTTAAAAAATCTTATTTATATTTTATTATATTTAAAAAATACACAAATTATAATTATTAAGAAAATTATGAAAATTCATATTCTATGGATAATTGATTTAGAGTAAATTAGTTATTTTCGTAAAGCATATTAGAAATAATAGAATCGGGTCAATAAAGAGTTATTGGGATGCGAATAGTCCATCAGTAAATAAAGAAGGAAATTTTATTTTTTAAATCTATTTTTTAAGAAATACTTCATTAATCTATATTTTATCAAATTTGCAATTGATGGAAGAACAAATATAAATATACATTTATTAGAAATTGAAAAGCTAATTGCTGCAAATTCTATAAGTTTGAAAATTTTCTCTAGAATACCGGTACTGGATGAAGTTTTAATGTTTGAAACAGATAGTCTATTGATACTATAAGAGACATATTATAATAAGGAAGAAATGAATGTGGATCATAGCACCTTTGTTGATTAATGAGGAGAGAATATTTATAATAAAATAATGAATGTAGTTGATAGTGATGAGAGTTGATTTTTTTTTCTTTACGTGGTGGATCTGACAAGACATTTATCGATAATTTATCTAGAAAATAATATGTTTGCCACTCGTGGGAGAAATGATATTGTATTGCATGTAGTATCCAGTGGAATAGCACCCTACTCCTTCCAAGAGGTAGGATTGCACATTTTCAATTTGGTACTACCTGCAAAAAACTTATCCCAGAAAATTATTTAACCTCTGTTATCATTAAAAGAAAGCTCATTATTTGGAATGAAAATTCCTAATTGGTAGAATGATTATGAGCCCGTTTGAATTAACCAAATTCCTCATTCGATTTCAGAGGAAAAAAGTCACACTTGTATTTTGTTTTACTATGACTATTAAAAATAGTTAATGTAATGTTTTAAAGAAGGTTGGATTCTATCTTCAAAAATCATTTTTACCTATGTTAGTGATATGCTGCAATATCTCGTGTACTGGAAAGAGAGGACTCGAAGTATTAATATGTAATTAAGATGAATTAACCCAAGATACTACAAGAAATGTTATTTACAATGAAAATTATATATGACTTAAATTTGCACAATGAATTCTTCATGTAGGTGATGGTAATTTGTAAATCTGATATTGATCTTGGAGATGTACAATTAGATGATATTTCCAGATTATAATTTTATGAATTCTACGGGAGATCATATAGAGACAAGTGTTGAGAGTATTTATACACATATGAAATGCAGCACTTCAAATCCATATATTATTAAAGATATTGTTATACTAATTTCTACCAATGAGATTGTTGATACGATCAATTATTAAATCATGAAACGTATGTCTGCAAATGAAAATGTACATATATATACATATATATCAGTTCTAATAATATTTATCAAGAGGATGAAAGCATAGATAATGTCAATGAATTATTTTCACTATAATATCGAAACACGATCAAATTGTTCTGGATTATCGAATCATGAAATAGAATTGATTTAGGGTTGCATAGTCATGCATATTAGGAATATAGATCGATCAAATAAAGTATGCAATGTAACTATGTAAGTAGGTTGATAGTTACCAAGATGCAGAATTATATTATTGAGGTTAAACTAATTTTCTAGAAACTATGAAAGTAAAAAATTCTTGATTGGTAGAATGATTATGAGCTGAGCCTATCTGATTTAACCAAATTCATGATTCGATTTAAGTTGAGAAAATTTCAACTTGCAGTTTGTTTTGCTATGATTATAAACAAAAGTCAATGTTAATCTTTAAAGAATATTGGGCTTTATCTTCCAAAATAAGTTTTTGTCATGAACAGTTATGTTGCAATATTTCGCGCCACTAGCAAGATGCGGCTCAAAATATTAATATGCAATTAAGAATGATTAACTCAAGATACCACAAGAAATGTTGTTTACTATAAAATTTATATATAAAAATTTACAAAATGGATACTTAATGTAGGTGATGGTAAGGCCGATATTGATTTTGATGATCTACAATTAGATGTGATATTTCCAAATGATATTCTTATAAACTCTACGGGTGATCCTATGGCGACAACTTTTAAGAGTACATATACAAATATAAGCTGCATCACTTCAAATTCAGATATTTTAAAAGATAGTACTATTATATTAGCCCCTATCAATGATATTTTCATGAATGAAATTTTCAGCAAATTGTGAGGAAGTTCATCATATTATACTTAATATTTATATTTAAATTTTATTTTATTTTATTTTAAATTTCAAAGTAAATAAAAATATTATATTAATAATTATTTTTATTGATCTGTTAAGCCACAGAAGCTAAAGAGGACGTTATAATATGATTTCTTAGTTAGTTTTAAAAATAATTAAATTATATTATCATATATATCCTCTTTCAAATAGATATAAAATCATTACACATTTTTCATAACTCAAAATATGATTTATACTTAATACTTAAGAATTGTTGTTTACAATAAAATTTTCAGCAAATTGTAAATGAAAATTCCATATTATACTTAATATTTATATTTAAATTTTATTTATTTTAAATTAAATAAAAATCTTAATATTTATTTTTATTGATCTGTTATGTTTGTACTGGACAAGCCACAGAAGCTAAAGAATGCAATATAATACGATTTTTCTGATAGTTTTAAAAATAATTAAATTATATTATCATATACACTCACTTTCGAACATATATAAAATTATTACACAATTTTCTATTACTCAAAATACATTAATTATTATTATATAATAAGGATATATATTATATATAAATATATAATTATGCCCGTCGAGTCTCGACGGGTTATTTGCTAGTTTACTATATAGTGGATGTTTGGGAGTCAACAGATGTGCTAGCAGATAGCAGATTCGGAGAGCAGATTGTGAGATAATTCTCTCTCCGGATCCGCTATCCGCTAGCGGATCCGGCGGCTCCCAAACATCCCCATAATCTGGTGAACCTTTTCCAAATCAGAATTCTACATACACAAAGGCTCGAAAATCAAGACCTTTGCTTAAGCTTCTCTTTGATAATATTTAAAAAATAATTACAGTTTAAAACTAAAATTAGTTTAGAAATCAAATTTGAAAGTAATTTTTCATATATAGGAGTATTTTTTCATAGTTAGTCTTCATTCCCCTTCACTTTCCTATGTGAATAAATAGCTCTCAAGGAATAGTTTGGATGTATTTTTTAGAGATCGCTCCAACTGAAAATACTAACATAGCATTTGGTTGGGGTATCTTGGATGCTCTTTGGAAATCTTCAGTAGAGAATGACACATTCCCACATTTGTTTGGGTAATCTTTTAAGAAAGAATGACAAATTCCCAACGAGGTGGGAATATTGGTTTGTTTTGATGAGAATCTGATTCACTTGTAGAAGCCAGGTAATCTAAACTTACCGGGCATCTTTTATTTCATCTTATATTAAATTATCTTTTATACCCTTTAAAATTTTAAAATCATACATCAACCCATTTTAAAACTTAAACATTTTATTATTTTATTAGCACTAGAAAACGTATCAGGCGATCTTCCAAAATCCAAACGTAATGTAATACATGATAATTTACAAAATGCAAATTTACAAAAGATGCAGAGGAATTTTATTATAAACGACAAAATATTGAAATGAACGAGAAATTTGCTTCATGGGAACTATTAAATAATAATTTTGAATTAAGGGCATTATGGTCTATTCATATCATGTAGGAATATGAGATTTCTAATCCAACCAAACGGGATAATCTTAAAATACCAAAAAAATAAAATTCCCAACAATTTGAATTCCCAACAATCTCACATTCCCACTGTCAATCATGATCTCTCCAACCAAACTAAGAAGTTTTTTTTTTCTTTTTTTTCCCAAATACTCCAATAACCCCAACACAATCAACTCATTCGATCAATCAATTTGAATCAGCTAAATACGTCGAATGACTAACTATTAACAACTAATTGAATCATTTAAATACTAACAGCTAAATTGGCTAACTACCTAAAAAATGACCCATTTGGGCATTCGCCCTCAGGCTTCAAGAATCACACAACAGTAAAATATCCTGCTCCAGTAGTAAATCAGCATCCAGTTCCTACCGAATCCAGACTCCATAAAACTCCATTGCAAGTAAAAATGCTTGTTTTCCTTTCCCTTTGCTCCCATAACATATACATGGTCCGAAGAACCCAGACAAACAGACAGAGACAGACAGCCGATACCATAATCTCAACTATAACTTGCCTAGTTGAGACTAGGGACATTAATATTTAACCAAAGAAATATGGGCCACAAGGCAGGCACACAGGCCATGATCATTTCAAATTGGACAATTGGACCATGATTGGATCGACTCAACAAAGTAGTACTACACTAGGCATTGCATATCCCAAGCTCGACAATCCACAATCCCTCAAGCCGGTAGTGCAACACATCTCACAAATAATCGGCAGATGGACGGACAACTCAAGGGTGGCAGCCTAACTCTTAAGATAATCCTCCAGAGAAAATGTTTGATGTCCATCCTGAAAGCATCCGGAAAAATCAGAACATCCAAAGGGACAGTTACTTCAATGTAACAAAGAACGTTTGCAGAAAAATTCAACACTGGGAGAAACTTTTCAGGGTAAATTTCATGACTAGAAAATGGATAGAACATTTTGAAATGCAGAGACATGAAATTCAAAGGGAAGAATACATATAACTGCAGATCTCTTTTCCAAGACAGACAGCAAGGCATAAAAAGGATCAGAGTTCACATTTGGCCACATGTGGGAACTTTGATTACAGACTTCGACTAAAAATTAGGGTCTAGAGCATATCAGCCAAAAAGAACATTCAATTAAATACCGAAAGAATTATAAATTTAGTGTAGGGAATCAAGTACAGTGATTACTTCGCAACAGATTAACAGCAAACTTCACACCTTGCCAGATTCTTCGCTCAAGTACTGTCTAACAAGGGTTGTCTGTTGTATTAGTCTTTCCATAGCCGAATAGCTAGGCAGTTTTGCATGTGCTGCAACAAATGTGAATACATTAAAGAAAAATGAACAGATGTCATCATAAGGAGACAAGTTGCAGCAATCAATGAACAATTTTTCATCCAGGAGAAAATAAAACAAAATAACATCCCCATATACTTCAAGTCCAACGTCACAATATTCGTACCAAGAATTGCCCTGTTTAAACTGTCAGCAACATGTTGTCTGTGTTCTAGGCTCAAAAGATGGAACATTGGGGACTTCTCTGGTTCCTCGTAAGCAAGAAGGGCCATAACGTCCTATATGGATACAATTGTTGAATAATAGAAAAAATCAACCGAGAGGCAGATAACACTGTGCAGTGTGCACATTAATTGCAATCAATACATCAGAAAAACATACTTCAAGCTTTTCAACATATTTTTGCTCTTTCCCAAAAGGGGTCAACTTGGATTGGGCGAATCCTACAGCTTCATCACTGCAATAGAAATATGAGTTTAAGAAAGGAAACATCACCAACAACTTTAAAGTAGACCAACTTACATACATTTTTCTAGAGCACACCAGTTCAACAAATTGAAGACTCAAGAGATCAAAATGCAAATCATTGTTTTCTTCCAGCAGGCCTGGTGCTAATTCTTGTGTTAACTCAATGGCCTTGGATGCATTCCCATCCAAAGAAAAATGATATATTCCTGCAAGTAACTCTAAATCAGTGCCACAAATAATTTGGTTAATGTTTGGTTACATACACGACAAGAGTTCATTACAACAAAACTAATTGAATTTTCTGTGGAGAAGCCTCAACCATGGTGTAAATGTCTTACACATTTTATCTTTATCACCTAACACTGCACTCTCATATCCACTTCTTGTTTCATGCAAAATTCTACTATCACCGTTTTTTTTAAGTGTTACATACCTCACTTTCACACTAAACCATTAATAACTCAAGTTCGGTACAAGTAAAAATTCTAAAAGTTTGATATTTAAAAACTACAAGACAACATGAAACGGTAACACTTAAAAAAAAAAAAAACAAACAAACAAACAAAAACAAAAAACGGAGGGAGTACTTAATTCAAAGTCCCCTAAATTTACTGCACAAAAAGTTACAATTGATTTTTAACACATGAACAGCTCATTTACACAAGTCTACTATGATAAAGAACTCATTTCTCTAAAATCAGAGAAGTGGTCTTCACCAGGTTCTCCTTTATTTTTTTTACCATTATGCATCCTACCTACACAGACCCTCTTCAGTAATTCTATTAGTTAACAAGTGTTTGGTTAACTTGCCATTTCTAAACTTTTCATGACCAATTTGAGTCTTTAATGGCACGCTAAGCACATTCAACATTTAAGTATTCTAAACATAAAGAAATTACCATTGAATGGTCTTGAAGACTCTAAATATATGGTCATTTCATAACTCACAGGAACGACAACAAATAACATTTGGTATGAGGGGAAAAAGAAAAAAGAACAATCAAATGATTTTATCTTCTTCCCTTGCTTTTGTATGTTCAATTCCACTGCAAAAAGATACTACTCCAGAAAAAAACCCCAATTAGCAATAATTTATTTTCAATTAATAGTTAATGAGGACATAGAGATGAAGCAAATATGATGATACCCAAGTATATCCTCCCTTGAGTCTTGCCTTTATATAAGTTTCTGACACTTTCACCCACTTTATCATCAATTAGATTTTAAAACCACCTTATTACCATCCTATGTAGCCACCCTCCGCCATGATGCACAATACCCTATTTTCCTTAACTTGTAACATAAGGATCCGCAATGTAATCCATATTTAGAAACACTAAATGCAACTTCCACTCACTGCCTAAGATAATCATGAATTTGCACAAACATTCTAAAATACAACGCAATAGACCTTTTCTCTGCCATATCTTGGCTTCAACATCCGTAAACAAACTTGGACAATGTAATTTATGAGATCTTTACTAGCCAATTAGCCAAAGACCAAAACTATACTTCCATATAAACTTTTCAAATTCTTCAAACTTCTACCAAGAAAAGTAACCAAATATGTCATAGACACTTAGCCTTATATAAAACAATATCACAATGGACAAAACATTTGACATGATAACTAAAAGGCTGGTCTTGAGTATGAAAGTGTATGATGAGAAAAATATTGAAACATGGAGAACAAACTTGATTGACTTGAGAGTACTGAGTTATAAAAGGTGTGGCTGAGGGGACTCCCTTACTTTTCCGTTTCTCCATGTTCTCCAGATGATCGACAGGTTGCTTGACTCCAGTGGAGGCAACAAATGACTCTAGTGTATCTTTGAAGCAATTGTGTGCGAGATAAGAAAGAACAATCATATGGGTGTCGTTTTCATTTACTCCCTGTGGGAAGAAACAATCATAAAGCGTGTAAAGGTCAAACTGTCAAATTAATGCACAGGCCAAGGATTCCAACAAGAGAGCATCAACACAAACCACAAGAGAGAAACAATCTCCCATAAGGATTTCAAGTTTCAACTTGCGATAACTCAACGAAATTGACTACCATGACACTCAAAAGACAACTAACTTTGCAACCAGGCGTATAATTGTAAAACTAGTATATCGATACGCACTTCGAGTTCATTGCAATTTGTCAGGTGTTACATTGTTGGTTTCTAATCCAAACCAAAAGGAGAAATTCGCTTCACAAAGAGCATTCTCTTCAACAAAAATATGAAATCAATGCCGCTTACTGAATATAATCATCTAGAATCTACAGAAGATAAAGCATCTTCTATTATCCGGAGTGAAAAAATTAAAGCCATCTGCACCTATAAAAAACAGTTCTTGAAAAGCACCCATGAATAAAATAAAGCAAGAGAATTAAAAGGTTGCTACAACATAGAGACTTTAACCTCAACAAATCGCCATAAACTTCTATCCAAGACTTGTTGTTTCAACCGGATACAATCGATAAATCCCAGGAGAATGATAAAGAAAAATGCATCCATAATGCAAGAAATTGCCACAAACTTCAATGATCAATCTATTTTCAATTGCACGCAAAGCTAAAGAAACTGGACAATGCTATAGAAAGTCAAAAAATGGGCAACGAGTTCAATTACGCGGAAAAAAAGATAACCTTATTTGCAATAAAGACAAGAAAATCAAACTAAGTTCACACACATCGACACACGGAAAACCTAAAGAGGCTTACAATGTTCTCGTACTGCCGCGGATCAGCAGCATCCATTTTCTTCACTTGAAGAAGACCAATTTTTTTTTATCTCCTCCCGGCCCTCTCCACCCCTCTTTTAGGGGTTTAAAAAAGTCGCAACACGGCAAACCCAAAATTCCACGCACTCGAAATACCTCGAGAGAGTCTTCGCCCTTGAGCTGCTACCAGTTTATGGCGATTTATGTATATACAATGTTTATGGTGAGAGTAAAAACCTCAATTTCTACGATAACGTCTCACCACCGTGCGTGTCGTGACCTGTGGTATGGTTGTGTGAAAGAAAGATTGATTGATGCATCTCCCAGAGGCAACGGGGGATTAGGGAATTGGGAATCGTGCACGGGTGTTCGCTCTCACTCTCTCAGGGACACAATGGTAAATTTATATTTATATTAATCCGTAAATTTCTAAAAGAGAACCATCGAGTTCAGGTGCAGATTAAGGGTCTATTCTGCACGCAGCTTTTGGAAGCTTTTGGTAGTTTTAACTTTTATTTTAAAACAAAAACTGTTCTGCACACTAGCTTTTGGGAGCTTCTTTTTAGAAGCTACCTGTTATAGTAGCGTTAAAAAATAAGCTAGGAGCTTATTTTTGTGCAATCACAATTTTAACTCAATAACCAACCCACTACCCAATAGTCTACATAAATATTTGTCCTTTTATATCATTTCATACATTTTTTCAAAGCTACAGCTACTTGTACAAAACACTTAAATAGAACTGACAGCTACAGTTCTCACAACTCCAGTTCCTTACAGTTCCAGCTTGCAGCCACAGCTCTTTGTGCATGTTAGAACCTGTTTTGGTTGAATGTGAACCAGACCAATCTTGAACACTAGATATGATCTCCACCCCGTCGGACGCCTGCTCTACATGGAAAGAATCATTGCTGCATCTTGATAATGATTCCCAACAACTCTAAGAGGATTTCTTGGGATAGAGTTTTTAGCAATTTGGAAAGAAGATTTTCTTATTCCCGGGAACATTGGCTCTAGAAATATTCTTGGGATTGACCTCTCAACTTGGCAATAAGATTTTGGTATTCCAGGAAACATCGACTATGGAAGGTTCTCCCTTGGAAATATTATTCACCTTCCATAGGTCGAGATATTCACTCTCTTTATTATCCAGTTGCCTTGGAGATTTCATTTAACAATTCATTCATAATTCCTGGATACATTCGAATATTGAGAGGCTGGAGAAATTGTGAGAGGCTTTCAATCATCTTTGCAGAAGAGCTCGCGTATCATCATTGGTGCAAAGGTGGTGTTGGTGACCTAATGGATCCCTTTAGTGTTGTTGCTTGAGTGAATCGAAGAAGAGATCGTGTTCATGAATCCTTGATTGAAATCGACACAATCAATCAAGGATATCACTCAAGTTTGTATGTCAACAAAGTGATACCCGCATCGTATTGGTAAATCAAATGAGGATCTTTTACAGGCTCATTCAAGGGAAACTTGGAGAAGGGTTTTTCAAGGAATCGAAGCAGAATCGGGAGCATTCTCACCAGAAAGGGGTTTTCTGGTACCATCGACTATCTGCTTGGATGTTGGAGTAGAAGATTGGCACGTTCGCTAATGTTCGGGTTGGAACCCGGTGTTTGAACATCTAGTGGAACTCTCCTGGATTGGTATCCCCCAAACGTAGGTCTTAGGCTGAACTGGGTCAACAACTTTCTGTTTGTTCGTTTTTACTTTCACGCATTTTATTCCGATGTGCTTGATTTTAGTACTAACCTAATAATAGTATTCGAAGCGTGTGTTGTTAAACAAACAGATTTAGTAAGTTGGACATCTCGACAAAGAACAAGGGACCCAACAGTGCAGAACAGACCCTAACTTAATGACTGTATGTGATGTTTTGAATTCTCCAATCGAAATGTTTTTTGTGATGGGCAACCTTGTTTTTGTGATGAACATATTATTTTATTTTACGTGATGTCTCCCATAGTTTTATAATGCCTTAAACTAAATGGGTAAAAATATTAAATAATATAACAATTAACTCTTTTGACTTCCAACGGAATATTGAATGTTCGCTTCCCACCAACCCCTATCCCTCCCTTTTATTGCAAAGATAACTGTGGACATCACCAACATAAAAACAATTATCGCAAAGATTACTGTGGACATTACAGTATTAATAAACATCACAAAATTTACTTTCACAAGATGGGTACATATGCAGCCGAGTGCATAGTAACAACTCCCAAAAAGAAGTACAGCCATTTCTTTAAAGAGAATTTTAATTTTCATGAAGTAGGAATTTACTGTTAAACAAAGCCAAACAGCTCAAGTATCATATACTACTATAACTCGAGTTTGACTTGTTAATCATAACCCAGCAGAGCTCATACTTTTTAAAATATACTTATATTCATATTTATCTGTAAATCATACCAAAACTTTCTTCACCAACTTATTTAGTTTACAAAGTATTAAATCAAATTCGTTTACCTAAATGAAATAGCCAAGTTCAAGTCAGCTTATTTATTTTAACAACTCTAACTCTAATCATGATTGAATTAATACTAACACCTCATTTGGAAGAAGGAGAATTTGATATTATAAATAATATGATCTCATTTGAATGAGAAAATTTAAATTGTTAATAAAAACAAGCAGTCATGGGCCGGGCATTTGGGCCAGTAAATCCCTTGTAAAGGGTCATTAATGCAGCCCAACAAGAGTCTAAAAATGGGCCTGCTAACTATGAAAAGCCCAACAGGCTGAACACAATGAGTCTTTGAAAGATAGTTGGTTATTTCAACATTAATACAGCCCAATTCGGATTTTGACTAACGGCAACGCCGGGCCCACTTTTTCACTGCAACATTTGTTTTTTGTTTTTTTTTTTTAATTTTTTATTTTTTCCCATTTATTTTACATTTTGTCCTTTGTTAGCTTTTTCGGAATAAGTCATAAATAGTGTGGCTAATAAAGTGTGTTATTTTTGGTGAAGCAATAAAGTGGCAGATTTTTTAATCAAGCATGGTGCGTTCATGGAAGATTTCTTCATTATTTGGGCGTTCCTTTCGAATTTTATTTTTGGGGACTTGGCGGTGGATGCATCCGGTGTGCGGTTCCCAAGATTCTATTTATTCCTATCCTTATTAGTTTTTAGCATTTTTTGTACTTTCTTTTGCTATTTGTTTCCCGGCTTCGGCTACGGAAAAAAATGATGTGGCCAATGTATACTTACACATATATGCATATATGTATATATATACATATTTAAAATTATGAAAAGGTTCCCCATTTGTGTTTTCAAAGATGTTTAGATCCCCTACATTGTTCCCCAATAATGTGAGTTTTCTAATGCAAAATCCTTGAGACAAAAGTTACTATGACAAATTAAATAGACAAGATTTTGTGCTTGATATTGTTCCAACAAATTAAATTATATTTCAAGGGGGAAGCACACCCAACATTTTATATTGTTCCATGTCACGTTTAATAAATTAAACTATATACTTATATAATTAATAATTATATATATATATATATATTGTTTATGTGTTTCAAATAAAGCTTCATCACATGGTCTTCCCCAACACACGTTATGTCACGGCTAATTGCGTCGTTTGTCTTGGATTGAATTTTTATATATTAGTATTATTGTAATTAATACCAACTCGTAATTAATTAATATATAATCTAAAAATCTAAATTATGCCATGTAGAGCTAGAATAATTCTATTGCTTACCGAATGAGATTACAGTAGGGAAACATATAGAGTAGCAGAAGCAGAAACTAAGGAAAGCAAATAATATCAAAATATAAAAGATACAGTATTAACTTTCAGATATTATTTCCTATAACCCCCGCAAGCGAAGTGTGGGATTGAGAGAAACACGGAGCTTGGACCGGAAGCGTTCGAATATTGGACGAGGAAGACTTTTGGTGAAGATGTCGGCAAGCTGAAGTGCGGACGGAACAAAGTTAGTTATCAGACGACCAAATTCAACAAGCTCTCGAACAAAGTGACAATCGATATCGATGTGTTTAGCGCGCTTGTGAGAGACAGGATTTTGACTTAGAAATAAAGCACTCTTATTGTCGCAGAGAAGTATTGGAGGGGAAGTCGGAGAGGCGTGAAGATCGCGAAGGAGATTGATGACCCACATAAGTTTCGAAGCAGTATAAGCAAGAGCCCTATACTCAGATTCGCAGCTCGAACGAGAAACAGTTGGTTGTTTCTTCGCACTCCATGAAACAAGATTAGGAACAAGGAAGATAGAATATCCATATGTAGAGCGTCTGGTGTCAATGCAACAAGCCCATTCGGCATCCGAATATCCAAGAACATCAGATGAACCAGGTGAGAAGGACAAACCAAAACCTAGAGTGCCTTTAATGTATCGTAAGATACGTTTAACGGCTTGAAAATGCTCAATCGTGGGATGTTGTTGAAACTGGCTGACAGTATTCACAGAGTAAGCAATGTCAGGACGTGTGATAGTCAAGTATTGAAGAGCACCAACCAATGAGCGATATAAAGTGGGATCCGTAAACTCAGTGCCAAGAGCTGTGAAAGTTGCTCCTGGAGCAAGAGGAGTGGAGACCGGTTTGGCATCAAGCAAATTTGCACGAATAAGAATATCACGTGCATATTTGGATTGACTCAAAAATAGACCAGTGGAAGGATATGAGACCTCCAGTCCAAGGAAATACCCCAAACGACCAAGATCAGTGATTTTAAATTCGGTGCGCAGGCGAGATAGTAGTGTTGAAAGAGCAACAGAGTCATTTCCTGTGACAATTATGTCATCTACATATACCAATAGATAGATGACAATGGATTTGCGATGCAAGACAAATAGAGATGTGTCCGCAGCACTGCAAATAAAGCCAAGGGTCAACAGAAAATGCCGAAAGCGTTGATACCACGCTAGCGGAGCCTGACGAAGACCATAGAGAGCTTTCTTAAGGCAGCATACGTGGTTTGGAAATAAAGGGTCTATGAACCCAGGTGGTTGCTCCATGAAAACAGGTTTATATAAATAACCGTTGAGGAAGGCATTTTTTACATCAAGTTGATGTAATGGCCAAGAACGCATGACAGCAAGAGAGATACAATGCGAACTGTGGAAGCTTTTACAACGGGGCTAAACGTATGAGTGAAATCGAACCCAGGAAGTTGGCTGAAACCTTGAGCTACGAGACGGGCTTTGTATCTATCAACAGAACCATCGGCAAAGAGTTTTGTTCTATAGACCCATTTAGAGCCAACCACAGTTGAATCAGAGGGGCGAGGAACGAGAACCCAAGTGTTGTTCGCTCGCAAGGCGGACATTTCTTCATTCATCGCATCAACCCAGTGAGGGCTCTTAAGAGCAGATTTAATGCCCCTTGGCTCAGAGATAGCAATAAGAGCTGTATAAAGAGTATGTGAATTTACAAGTGCGAGATCCGCAGGATAGCGAGGTTTGAATATGCCCGACTGAGACCGAGTGCGCATCGGGTGATTGCGGACTGGTGATGCCACTATTTCCAGAGGAGGGGCGGTGGGACTGGGCAGCGGATCTTCAGCATGAATCGGTGGTGTAGGAGGAAGCACTTGTGGGTCCTTTGTCGGGCAAATATGACATGGAGAAGATGATATGGGACTTGGCGCTGGTGATGGAGCCAAGTCAGATGTGGCAACAACAGGCATTGGGCATGAGCTATCCAGAAATTCAGATTTGTCCAGGTGAGAAAATGAAGCAGACTGGGATGTTCCATGCATATTAAACGGAAGGCAGGATTCATCAAATATGGCATGGCGAGAGATGTAGACCCGTGTGGAAGCAGGATCTAAGCAACGAAAACCTTTATGACTCGTGCTATATCCAATAAAAATACAAGGCAAACTGCGTGGATCAAATTTATTTCGGGCATAGTTCCCGAATACATGGGTAAACACGGCAACCAAATACATGAAATGAAGCATACGAAGGAGGACGGCCATAGACAATTTCAAAGGGCGACTTTTTTTCAAGAAGGACAGTAGGAAGTCGATTTATAGTGTATACAGCTGTACTAAATGCCTCGACCCAGAAGCGCATAGGCACTGATGAATGAAAAAGCATTGCAAGCCCCATCTCAGTTATATGTCGGTGCTTACGCTCAGCTCGGCCATTCTGAGCAGGAGTGTAAGGACATGACATAAGATGATGAATGCCATATTTAGAAAAGTGAGATTGTAGACGATGATTTGTAAACTCTGTCCCGCCATCACTTTGAAACTTTTTAATGCGACATGAGAATTGAGTTTCAACGAATGACTGGAAACGTATAAACACATCAACAAATTCGGACTTTGCACGCAACGGGTAAAACCAGGAGAATCTGGAATGATCATCCACAAAAACAACATAATAGCGAAAACCAGAGATAGAAGTAACGGGTGCTGGACCCCATAAATCACAATGTATTAATTCCAAAAGTTGAGAAGCCCGACTGTTATTAGTATCAAAAGGTAATCTTGTACTTTTAGCTAACTGATAGGAATTGCATAAACTGGGCGTAGGCAATAATGATGAGACAGAAACCAAGCCAAGTTTATTTAATAAACTAATAACAGAATGTGCCACATGGCCAAGGCGAGAATGCCATAATTCAAAAGAGGCATGTAACTTTTTATTCTGAAGCACTGCAGAAAAGGCTTGAGCTGGTGAATCCAACAAATAAAGTCCACGATCATAGGTCCCTGTTGCGAGACGTTGCCCTGTGTCCCGATTCTGAATGGTGAAATGGGAGTCAGTGAAAAGCACTTGAACTGGACAGTCTTGAGTTAGCTTGTTCACAGAAATCAAATTTTTAGTAATGGCAGGTACGACAAGAACGTTTTGCAATCTAAGTTGCTGCGAAATATGTAATGAGCCAATATGAGAAATGGAAAGATTAGCACCATTACCAACAGTGACGCGGTCATTGCCCGAATAAGAGGAGGCAATGTCAAGTTGAGTGACATCGGAAGTCATGTGGGTTGAGGCCCCAGTGTCCAGATACTAATCTGATGCATCCGGCTGAGAGAGAGAACATCCGGCCGAGAAGGCTTCAGCGAGATTGGTTGTGGAGGATGGCCTGCAAAAGCGATCATATGACCGATCAAAGCGCTTTGGACAATAAAAAACATCATGATCGGTGCCCCTACAGATCTGACAATAGGGTGTGAAGTGGCGACGACCCCGTCCACCACTATTGTGTCTGCCACGACCTCGATTGCGAGAGCCACGTCCGCGTCCTCCATTGTGATAAGAATCGCGTCCCCTGCCGCGATTTACAGCGGTGAAAGCGGCAACTGTAAGAGAAGAAGAATCATCAGTGGATTTATGAAAAAGTTCATGGCTTTGTGCCCGAGCCAAGAGTGTCATAAAATCGGGAAGAGGGTCTTGAGCGAGTTGAGCCGTGGTGAAACTGGAGAAGATCGAACCGAGGCCCCTTAAAAACCAATGGGACTTATCGGACTCGTCAACGGGTCGCCCGATAGCAGCGAGTTGATCGCACAGGGATTTGAAATGGCGGCCATATTCAGCCACTGTAAGACTCCCGCGCTTGGAAGACAAAAGATCGTCTTTGAGGCTGATTTCGCGAGCCTTAGAGTTGTGACTGTATGTACGAGAGAGGGCCTGCCATACATCCCTTGAAGTTTTACAGCCAATCACAACGGCCATTGATTCCTCAGTAAGCGTCGACACGAGAAACAATTTCAATAGTTGATCACGGGAACGCCATTCGGTGTATAAAGGATTTGGTGTTTTTCTGCCAGCGGCTGTGGTGATATCGACAGGAGGCGGAGAAGAAGATCCATCAAGAAGAGGCATGAAATTTTGAGTGACGAGGAGGGGTTCAATCTGAGCATGCCATAGCAAATAATTGACAGAGGTTAGTTTGATATTCACCATGTGAAGCATTGTAGAGAGGGGAAGAACAGGGACATCTTGGTCCGCCATAGAAGATGAGAAAGAGAGAAAATAGGGTTTCACGCCAAATTAGGCTGATACCATGTAGAGCTAGAATAATTCTATTGCTTACCGAATGAGATTACAGTAGGGAAACATATAGAGTAGCAGAAGCAGAAACTAAGGAAAGCAAATAATATCAAAATATAAAAGATACAGTATTAACTTTCAGATATTATTTCCTATATGCCAGTCAGATCACTTGACTCTAGTCTTTGTGCACCATAGCCTTTTTTTTTTTTCTCCTATTTAATTTCAATTTTTTGTGCATTCAAAAGTTGTCGACCTATATTCCCCACATTCACTATAACTACTCATTGACTGTCCGTTTCGATAAGGATTCAATGTTTGGGATTTTCTGAAACAAACAAAAACATTTGTAGAAATTTCGTATAATGATGTTTACATCAATTTTTACAATCATGTCTTGTAATATGCCTACATTCTCATTACAAGTCAAAACTTAATAGTGCCTTCCCATTGAGTTATTAAGTGCCTGTCATTCTTCCATGGCCAAATCAGCCCCAAAAAAAGGAACACTAATTAGGTGAAAAACAAATTCTACATCTCAATAATGATACATGTATACTTGAATAATTGAATATTGGGGAGTAAATTTTTTTGGAGGAGCAATTAAAGGTCCAGGTATGGTGGAGTCCATGTCACACAAATTATAAAGAAAATAAATGGGAAAAATAGGGTGTCGGGTGGAAATTTAAAACTCCAACCTATAAGTCCCCAACCCATATTGGGGAGTATTAATCAAAAGGCCGGGGAATATTGGGGAGTAATTGATATCTACTATCTACCAAATAAATTTTATTAAATACATCCTGTGTTTTTCTTTAATTGCTACGGACTCATCCAGCGTCCAGTCAAATGCACATTTTAAACATTAATAACTCAAGTTCGGTATAAGTAAAAATTCTAAAAGCTTGATATTTAAAAACTACAAACCGAGACGAATCTAACAAGATCCCACTTGGCTATATTTTTACTTATATTAAACTTCAAGTCAAAGGGCTTATGTGAATAGTAGCATATTTATAAATATATCAAACTTCTAAAAATGGAGGAAATATGTCATTAAAATTTGCTGATCCAATCTACTTTTAATATCTGCCACTCAAATCTACTAGTCAAATTTGCTACTCCCTCCGTCCCATATTTATCTTCTTACTTTCTGTTTTTGGACGTCCCACATTTATCTTCCTACCCCAAAAAGGGAATTTTTTTTTACTAAAATATCCCTACATGTCCATATATTTACAGAAAAACCGATCCTTAATTTTACTAACAATTGCACTACAAGACAAAAAGAGACAAATTTACCCCTCAAAAAGTACACATGAAAATAATAAAATACAACTTTCTTAAACTCCGTATCTACAGTGTCGAAGAAGTTAAATATGGGACGGAGGGAGTACATGTTATCTCCTATATGCTTACATCCAAGAACCGCCACAAATATACTCCCTCCGTCCCATTTAACTTGTCTTATTTGACTTTTGCACGCAATCCAATGTACTTTTTCAATCGTTAATATCTCAAAATATTACAGTGAAAAAATTATATAAAATATATATTCTAAAACTACATGATCATACGATTCTAACAAGACCCAACTCAAGTATTTTTGTCCAAATATATACGTGCAATAAAATTGAGTCAAAGTTGAACAATGAATAATGTCAAAAAGTCAAACATGACACGTTATGTGGGATGGGGGAGTATTTTGTTTGTTGTATAAATACATATGTGCTTTAAGCAAATTAAACAAGTGAAAAGTAAGGAGTGTAATTATTGGTGCATGGAATCTAGCTACTAGATCTACTTTAATTTAATTTTCTATATAATTTCCTGATTGAAAAGAAACTCTGGATGTTGTCTTAATTATGAACTGACAACCTTAATAACAGGAAAATGAGACGAATTCAATCCAGCTATGTCAAAGAAACCCCTAATTTTTTTCCCCCGCGACAGCACGTTGTATTATGTGTTCTTTTCTTTTAGTACTAGATAATTGTAACAGTAATATAATTGTAAACTTAAAACTTGTATGATACAGTCATACAGCTAGCATTATTTTACTTAATTAATAATTATAATTAATGCCGCCTATAATAATTTCATAATGCTGTTTTCACATTGTTTCGGGTCATATTATGTATCCATCGCCACTCTGAACAGAAATATGAATGCATGTCTCACATTGCTTCTTCCCTACAATTCTTACTTAAAAATAAATAAATAAAATAAAATAAAAGTTGATAGACATAATAATTGTCGAAGGAGATCTGGTGCGTTCAATGCATACTTTAAAGTATACATGCATATATATTGTTCCAAGCTTAAACTTGTCGTCTGCAGTTCTTCCAAGTCTCATTCACGCTAATTTCAGAAAAGGGAATATAATTATTATTCCCTCATTTTTTTTTTTACTTTTGACACTATTCATTGATCAATTTTGACCTAAAGTTATCGCAATTGCTCCATATAAGAAAAAATATATAGTCAATTTCGGTTTTATTAGATTCGTCTAATCATGTAGTTTTAGAATACATTTTATATAATTTTTACATATGTATATTTTAAGATATTAAGTGTTAAACAAATGCATTGGACAGCGTGTCCAAAAATTTTGAGACATAAATAATGGGACAGGGGAGTGTTATATACTATGATCACGATCAACTATGTTGGGATGAGTGCTTGGCCAATTGGTCAAGCATCTTGACTTCCAACCTTCAGGTTGAGGGTTCGATTCCCCACCTGGTCCTCTATCCATCCCATTTGTCCATTTGTAACTTGTGTGGCATGGGTTCCCACGACCCATTTTCAGTTAAAGAAAATTGAGAAATATTTTACAATTGAACTTTTTAATTATTTCTAATATATAAAATATTTAAACATCTTGACAGTAATAGTACCCATCAACTCTAGTACCCATCAACTCTACCTAACAGTCAAGCCTCCTAACAACTTTCAACATTATGGTTGGGATTTGATTATTTGAATATCTACTTGATCCCTTATCCATCATCCTCTTTATTTATTTATTTATTTTTTTAATTTGTGTGCTATGAATTTCTACCGTACTTTTTGTCGGCATTATTGAATCATCAACTGTATAATAATAATAATAATAATAATAATAATAATAATAATAATAATAATAATAATAATAATAATAATAATAAAAGTTAAATATTGAAATTTTTGGTTTACTGGATTATACCCTCATTACATGATCGTCCGTAATTAACAACTAAATTTAATATAGTAACCGCCTTCTTTTTTCCTAGGAGATGATTTGGACATTCGACATACTAGCTTTTCCTACATAAATTACAACTCCATTTTATTTATTACAGTATGTACTACTAATGTACTATCATACATGCAACAGGGGTCAACATATAGCTAAACTTTAATGACGTTTATACAAATTTAATTTAATTTACCGTCATATTGTGACATCTGTGTTGTGTAATTTCTCCGGTCATATTCACTTATAAATATTGTTTGTTTTGAGTGGATTTTCCTTACGCCTTTAAAATGCCTCTATAATAGAGTTGCATCATCCACACGGTATGTTTTGTTTTCATTTCTAACCACACAACAATCCATCCCTAGGGCTCAATATTCATATGTAACATCCTAGTTACACACTTATAACTATTATCCGCTTTAGGCCGTCTCAATATGCTTTAAATGCGTCTACAAATAAAAGGTATCCATACTCATATAAGACATGCTTCGTTACTTTTCTCCCATCCGCTTTAAACCCTAAACCACGACTATAAATTAGTTATTGGAAGCTGACCCTAATATTTTAAAATTAATACAATGTCATCAAACCTACATACACAGCTCTAGGTAATAAAACAAACCTATTGAACAAACAAACCTAGATTATAATTTAAAACATTTTTAATACTCCATAATGTTAAAAATTTAATAAAGAACATGTCATGCAGGCTTTGTTCATTATTCCTTCATATCTACTTCGGGCCCTCCGATGGATCTTGTGAATTCATCATCATGCCCCCAGTAGGATCACTATAATAATTAAAAAAAAAAGAAGAATAATATAAATCATTTTAAATAATTAATTTATTTTTTCGTTATCAAATAATTGCACCCCAAAATTTTATTCCTATCCAAAAAACAATTGTGGCTGATGCAATCATTGAGATTTGGGGGTTTTAAAACGCCTTATATGCTGCCCACTAGATTGTTAATTAATTATTTATTCATCGACAGTTAGTTGATTGCTAATTTATTCTCCCAGTAATTAATTGATACATAATGCTGGTTTTCGTGGTCTCTAGAATCAAGATTAGGTGAATAATAAGTATTTTATTTTTTTTTTATCTTTATGGCTATAGGGTCATAATTTATATCATTATATATGATACGTATCATATTCACTAAAAAACAGATTGCAAGGCAATGTTTTCACTTTAATTCACTTTAATGTCTTCTTAACACTACTAGAAAAATTATTAATTTGGTATCTAAAATTGTGGTAGCTAACGAATTTCGGTACTTAAAACCGCAAATTCGGTCGATAATCTCTTTAGTGATTAAATTTTATCAAAAATTTTGGGACGAAGGAACAGGAAATTATTGTAGTATAGTTAATTGGTTACGCACAAGCATCAGGAAAAAAAAAAATCAAATGATAACTAAAATCTACGTGAGGATAAATTTTTTTAAGGAGAAAATTTTCAAAAAATTCTTGTAGTGTGATATTTTATTTTGAAGAAATTTAGGGTGGATGATATAAAATTTAAAAATGAAATGAAGTTGAATTTATCTATAAAATTTAAAAATGAAGTATTATATTTTTAGGAGAGGGCAAGTCACATCTCATTAACTCTAAAATTTATCATCACACTGGAGCGATTTTGGGTCCAAGTACATATATCGATCAATTGTTCACATTGTCATTTGTTAGTCCTCATCTGATGTGCATGTTTGATTAATTAAATATTTGAATTATTAATACATATATATAGTCATTAATATTGAAGATTTTGGCATATTTTTGGGTCAATAAAATTAGCCACATGTAAATTCTTCTCTAATGACGTTTGTAAGATATCATATCACTATTTAATGATATGGTTTAATAATCATAAATTTTCTTTTATTCATATGATTTTGAAATGAAATTTCCAATATACGCCAAATTGAAGAGTTGAAGAGTATTTCAATAAGCGTAAAAAATAGTATATATTATTACAAAATCAAATAGTATATATTATGATCGAAAATTGGTAAGAAATTAAACACGTCCCAATTTCTTGATGCTCAAAATCAAGAAAACCCAAATAAGAAAAAAAAATGTTTTTTATTAATATTTTATCCTAATTTATATATTTTGGCAGCATTCTCATATTAGCAAACAGTCCATTGACTAAAAGCAAACAAAAATAGATCAAAGGTGGGCTATGCAATGTCTGTAACAACCGCAGCTGCTTGTGAATTTAGAAATGTATGAAACCAGGACATACAGCTGGGGCAGATTCATTTTCATTATAGTATATGTAATGAATATTAAGCAATAAATAAATAAATAAAAAGCACGAATTAATTGGGGGGACAGACTTTTGTGTTTCTTCTTAACCCCATGATTTTTGGAAACATGGCAATTAGGTATCATATGTACTGTCTCTCATTTATCTAATTAGTGACACTTGGATATTTATATATTAATTAACAAGGGACATTTTTTAAAATCCATATGATTATGTCTCTTATCATATACTCATTACAAACGTATTGCTACTGTTGGGCACGAGAATTAAGGTAGAATTGATTTGTGAGTATATGATGGGTCCATATAATTATTGAAGGGAAAATAAGACATTTCTAATGAGATATCCTAAAATAATAAGTAGAACATTTGAAATGGGACCGAGTGAGTAATTTAATTTGTCACAATTATTAGTATTTACTAATATTTTTTAATTTTAATGAAATTAAATGATGTTTAGAAAATTTTGATATGGGGACCCTCCTTTGATTGGTTAGAAACATGGAGTTCCCTTTGACCACCTGACAAATCCTTATCCTCAGTTCCTCACCATGGAAATATTTAATTACTTTTAACTATGCATATACCAATTAATTAATTAATTAATTAATTAATAGGCTGATGAATTTAATTAACATTTTAATTCACCAAAAAAAATTAATTAACATCTAGCTAGCTAGCCCAAATAAGCTGAACCACCTATTAGGTGTATGAATATCTCAAAATCTTGGGGCATCTCTGATAGTTGTTTTTTTTAATAAAGAAAAATATTAAAAACACCCACATGGAATGCTCAACATATATAGATATTTATACAATTTGATTTATCCTATTTGTGTTATAATACACTAAAATTTTCTTGATGCTTAGAATTCAAAATGGTAGTAACTAGTTAAAGATGACAAATTTAATATAAAATATAGTATACACTGTAATTATTAAAGTTAATTGGATATTCATTAATACGGTACTGCTATTTAAAGGGAATTGTTTGGGCGCAGGCAACAGCACCTACTGTCACCTGCTGTGGTGATGCTAGATGTACCGAAAATAATGTGTTAAAATATTTAATAATGAGCGCGTAAGAAAAATGATGGATAATATTACATCACATATGATATCGTAAACATCACTTCAAAGGCATATAGACATCACTTTTTAATGCTCGGATATCACTCCAAACAGTACAATTTATTATTTTTAATTGAATAGTGTGCATGATTATTAGCTACATTATTTATGAATGCTTATCCATCATTCTGTAGGTACAGACCATTTGTATGCATGTACAGAAACCGAATTGCTATTTAAATCATCAGCATCCAAACCAAATTCTTAAATAAGCATTTAATTCAAGAACACAAATCTTTGTCAAGAAGTGTCTATTTGTCACAAATTAATGTTCCCTTGCACACATGTTACTATTTGCCATAGCCAACACAGGCAAGCCCACCAAATTTATACCCAATTTATTGCTTTTCAAATCCTAATCAAATTTGAGCTAAGCTCCATTGGCCAAACCAAACTCAATAAGTTAAATTATTTCACAATCATGTAGCTATTAGTTTTTCATATATAGATACTAATATCAAAGAATCTTCAATTACAATATATATATATACACACAACTTAATTATGCACTAGAAAACAGTTGTAGTTTGTTGCCAAGAGGCTGAATTATTGAATAATAGTATGCTACACAAAATTGAAAATATGAGCATGGAAATCATCACCTTCTAATTAACCTATTCATGGGATGCTTCCACTTCAAATTGGGGCACTTTCTCTTTGTTGCTATGGCTGCAGTTCTTTTAGTTTTGAAAAATGTAAAACTCAAATTTTATGATTATGATGGTTTTTGAGGCGTTATTTAGTAGCAACTTTTTGTTGCATGTGATGATTAAATATTTTTCACTATTTTTAATAAAAAAAAATTTTCAAACTCTTCAATTGGTGGACATTGTAATTTGTAACCACCAAAATCAATTTGTACATTCATTAATAGGCAATCCAAGCCTAGATTCTCCTCACCTCCACACAATATTTGTAGCCCTCAAAATAGTTGCACTGATACTGACACCCCCTCTCCCCAAACTATCTAAAAGAAAAAATCAATTCAATCATTCTTAAAAAAAAAAAAAGAAAATAATAATAATAAGTAAAAAAATATTTAGAGAGTTGGAGAATAAATAGTGAGCTAAGTCATAAGATATTATTACGAGAATTTGATTCTAATTACTTTTTGAGTAAGAGTATTAAAATATAAGTTTCAATAATATTTTCAGGGGAAAATGCCTTAATTTTACTATAGATTCTACACACATATATTTCAAAACTAATTAAATATAATTATATTTATAGTGCATTTTAAATACTTTCATACTATGAAATTGTACATTTTAAAAGGATAGTTATGTAATTTTCAAAATTTGTAAAGTAGTTATTGTCTTTGTTTATTTATGAAGTACTTTATTATTGTGTTTTTGGTAACATAAGAGGAAAGGAAACTTATAAAGAGCAAAGTATTTAGGCAGGTAGTGTGGTGATGAACATGATTCATTAGCAACTATCACAATTCACAGCTGTCGACACAGAACAAAAAATTGTTGTACATAAAGTGACAAATTATGTTATTTTAAATAAATTGTGAAGCAGTTTTTTTTTCTTTTTTTATTTATGTTTTTTTTTGGGTTTTGTTTTTAGACTCATCTCTTCTTATAGTTTTGAAATATTGAACTTTTAGAATTTTTTCTCGTACCGAACCTGAGTTATTAATCGTTTAAAATGTACACATTGGACTATGTGCACTGTGGGTACGTAGCAAAAATGTAAAAACTGGGAAGTATTTTTCTTGCAAAAATATTTTAACAGTGTAGTATAAAATTAGGAATAGATGAATGGTGCAGGAAAAGATAAAATGAAGTAGCAAGCTAGGAAGGGTGGTTTGTGTGAGGGAGATATATGGTGAGCTGAGGCCTGAGCCCTTTCTTACACGTCCTCATCTGGTCTTCAATTCCCTCTCCCTCTCCCACGTGAACTCACTCCTTCCCCCTGTCCCCACACAGATTTCTCAAATCCTTCCTGGTCCCATCACATCCATCCCCCACACGTGTCCCCCCTCATCCCTCGCACGTGATCCACCCCCCCTCCTTCTGTCCTATAAATTCTCAACCTGTTGTTTGTATCTCATATCCTCGACACTTCACTTCACACACTCTCTCTTTCCGCCCTTTCCCACTTTTTTAGTTTTACCCTCTCCCAGTCAAAACTCGATATTCCAAATCCACCCACAGAGATTTTAAAAATCACAAAACTACAGTTTTTGCGACACAAAACAAAATCTCCCGCTGACACGCACGCAAAAAACATCCCCATAACCCTGAGGCCAACGCCCACAGATTTCACTATAAAAAAGGTGCTAAGAGTAGTAATAAAAAAGAAGAATCTGTGCATGCTGTGTACAAGATCTTTAAAGTGCAAAAAGCCCCTCCTACGATTGCCCCACGCCGCTGCTGCCACCAGATTTTCTCATCTTCCCCATACCTTCTTCAATTCAATCCTTATACTAC
The DNA here is from genome assembly GCA_030278955.1 of Hygrophila difformis. Lineage (NCBI taxonomy): Eukaryota > Viridiplantae > Streptophyta > Magnoliopsida > Lamiales > Acanthaceae > Hygrophila > Hygrophila difformis. The sequence goes on from JAOANR010000011.1 coordinate 4,675,627, forward strand.
TGTTTTTTTAATTTACGGCTACTGCTGATTTCATCTCTATAAATTTGGGGACTTTTCTTTGCTTTTGGAACATACCAGTATCATCAATGGCGACCAAGTTTTTGCTCACGTTGGCAATCTGCCGCTTGATCGTGACCGTCGGATTGACTTTGAATCCGACGGATCTGCTGCGCCTCGAAGTGGACGGCCACCTGACGCTGGACCCCGCGGATTTGGGCGCCGCGTCCCGCGACTTCGGCGGGATGACGACGTCCGCGGCGCCCGTGGCGGTGCTGCACCCGTCGTCGGCGGAGGACGTGGCGCGCCTGCTGAAAGCGGCGTACGAATCAGGGAACGGGTTCGGCGTGTCGGCGCGCGGGCACGGGCACTCCATAAACGGGCAGCCCATGACCCGGAATGGGATCGTGATCCAAATGAGCCGGGGTCGGGCTGCCGGGGGGTTCGAACCGCGGGTTTCGGAGAGGTCCATGTACGTGGACGTCTGGGGAGGGGAGCTGTGGATCGATGTCCTGATGTCGACGCTGGAGTACGGTCTGGCGCCAAAATCGTGGACCGATTACTTGTACCTTTCGGTTGGAGGTACAATCTCCAATGCGGGGATCAGCGGCCAGGCATTCAATCATGGCCCTCAGATTTCCAATGTGCATGAGCTCGATGTCGTTACAGGTTCGTCATAAAAATTAAAAAAAAAAAAAATAAAAATTAACACAGTAATTATATTCCTTTTTTAAAAAAAAAAATTCTTTCACCCATTAATATAATGCTCAAGTGTAACCGTAAACAAAGATTATAGAATAATTTTGATTTAAATATGGAGGAATCATCAATTATTTTTCTGTTGGTTTGCATGTGGTTTGGAGCTGTTAATTAGAATTTGGATCAAGGAAAGATTAAATTAATGAGATTAGACTATTAGAGGATAGACGATTCTTTAATGGTAAAATTAAAATGCTAATTGTGATTAATTAACAAAATGGTCTAGTAGGACGCTTTTGTCGATTAGTAACTGTTTCAGTATATATCAAGCTTCGTTTTAAATTAACTTATAGTTTTTCTCTATTCCTTCTCAAGTTTTGTCTTGTAATTAGTAGTATATATGATTAGTGTTTAATTATATTTTATAAATTGCTTGTTGTCGAGGTATAATTTCACACGGACTACTGTTATTACCTTAAATTGTTTTTATGCCACGATGTTTTGATCATTAGTTGTACTAGGTAAGCTTACATGGTATTCTTTTGGCCTTTCTTAATTAAGGGGCAATCAAATTATATTAAAAAAATTTAACGTAAATGATTAAAAATTAATACAGGCAAGGGTGAGCTGGTGACATGTTCGAAAGAACACAATGGGGAACTGTACCACAGTGTTCTAGGTGGGCTTGGACAATTTGGGATCATCACGAGGGCAAGAATAGCACTCGAAAAAGCACCAACAAGGGTATTCAATTTTTGTAGTATATATATATATTTTTTTTCTCCCAACATTAATTATTAAATTGTCTTTTTCCCCATCTTTGGACACTTTAATTTCTTCTCATGTGGGGGCCTCCTCCTCGATCATGTCTTTTAGGACAAAGTTAAATTACCTAGTACCAGCTAATGACATGACCTAAAAAGCCAAAACCAAAACAAATAACATGATCTAAGAAAAAGCTAGCTATGCAAACATGGGGCCATGCATTTGAATTGGCTACCAATTTCCTAGCCTCTATAAGTGATTTTTTTAATTTTACGCCATGATGATGCAGGTGAGGTGGATCAGAGTACTGTATTCGAATTTTACGGCGTTCACGGAAGACCAGGAGTACCTCATCTCCCTCCACGGTCAAACCCTAAAGTTTGACTACGTGGAAGGGTTTGTGATTGTGGATGAAGGCCTGATCAATAACTGGAGATCTTCCTTCTTCTCGTCGAATAATCCTGTCAAGATTTCATCCCTCAATGCCGACGGTGGCGTTCTTTACTGCCTCGAAGTTACCAAGAATTACCACGGTCAATCTGATGCTGCTACAATAGATCAGGTAACATATACTCCCTAGCTCCGTCTCATTTAACCTGGCTTGTTTCATTTCTGCACACAGTTCAATACACACTTTCAATCGTCAATATCTCAAAATATGTACAATAAAAAATAATGTAAAATATATATTCTAAAACTACATTATTTTACGATTCTAACAAGACCCAACTCGACTTTTTTTTTTCAAATATATATTTGCAATAACGTTGAGTCAAAGTTAAACAATGAACAGTACCAAAAAGTCGAACCAGACAACTAAAGTGGGACGGAGGGAGTAGTATACATTACTCATATGCACATAATCAAATACTCCCTCCGTTTTTTTTTAAGTTCACCATTACCATAGTAGATACTATTCATTGAGTAACTTGAATTCAACTTTTTCATATAGTTATATAAGATAAAACATAGTCAAGTGAGATCTTATTGAATTCGTCTAATCATGTAGTTTTAGAATATCAAACTTTTATAATTTTTACTTATATGTAATATGAGATATTGATGATTGAAAATGTGCATTGGATTGCGTGCAGTGCAATATGGGTGAAGTTAAAAAAAACGGATAGAGTAGTATTAACATTTTATGAAAGCAAATAACCAAAGGCCATTAGTTTTAATTAGATGATAACTGATTATATTCTCTCCATGCAAAATAAAAGAGAGATTCTTGACCGTTGATCCACACTATAGATGGATGGTGAGGATTCAGAAAGGCAAAACATAACCTGAAAGCAACACAAGTAGTGGGGTATAATAGTATAAAATCCTGAAAATTAATTCCAGGAAGCATTCAATTTTGGTGGCAGAAAGTGAAAATCTTGCAGAGATTACATCGATTTTTCTATTCTTTTTCTTTTTTTTTTTTCCTAAAATAATGTCGTTTTTAAAAACACCCAAAGATTCGTCTGACACCAACATCTTCCCTAAAGTTTATTTGTCTCTGACGAAAACTGAAAAATAAGTACAACCACATATGAAATGAGGAATCTGGAGAATAAAATTTCAATCATACTTTATAGTATAAAAATAAATATCTGTGCTTACTTTGGGCCGTCCGACACGTAAAATACTAGATTATGTAATCTCTTTTCAGCTTATTTTACTCAGTTTAGTAGTATACTATGTAATAAGTGCATTAAAAGACGAAATTATGAACATCAAAAGACAACGTAAAAGATTTCCTGTAATCTCTTTAATGTAGACTCTAACAGGCACACACCAATAATCTTCTCTTACATTAATCTTAAATCATTCAAAGATTGGATTTTTAATGATTTTTCAGGAAGTGGACGCCCTCTTGAAGAGACTCAACTTCATCCCAGCTTCAGTTTTCACCACGGACCTTCCCTACGTCGATTTCCTGGACCGGGTGCACAAGGCCGAGCTGAAACTACGCGCCAAGAACCTATGGGAGGTTCCACACCCATGGCTGAACCTCTTTGTCCCAAAGTCGAAAATAGCCGAGTTCGACAGGGGCGTCTTCAAGGGTATTTTGGGAAACAACACTAGCGGTCCGATTCTCATCTACCCCATGAACAAGGACAAGTAAGCCCCACTGTAATAAAACCATTCAAAATCATTAATTCTTACATACCCTTACAGCTTCTAATAATTAACAATAAAACAAATTGGGCAGGTGGGATGACAAGAACTCTGTGGTGACGCCAAACGAAAATGTGTTCTACTTGGTAGCACTTCTCAGGTCGGCTTTGGAGAGTAATGGCGACGAGACACAGTCGTTGGAGTATTTGACCAATCAGAACAGACGAATCTTGCAGTTTTGTAAGGAAGCTGGGATCAACGTCAAGCAGTATCTTCCTCATTACAAGACACAACATGAGTGGATGCACCACTTTGGGGAGAAATGGGGCTTGTTTTCCAGGAGGAAAATGGAATTTGATCCGAGGCATATTTTGGCCACGGGCCAAAATATTTTCACGCCTTCTCCTAAATCTCCAGTTTCCCTGTGGTGATATATACAGAAATCGATCGTATAGTGAAAAAAAAATGAAATTAAAGATGAGAGACATATGGCCGTTTGGTAATTAGTAATTAATTTTATATAGAGGTGATGACATATATTAATCATATGGTCATCAATATATAGGTCGTGTATTAATTAATGTATTCTTGTAATTATATAGGTTGAGGGATTAATATATAAGAAGTTTTAATTAATTCCTCTCAATCCCATTTAAAATGTTATGTAGGCATGCCAGCATACTTTTTTTATCATTAATATCTCAAAATATGTAGAATTAAAAATTATGCAAAATATATATTCTAAAACTATACGATTAATAAGACCGAACTCGATTATTTTTTTTAAATATATACTTTTAATAATATTGAGTCAAAATTGAACAATAAACAGTGTCAAAAAGTCAAACAAGACGCTTTTAACTGACAAGGTTGTTTTTGGTAGAGAAAAACACATCATTGATTTTTACTCCTCGATCTCCCCATCTGCCACCTCTTGGTTTTTATTCAACAGTGGGCCTGTTGGGCCTTTAGGTTTTTCTATTGGACTTCAGAGGAATAAATACCAGTACCATAACTAATTTTTAATTCCATATTTGAATTTCTTAAGCGGTCTTATAATACTCATTTGGTCCCATTACTTATATCTATTGCTAATTTGGTTTATATACTTTAATACAAATATGTACCAAATTAGTATTATGTATAAGTTGTGAGACCAAAATTGACATTAAGTACTAGTATAAATTATGAGATTAAATGAGAAGTATTATATTTTACTAATCATCATTAGTAGTTTGGAGGACTGAATTGCTCGTCATTAGGTAAGTTACATACCCGATTGAGAAATTCAAGTACTTTTTAGACGATTTTAAAATTAAAGGTAAGTTACAGATGATTTTGGTCTTTATCCCGACCTTCATAAGATACAAAAACCAGATACTTCTATATTTAGCTATGTTTTTTTTTTTGGAGTAGAAGAAGTATATTTAGCTATATTGAAAGGAATCATAAAAAAAGAATTCAAATGCGAATATTTTTATTTTTTAATAAATAAAAGTGGTTTATATAAGGCAATTTCTAAGTGGAAGCATAACCATAACATTTTCCTAAATTCACGTCCAAATTTTCATTCTAATCATGTCACCATTTCTCACTCCTCCAACTTCTCTCTCTCTTCCCCTCCTCCCTCGCCGGAATCTTCCATCTCCACCGCCGCCTCCCCATTTTCCCCGTCGTCATGTCCACCGCCGTCTTCCTCCTCTGCCTTCTCACCATCCATTCTGCAATCGTCGTCAATTCCAAATCCATAAGTAAAATCCCCCCTCCCCTCCCCCCCAAAAAAAAAAACATAAATTAAATAAAATAACACAATCATGCATCTCATCATCTCTCCCAACAAAATCTAACACTTTTTTTCCCCCATTTCAATAATCTGCAGATTATCTCATAAATTGCGGTTCCAGCGACGAAGTCGAGGAGGGCCCTCTCAAATACATCCGAGACGATGCATACATATCAACAGGCAATAAGACGATCCTAAACCGACCCGATATCTGGCCCAGGTTAAGAACCCTCCGTTTCTTCCCCAACGCGGAGACGGCGGCGGCGGCGGCCTCCAAGCACTGCTACGCCTTCCCCGTTGCGAAACAGGCCAGATATCTCGTCAAGACCGTTTACTTCTACGGCGGATTCGACGGGGGGAAACAGCCGCCGCTCTTCGATCAGATCATCGACGGGACGAAAATCGTGCTCGTCAATACCACCGAGGATTACGCCCGTGGAGGATCATCGTACTACGAGGCCGTCGTCACGGCACACAACAAAATCCTCAGCATATGTCTGGCAAGAAATCAGCACACTTCTCCCGGTTCGAGTCCCTTCATTTCATCCATCGAAATCTTCCAAATGAACGAGAGTACATACAATGGTACCAATTTTGAGGAGAACTTATTGGTCACCGTCGCCAGGAATACTTTTGGCTCGGAAGGGGACATGATCAGGTCATAATTTTTTTTTTAAAAAAAAAAAACTTATCTTTGTTGTTTATATTCATGTTTTGTCAAGTTATTACAGTGTTTGAACATCGAATGTTGTCGAAAAACAGTTTCCCTGACGATGTTCTGAACCGGTACTGGCATCCTTATAAGGACCAGAATCCGGTGGTCACGAGCAAGTCTAATGTGACAGCTTCGACATTTTGGAACGTGCCGCCTATGAGGGTGTTTGCGACTGCAATGACGGCCAGCAGAGGCAAGAATCTTACGCTGAATTGGCCGCCATTTCCGCTCCCTAATGCGCGCTATTACGTTGTCCTGTACTTCCTGGACACGCGGACAGAAAGCCCGTATAGCTGGAGAGTGTTCGACATCTATGTAAATGGGTGGAAATTCTTCCAAGGCCTTAATGTGACAGCCAGTGGACAATGTGTTGTTGGGGCGCCTTGGCCGCTTTCTGGACAGACTCAGATCACGTTAGTTCCTGCGCCGGATTCGCCTGTTGGGCCGGTGATCAGTGCCGGTGAAGTCCTGCAGATTTTGCCTCTTGGAGGAAAGACCATAACCAGAGATGGTACTTCCACATATGTTACAACTCTAGTGTTTAAACTGCATTTTTTTTTTTTAATTACATTTTTTGTCTATTTTGGGACAGTGGTGGCATTGGAGGAATTTAGAAAAGGAATCATCAATTTGCCTGAAGATTGGACAGGGGATCCATGTCTGCCAAAAGGGTATTCCTGGACAGGGGTTTCATGTTCAAAGAAAGTCCCCTCCAGAGTTGTTGCTCTGTAAGTTAATAATCAATCCATTACCCATCAAGAGGCCTAAAAGTTAAGAACAGGTTCTTACAGCTGCTTGCTTGTTTTGATATGAATGAAGGAACTTGACAGGCTTCGGATTGTCTGGAACAGTGGCCCCAAGTATTGCACACCTAACTGGCCTCAGGCATCTGTGAGTTAAAAAAAATATCAGATCTTTCAGCAGTAGTATTTGATAGCATTTGCCATCAAGTTATAAAAGACTTGAAATTGATGGATCACAGATTACTTGGGAACAACAAGCTTACTGGGAGAATACCTGATTTGGGGGCACTCAAGTCTTTATTAACTCTGTAAGCACTCCATAAATAAATACTCCCCCTATTTCTTATCATATTCTAGAAGTAGTATATATATACCAATTGAGGAATATTGATGTGTGTGATTGAAAGGCATTTGGAGAACAATCAATTTGAAGGACCAATTCCTAGTTCACTGGGAGAGCTGCCAAACCTAAGAGAAGTGTATGTTCAAAGCTGAAAATCTTGTGGCCATTTCTATGATATGAGAGCATTACTGTAATAATAACCTGGTTTTGGTTTGCAGAAATTTGACCAACAACAGACTGGATGGAATAGTACCGGTGACCGTGTCGAGGAAACAGGGCATTGCCATTCAGTATGTGGGATTTCTTCTTTTCATGCATGATCTTACAGAATTTTCAAGTGTGGGGGGGGGGGGGGGGGGGGGGGGGAACTAACTAACTACTAAGTCATCAGTAGTTTGATGGAATGAACTATTGCTGATGCAGGGTCTAAGGTAGGCGAATTCCCGGGGGGGGGAAGATGATGATGATGATGATGATGAAGAAGAAGAAGCAAGTAAAGTCGGGCTGGGGTGGAATGTGGTTGATGACAAAACTTGGGATATAGTATATGATGGAGTAAGGACAGAGAGAGATACGTCTGCAACATAGTATATATAGTATATGGCTGCACTTGTCCATGTAGATGCATGTGTTGTAATGTATAGACAATATGATTGTGTACATGGTTTTTCATTGCACACCGTGTGAATGTATCTATCTGCATCACTTCACTTCACACACCACTGTCAGTCATAACTCACACTTACATGTTTATTTTCAGACTGCGAAATCATAATATTTTATGAAAATCCCCGGACCACATTGGTCAAAGACTAATCACTTGACGATCTAGTGGGCATTTAGAGCGTTCACAACAAAGAACCATTTAAATGGGTTCTCTTGTCATGTGGGGCCCTTGTGAGGGAAGAACCCTCTTTTATAAGTTCTTCACACAGAACCCATTTCAATTGGTTCTCTTGACATGTCATCAATGTTATTTATTTTTTTTTTTTGTTAAAATGTGGGTTCTTGAAATGGGGGAGAACCCCATTGTGAAAGGTTTTAAGGGTTGCCTATTCTAATGCAGAATTCTGTGTACACAAAAGCTCGAATCCCAACCATTTGTTTAAGCTGATAGAGCCTCGTACCACTCAGACCACGTGCATTTGGTTATTTTATGAACAATTGAAGTAACTTATTAATAAAATAAAAAACACACGCCTACGTAAGTATAACAATTTTTTAAAAAATAGTAGGAACAATTAGATATTGGATTAGTATCTACCGCTGCATGCATGTATTAAAAAAAAAACCGAAATATAATTGCCGATATTAGATGGAAGATATGCACACAGCACACCAAAACTAAGAATATATTCTTTAATTATGGTAATTATTAGTAATTTTTTTTAAATAATCGAGGTTTCCATGATCATATTGGACCCAAGACAATCTCTTGAAGGTCTGCATGGGCAATGAATGACACCTCACCCAAAGCAGTTTTTTTTACATATATAAGGCTTGAACCTAGGATTTTGCTTAAGCGATAAGAGCTCCAATCCACTCACGTCAGGCATATTAAAACCAATCCGGATCACGTCAACTTTTGTTGGTATTATTATTATTATTATTGTTATTGTTATTGTTATTGTTATTATTATTATTATTATTATGCTCGATTTACCAATAGTACATACTCCCTCGGTTTTCCTTTTTTTTAACCTTACCCTTTGTATAGTTGATATTATTCATCAAATAGCTTTGATTCAACTTTTTAGCATAGTTATACAAGATAAAATATAGTCAGGTGAGATATTATTGGATTCGTTTAATCGCGTAGTTTCAAAATATGAAATTTTTTATAATTTTTACTTACATATAATTTGAGTTATTAATGATTAAAAATGTGTATTGCATTGCGTGCAGATTAGAAATGGAAAAGTTATAAAAAACTGAGGGAATATTTGATTTTTTTTCTAAACTTTAGAATACATTTATGGGATGTAATAATTAAATGAGACATAAATAATCAAAGAAAGTACTATCCCTGTCCGATTAAGTTTGACTACTTTTGTTTTAGGCACGAGAATTTAGGTAGGTATGTTTAGTCGTTACAGTGTTGTGAGTAAACTCGACTATTTCCTCCGTCCCCTTTATAATGACTACATTTGACTTTTGATACTATTTAATTTTGACTCAATATTATCATAATGATGTAAGAAGAGAAAAATAGTCAAGTGTAATCTTGTTAGAATCATCAAATCATATAGTTTTAGAATATACTAATATTTTATATAATTTTTTATACCCATTTTGAGGTGTTAATGGTTAAATAAAATGCATTGAATTTTGTTCAGAAAATACAGTTGTCAATTGGATGTGGGGAGCAATTAAGATTCTAATAATGCGTAGTTAATTACAAGAGTATTAAAATCTAGATCTAGATTTTAGAACTAGTTGTAGCTGTAAAAAATATATGAAATGACATAAAATGACAAATATTTATGTAGAGTATTGGGCAGTGGGTTAATTATTGGGTTAAAATTGTAATTGGGCATAAATAAGCTTCCTAGCTTATTTTTAACGCTACAAGAAGTAGCTTCTAAAAAGAAGGTTCCAAAAGCTAGTATACAGAACAGGGCTTTTGGTCTGTTCTGCACTCAACTTTAGGGAGCTTTTGATAGCTTTAGTTTTTATTTTAAAACAAGTAGAACCCAAAAAAATATTAAAAAAAGCCACGTGAAGGAAATCTGACCGTCAGTTTTGATCCGATCCATGGACCATGATATCTACTCAGATAAATTCCTTGGCATCTTCGTAAAATTTCTTCAGAACCTTCCTTCGAACTAGAGTTGCAAACGAACCGAATCGAACCGAATACTTCGATTTGATTTGTTAAGCTTTACGAATACTATCGAATCGAATCGAATTATTCTAAAAGGTAATTTAATACCTAAAAAATTAATTTTTAATTATTAAAATTAAATATATGATTCAATATATATATATATATATCAAATTTAGTACTTTAATGTCATATACTAGTACACCCACCCGCGCAATGCGTGGAAAGTAAACTTTACATTTTTTATTTTATAAATATAACATAATACTTTAAAAGTTCAAATATATTACATAAACTTAATTGGGTCATGCCCATTTCCCGACCATATATTTGAGGAAAAATGTGACAAAAAATAACAATAAAATAGAAAACGTCCGATTAATGTGTAAAAGTAATCTCCCTATAAAAACCTCCATAGCACAAGGATTATTAATTTGTGAATATGTTGAAGATTGATTTATGAGCTTTCTATATTATTTTTGGATAAACTAATTTATTAAGTTTCCAACATTGATTTAAGAGCTTTCCATATTATTTTTCTCAATCAAGAATTAGTCCCCGTTTGGAATAAGCGGTCCAAACGCTAAAAGCACATTCCCAACTCTACAAGATTCATATCTGTTTGTTTTCCCGAAAATATAAGATTTGGAATCGCTGATTTTCTCCACAAATCGTGATTTTGGGAACTCTAACCTCTGAAGCCAAACTCTAATCTCTGAAACCAAACTCTAAACTCTAAAGTCTATTTATTTACCAAACAAAGCTATAAAGGCAATTGATCCAAATCTATCTAGACTAGCATTTTTTGCCCGCGCGTTGCGCACGGGCGTATTGCTTTCTTATTATGAATAGAACTAATATATATATTTTTTAGTTGAATGAACAAAATAAATACGTAGAAGTATACAATTTGGAATTCATAGTCAATGATAATTTTAAATTGTAATGATTTTGAGTAATGGTTTAGAGTTTAGAGATATAAAGTTAAAAGTTAAGGAGGAATAAAGTTTATAATTTAACAAACAAATTTAGGATTTCATTGTTAAAATGAAACATATTTATTATAAATTAGTTATTTTAACATCCCATTATCCCTCGACCCTCCTCCCATTATGTGAATTTTCTTGAATGATATAACAATTTTCTAATAATACAATTCCCTCTCCTATCCACATGATCTATTAAATAATTCGATTCCACAATACTAAAGCTAAATAAACTCGAAACCTAGCCTGCTTGGTTGAAAGTGGGAACCAAGTATTTTCTCAACCAACTTATAGTTTTTGATACAACTCCTCCACCTGCCATCAACAAAACATTTATTATCACTCCGAAATGATACAATTTCATATCAGAAATGTTTTTAGTTGATATTTAGTGAAAATAATCATCAGGACAACCAAAAATTCTCAACACAGGCTAATTCCTATCTCCACTCCAGGTAGAACAATTCATGTTATGCTTATAATAATAGTATAGTTTTTGTAATAGTTAGTGAGAATTATGTGTGAATGCCAATCATCAACTCTCCAAGGATAAAAGGAAAATCAATAATTACATTAATGAGATTTGGCACACACCTTATAAATCAACTCCTCAATTTGTTCATCGTGATCAATTGAATCTTTGGCCATTCAATCGACGGAACAACAGAAGTGAACACTAATGCAATGCCTTTAGCTGTAAAAGAAATAGTCAATTTAGCATTTAAGAAAACTTTTTACCCATTTGCTCCATTGGGCACAAATAATGACCAAGCAATTGGTAGAGCTTAACCCTTCTTTGTTCAAATTATGTTCCTGCAAGAGGGTGGTAGAAATTAGAATTACTACATTATCCAATATTTTATGTTTATATGCTCCAAGGAAACTCACTATTAACATGTGGCTACTTTGTCGAGCATGGCTTCAATGGTGAAGCTGCATCTTTTGTAGAAAGTTCATCAAATTTTGAATATCCGTTCCACTCAATTCTTTGATTTTATTGTTCTGAATAAAATTAAGAGGTTGTTCTTTGGGACATTAAATCAAACACAATGATATGAATGCCAATATAATACCCTTAAGTGTAAAATCGGGAGTATGCATGCACAACCAGAATGAATTATCCAAGCAATCCACACAGCTTTTGAAGCGAGTCACTATTGGCATTGAAGTAAAGTTAGTAGAGAAAACCTCGGATCGTTTGGTGAGGCAGAGGATGAGAGGAACATAGAAAAGAACAGATGAATTTATTGATGTTTATTTATTTATTATTTTTTTTTTGCTGATGACGTGTTTGATTATATGGCATTACTCAGCAGCTATCAATCTACCCGCTTGTTTTAATAAGAGCATTTGATCTAAAAATGAGCGTATAATGATTGAACTTATATGAGGATATAAAATGAGAATATATATATTTTTTTCTTTTTGAATTACATGAATTTCAAGTCTTTTGTTTATGTTTTCGATTTTTTTTTCTTTTTTTCTCTTTGCCCGCCTTCTCAGACTTGTTCACCAAAAAAAAGGCTTTTGCTTAAAATAGTGGTTGGAATGCATGTAATAAAAATTTAAAAGGGAAATAAATGAGAGAATAAGACGATTGAAGAAAAATTCAAAGACACAACCAAATGAACATAACATAAAATAAATTATTTTTAATGTTAAACACCTAAATATAAATAGTTTCACTTTCATATCTAAAATAATGAGAGCAAGTGGAAAACTTGATAAGTTTTGTATTGTATATTTATATTTATGATAAATGTTCACTTTAGATTATTCTTTGTGAAAAATAAAATGGTAAATATGTTTGATTGAAAGTTTGTATTCACATGTTTTGTATCATGTTTGAACGTCATGATCACTTAAAAAAAATATTAGAGCTTTTGGGTAAAAATATTGCTACAATCCAAAACTAATTATGATTCCCACAAATCTTCACAATTATTTATACTAAAATACTTCTTATATACTTTTACAATACAAATTATTTATATATAAAAAATTTGTATAAAAATTTACTTTGAATTTCATATGCATATATATTTATATTGAAATAAAATAAGGATTAAGGATATTATGTCTAAAAGTTAAACTATGATACGTGTTAGTCTCTTTTTTTTTCATTTTCTTTATTTTCTTCTTAAGAAAGAAAAAAAAATTATGTAGAATTTGGCTAAAATGGTATGGAATTTTTAAGTGATTAGTTATTTTATATTATCAATTTTTTTTAATGTCAGTGTAATGTTTATACCATATTTTTAATGAAATATTTATATTTAAAATATGTCATTGATTAAAAATGTTTGAAATCTATTATTTTAAATTCCTCATATTGATATAGGATTATATTTTAGACACATATTTTTAACCTAATTATATTTATTTATTAATATTATAATATGTTAATATTTCTTAAATACTCCTATACTATTATATATTTGATCAAAGAATTAATATTATATAGTTTTATGTTTATAAATATTTGATATGATAAATATATTTACTATAATTTAAAAACATATATTTACTTCATTTATACTGTTTAATTTCAATATTAAGCTAGGTAAAAAAATTAGGATATAAAATTTATTAAATTTTTATAGTTCATAACATTTCTTAAATTTAGTTATTCAATATATTTTGAATGAAATACTTTTTTAAAAAATATCATAATTATATTCCTTTTATTGATACAGGATTATATATTTTATAGAGATAAACTTTTAATCTAACTAAATTTATTTAATTATATTATAATATTATTTTTTACAAAATTATATGTATAAAAAAGTATACATAAAAAAAATAATTTATATATATGAAGTATGTATCAAAAAAGTTGTTATATTAATAGATAGATTTATATATGCAATCAAAATAATTTATATAAAAAGAATTATATCTTTTAAAATATATATGAAGATTTTCACACGACTTTGTTATATTAATAGATAGATTTGTTTTCTAAACTTAGATATTGGTGACGTGGTCGATGACATGGCATTATTGGGCAATTACTCAGCATCTATGTGTCTTTGCAAGAGCCGTTGATTTAAAAATGAGTCCATAATGACTGATTAACCCCTGAAAATTAAGAAGGATAGATTAATTTTAATAAGGACAAAAGAGTCTGCACATGCCAAAAAATATTCAGGATTTATTATATAGATATATATATTAAAGCATTAGTGAACAACCCATCCTAAATTTAATGGGGTGTCTGCATTTCAAATTTCTAATTTTTATAGATTTTTGCATTTTAATTAATTATTTTTAGATTTTTGCATTTATTTATTTATTCATTATAAATTTTCAGTTTTTGAAATATATGGTATTTTTAATTTATATGGAATTTCCACAATCTTTACTTTTAAATATATTTGAAAGATTTGAAATTCACCAAAAATATACTTCGTATTTGAAAGATTTGAAATGTAAAATTTTGCATTTATTATTTTATCTATATTATTTTGCATTTTTAAATTTACAATTTTAGATTTTCAAGTTTATTTATTTATTCATTAGAAATTTATTCACCTTTAAAAAAATTTGAAAGATAAAATTTAAAAAAATTTAAAATTTTGTATTTTTATTTTATTTATTTTGGATTTTATTATTTTGCATTTTTTATTTTATCTATTTTAGATTTTATTATTTTGTATTTTTTTATTTTATTTATTTTGGATTTTGTTGCTGTATTTATTATTTATTTATATATTTTGAGTTTTTAATTTACACCATCGGATTATTATGACATGAATATGCATTTTCAATTTTTGCACCATAGTACTATTAAGACGGGTTCTGCACTAGCAACTAAGAATTATGTTCTGTTTATATTTCAAAATGGTGATCATATTGTAATGTCGGTAATTTTGTGTAGGTTTAGTTTTTCTATATATTTTTTTGGTGTGGTAAATGATGTAATCAAAATATACATTGCACATATTTATTTATTTATATTAAAAATATATTAATGTGTATATGAAATCCAATTTTTAATTTTTAAAATATATTTAATTTTAATTTATATGAAGTTCCCACAATTTTCAGTTTTTAAAGATTTGAAATTTCAAATTTAGTGGCCGTTTGGATAAGAGATATGAAACAACTTATTTGATTATTGTGTTTTCAAAACGTAAATAATCAGGTTTGCAGCACCATTTTCTAGCGCTTAAACTGATTATTTGTGTTATGAAAACGCAATAATCAAATAATCTATTTTCTTGCAACTTATCCAAACACCTTCTTATATGGAATTTGCAGTGTATAAATAGAATTTATATTATTAACAGATACATTAATGAATGTATGGAAAAGATTTGTATATATTAATTAATGTATATATAGGGCATGTTCTTACAAAATTATGTCACTTCTCCTAAACGTAATACTACATCCGTTTCATTATAATTGTTACGTACCCACTTGATACGTATACCGATACACATTTTTAATGGCTAATAACTTAAATTGTGTTCGATAAAAAATATAAAAATTTGATATTCTAAAACTATATGATTAGACGAATCTAACAAGATCTCACTTGACTATATTTTTTCTTACATAACTATGATAAAAATTCGAATCAAATTTAAACAGTGAATTGTGCCAGAAAGTCAAACTAACAATTAAACTGAGACGGAGAAAGTATAAAATTATATATTTACTAAATACAATTATATAGTTGCTAATAGTTAAAAAATATATTTTATAATTATATCATTCCAATTGTATTACAAATATATACTAAATAGTATAAATGTTATTTATATTTTATTATATTTAAAATAATACAAAAATTATAAAGAGAATTGTGAAAATTCATATTCTATGGATAATTGATTTAGAGTAAATTAGTTATTTTCGTAAAGTATATTAAAAATAAAAGAATCGGGTGTATAATTATTGGGGTGCGAATAGTCCATCAGTAAATAAAGAAGGAAATTTTATTTTTTTAATATATTTTTGAGAAATACTTCATTAATCTATATTTTATCAAATTTGCAATTGACGGAAGAACAAATATAAATATACCTTTATTAGAAATTGAAAGGCTAATTGCTCCAAATTCTATAAATTTGAAAATTTTCTCTAGAATACCGGTACTGAATGAAGTTTTAACGTTTGAAACAAATAGTCTATTGATACTAGAAGAGACATATTATAATAAGGAAGAAATGAAGGTGGATCATGCTAAGCTATTACCTTTGTTGATTAATGAGGAGAGAAATGTTTATAATAAAATAATGTATGTAGTTGATAGTGATGAGGGTTGATTTTTTTTTCTTTACGTGGTGGAGCTGACAAAGCATTTATCGATAATTTATCTAGAAAATAATATGTTTAGCCATTCATGGGAGAAATGATATTATGTTACATGTAGTATCCTGATAGCTGTCGTCTAGCTACAAAAATAAATAATTCTACTCTTGTGAAATTAATATAGATAGTGATGAGTAGAGTCGTCTCCTCAGGGATTCAAACGAAATATTAACTATGATTAACCACAATAATAAATGGGGGGAGGGGTTGATTTTAAATAATGCTAAGAAAATAAAATAGAAGAATAAAATTAAATAAGCAGGCTAAGAGCAGGACACACTGGAAAAGTATACGAAATAATGATGAAAAATACCTAGCTTAGGACTTGAACTCGCCGGATTGGAATTGGATTTATTGTTGATCATTGACAAATATTCCCTTAGCCTATTAAATAAATTAGTTATAGTCACTCGGCAACCGCTCCGTGACCAACTTTTCCTTACTTAATCGGTGAACAAGGCACGACCGTTATTCACTTCCCTAACCGAATTAAGATCCTAGGTACGACCATAGAAGTACTTATCTGATTGCATTAAATCCTAGAAAAGCCTAATTCAAAGGGATGAACCTACCTACGCGGTGATTCTCTCAATTGATCCCATGATTCCATAGAGTTTAATCCTCTAGTTGTTACTAAATTAGGTTAAAGTGCAATTACACGGACACCAATCCAATTATAACAATCAAACTCCTAAATCAATCAACTATGTGCGCATCATAATCAATCAACATAAGAATTCATGTCATGAAAATAGAAATAATGAAAATACTTAATAAGCAAAGGAAATCAAACATTCAACACATAGCAAGCCTCACAATGACAATCCAATCTCAACACGGGGTTCAATCCTAAGCTAGATTATAGAAAACTACTCACTACCCATAAAAACAATAACAAAAGCAAAATAAAAGTTCATCACAACACTATTCCAGTAGGAAGAATGGAACTTCAATGAATCTTCACAGTCTCTAGGCAACGTCTCTCGTCTCCAGGCCAAGTTCGTGATCTCCAGTATCCAAGTCTCTTTCAAACAGCAACCATAAGATGTATTTAACCTCTCCCTAAGTCCCAATTTTCGTCCAGCAGCCTCCAGCACCAAGAAAAGGTAAAAGATCAAACAATACTCTAAGTTTCCTTATTTACCAAATTTCTATCATTCTTAGCCAAATCTTGATCTCTCTTTTGGAAACAAGTATCTAGCCACAAGGTGCCTTCCAGAATCTCAAAATATCTTGAATTATGTCTTGAAATTCGTCCACATCATCAGCCAAGCCGCCCGAACACGTAAGCACTCAAGCTGGGAACACATCAGCATCAACCTTTGTACAGCAGCTCAGATCACTCCTCTTGCGTATGGGCACACGACCTGAAGTTTCTCCAATATTAGCCCAATTTGATGTGTTCCAGGCCAAATTCCATTTCCACTCACTATAATACCTGAAATGCAAAATACTCCAATAAGACACCACAATGGATCAATACTCACCAATAAACCACATGGAATCATGTAAAATATAAGCACAAAATGATGAATATCAATCCCACACACCTACTCCATGCTTGCCCTCAAGCATGCCATCAAGTCAAAACAAAGACACCACAAGTCAAGATCCATCTCAATCATGCCAAAAACTCAATTGCACAACCAATATGCCCAACAATGCTCTCACCGGATGGGGAATATATAAAAGTGCTCACTCACTCTCAAGTGTATATGCTAAGTGTTTACGCTCAAAGCACATGAAAGAAAAGCACCAATTCCATAAATTTGCACATCAATCAAATCAAACCACAATCATAAAGTAGCAACTAGCAATCAAAGGGTCTTTATTCAAGGTTATAATGGGGCCATGGTTGGGGTAGGAAAAAGAATACAAAGCTAAAGAATCGAGAATCAACTCAAGAGACTTGTTCATAAAAGGATCAAGTGCTAATCCATAAACTTTTCAAATATCCATCAAACATCATAATATGAGACAACAATAATAAAAAATCCTCTACCCCTCTCTCTTCTCTTTTTTTTTTCTTTTTCTTTTTTTCTTTTTCTTTTTTCTTTTTTCTTTTTTTTTGTGGTAGGAGAGGAATTCCAATATCCGACATTGCGGACGAAACTTCAAACTCTTTTGTTCTTGACACCCAGGTCATAGGAACAAGGCACAAGCCTGCTACCTTTTTCTTTCTTTTTTTTTTCTCTCTCTCACTCTCTTTTTTTTAAGAGAAGAGAGGAAGCATATATCACTCTCGAACAAATAAACTGCTTCATCAACAATGGCTCTAACAGCAACATTTCATCAATATGGCACTAATGATAAACAAGCTCAAGAGTTTCATCCTCAATAGCAGATAAGTAGGCAAGTGTGTAAGGCCAATGGGGTAAAATCCCAGTGCCCAAATTATTTTGCTAGAATACTACAATATGAAGAGTTCACATGCATTTTTGTGCAAAGTCAAGAATGGTGCAATTCTCATGTTCCCACATCAAGAAAAATGAGCATGTAATAATGAAGAAAATAAGGCTCAACAAGGCTCAAATCTCACAATAGGGACATAAACAGCAAGCCAGGCATACCAATTGACAATGAAGAATGCAAAAGAAAAAGTGCAGGGTAGAAGGGCATCCCTGAAAAGTGCATCATCAGCCAGGAGGAATGTGCCCGAAGAAGGTAACATGGGGGAATGGGCCGTGGCAGCAAGTGCATTGATGGATGTGCCGTGAACAATATCCTTGTGCGTGCCCATATGACCTGTAGCACGCCCCCCCTCCCAAATTAATTAGCAAAATCAATGAGTAAATGGCTTGCGCGTGCCCACGCAACCTTTAGCCAAGCAAAAATCCCCAATTCTGCATTATCCAAGCTGGAGAACCAAGAATTTTGCATCTTACTACAATAAACAAGTGAAATGTCATGATAGAACACCAAAAATTCGAAAGAAATGAAATAGTAAAAACTTGGGTTGCCTCCCAAGAAGCGCCTTTCTTTAACGTCTTTGGCTAGACACTCTATGGCTCAATGATCATTTAATGCAATCAACCAAAGCAGCAACCTCCTCCCTTTGAACACCAAATCCTGCAATGTAGTGCTTAAGTCGGGGCTTGTTGGCCTTGGATTTCTTTTCTATCTTCTTCCACTTCCCAGCCACATTTATGTCCAGAAAACTTATTTTATCTCTTGAAGCTTGAATCCACTTTTCTTTCTTGGTGGGAGGAAGAGAGGCATCAAATAACTAGGGTGGACCTTTTCCATTCAGCCCAAAGGTTCCCTGCATGTTGTGATCAAGAACATCCACTTTGTATAAAGCATTAGATTCCATGGGATATTTCTCATCATTAAATATATTAATTTTCACTTCTTCCCCATCAAATGCCATAGTAAGTTTACCCTTCTTAACATCAATTTTTGTTTCAGCAGTGCACATGAAGGGTCTTCCAAGTAAGACGGGAGAGGGATTTGGGGAATTATCATCATGCATGTCAAGCACATAAAAATCAACTGGGAAAATCAATCCATTCACTTGAACTAGGACATTTTCTATCATACCTTCAGGATAAACATTTGTCCTATTAGCTAATTGAATTATAATTCCAGTTTCTTTCAAGTTACCCAAATTCAAATTTTTATACACAGACAAAGGCATAACATTAATTGCAGCACCAAGATCCAACATAGCTTTTATAATTTCCATTTTCCCAATTTTGCAAGGAACTAAAAACATATCCGGGTCACCACACTTGGGTGGTAACTTACGTTGAAGCACAGCAGACACGGTCTCTCCAGCTATGATCTTTTCATCTCCACGAAGCCTTTTCTTATTAGTGCACAACTCCTTTAAAAATTTTGCATAACGTGGGATTTGCTGGATGGCATCCAGGAAGGGAATGTTTAGCTCCACTTTCTTGAATAGATCCATAATCTCCTTATTTTTGTTGCTCTTGGGAGGTCTGGCCAATCTGCTAGGAAATGGAGCAGAGTTAGAAAAAGGTGAATTAGAATTTGTATTGACTAAAGTTTTTTAAGAGAGTTTCTCATCCTGCTCGATTTCTTTCTCCAGTGATTCTTCATCTTTTTTACTCCTCTCAGCAACTTCAGGTCTTGCCAACTCCTTCCCATTGCGTAGCATCATGGCACTCACATTGCGTGGATTAATTTCAGGTTGTGCAGGTAATTTTCCTTTTTCACGCTCCCTGGACTCGCGCACCTCCTTAGTCAGTTGAGCCATTTGATCTTCAAGATTCTTAATGCTGGTGTGCGCCTCCTGTTGGAATTGCAAAGTGTTAGATGCCATGGACTTAACAATATCGTGTAAAGACATACCTGCTTCGCCTTGAGGAGGTGGGCGATTTTGTTGTTGGTTAGCAGGTTGGAAATTATTGGAGGAGTTCCCATAGCGAAGGTTTGGATGATCGCGCCACCCTGGGTTGAATGTTTGGGAAAATGAATCATAATTCTTTCGGGGCGCAAACCCAGCGGCATTCACATCAACTTCTTGTTGCAATGTCTGACACTCATCGGTGGCATGGCCAGTGTGGCAACAAATTCCATAAGTTTTAACTTGTGCTTGTCCTACAGCAAGTTGTCTAACAAAGGCAGTTAATTCCGTAAGTTGTTGTTGAACAGAAGGAGAATTGACCTCAGATGCCTCTTTAACTGCCACAACTTTGTCCCAAGATCCAAACTGTTGGGTGTACTCAGCGGTCGTTTGAATCATGTCCCATGCTTCTACTGGTGTCTTCTTCATCAAGGACCCTCTACAAGCTGAATCCAGGAGTCTCCTTTCCATGTTAGTAAGACCATCATAGAAACATTGGATTAGTAATGACTCAGGAATTTGATGATGCGGACATTTAGTAATTAATTTATTGAAACGCTCCCAATACTCATAAAGAGATTCTCCTTGAGATTGAGTGATTCCACAAATTTCTTTGCGCAAAGTAGAGGCTCGGGAGGCAGGAAAAATATTTTTTCCAGGAACTTCTTGTGCAAGTCCGCCCATGTTTCAATACTCCCAGCAGGTAAGTGGTAAAGCCATTCCTTAGCAGCATCCCGTAAGGAAAAAGAAAAAGCACGAAGGCGGATTTGATCGTCAGTTACGCCTCTTGGTTTCATGCTCAAGCAAATAACATCAAATTCTTGCAAGTGCCTGTGCGGCTCTTCTCCTGAAAGTCCATGAAAAACAGGAAGCAAATGAATTAAACCCGTTTTAAGTCCAAAATCAGTATTAGCGGGAAGAGCAGGAAAGGTAATGCAAAGAGGTTGCTGCGCCAGGTTAGGCGCAGCTAATTCCTGGAGAGTGCGTTGCTCTTGAGCCATCTCTTGTTCAAACTCTTCCCTCTCGTCGCCACTTAGCTCACTACCAGATGTAGCAGCTTCTTCAAGTGCAGGTTCTCCTGTTCTCCTTGGCGCGCAGCGAGTCGAGCTTCCCTGGTTTCTCTCCTCAATCTTCGAGCAGTTCTCTCAATCTCCGGATCGTAGATCAATTCACCTGTCCGAGTAGATCGAGGCATAAACCAGAAAAAAAACTAGTAAATATAAGATAATAGCAATTAACCACATAATAATAAATCAATTTAACTCCCCGGCAACGGCGCCAAAATTTGATAGCTGTCGTCCAGCTACAAAAATAAATAATTCTACTCTTGTGAAATTAATATAGATAGTGATGAGTAGAGTCGTCTCCTCAGGGATTCAAACGAAATATTAACTATGATTAACCACAATAATAAATGGGGGGGGGGGGGTTTATTTTAATAATGCTAAGAAAATAAAATAAAATAAAATAGAAGAATAAAATTAAATAAGCAGGCTAAGAGCAGGACACACTGGAAAGTATACGAAATCTAATAATGAAAAATACCTAGCTTAGGACTTGAACTCGCCGGATTGGAGTTGGATTTATTGTTGATCATTGAAAAATATTCCCTTAGCCTATTAAATAAATTAGTTATAGTCACTCGGCAACCGCTCCGTGACCAACTTTTCCTTACTTAATCGGTGATCGAGGCACGGCCGTTATTCACTTCCCTAACCGAATTAAGATCCTAGGTCCGACCATAGAAGTATTTATCCGATTGCATTAAATCCTAGAAAAGCCTAATTCAAAGGGATGAACCTGCCTACGCGGTGATTCTCTCAATTGATCCCATGATTCCCTAAAGTTTAATCCTCTAGTTGTTACTAAATTAGATTAAAGTGCAATTACACGGAGACCAATCCAATTATAACAATCAAACTCCTAAATCAATCAACTATGTGCGCATCATAATCAATCAACATAAGAATTCATGTCATGAAAATACTTAATAAACAAAGGAAATCAAACATTCAACACATAGCAAGCCTCACAATGGCAATCCAATCCCAACACGGGGTTCAATCCTAAGCTAGATAATAGAAAACTACTCACTACCCATAAAAACAATAACAAAAGCAAAATAAAAGTTCATCACAACACTATTCCAGTAGGAAGAATGGAACTTCAATGAATCTTCACAGTCTCTAGGCAACGTCTCTCGTCTCCAGGCCAAGTTCGTGATCTTCAGTATCCAAGTCTCTTTCAAACAACAACAATAATATGTATTTAACCTCTCCCCAAGTCCCAATTTTCGTCCAGCAGCCTCCAGCACCAAGAAAAGGTAAAAGATCAAACAATACTCCAAGTTTCCTTATTTACCAAATCTCTATCCTTCTATGCCAAATCTTGATCTCTCTTTTGGAAACAAGTATATAGCCAGAAGGTGCCTTCCAGGATTTCAAAATATCTTGAAATTCGTCCACATCATCAGCCAGGTCGCCCGGACACGTAAGCACTCAAGCTGGGAACACATCAGCATCAACCTTTGTACAGCAGCTCAGACCACTCCTCTTGCGTATGGGCACACGACCTGAAGTTTCTCCAAAATTAGCCCAATTTGATGTGTTCCAGGCAAATTCCATTTCCACTCACTATAATACCTGAAATGCAAAATACTCCAATAAGACACCACAATGGATCAATACTCACTAATAAACCACATAGAATCATGTAAAATATAAGCACAAAATGATGAATATCATATCCAGTGGAATAGCACCCTACTCCTTCCAAGAGGTAGGATTGCACATTTTTAATTTGGTTCTACCTGCAAAAAACTTATCCTAAACAATTATTTAACCTCTGTTCTAATTAAAAGAAAACCCATTATTTGGAATGAAAACTCTTAATTGGTAGAATGATTATGAGCCCGTCTGAATTAACCAAATTTCTCATTCGATTTCAGAGGAAAAAAGTCACACTCGCATTTTGTTTTACTATGACTATTAAAAAAAAAGTTAGTCATTTTTTAAAGAATGTTAGACTCTATCTTCAAAAATTATTTTTACCTATGTTAGTGATATGCTGCAATATCTCGTGTACTGGAGAGAGGGGACTCAAATATTAATATATAATTAAGATGAATTAACCCAAGATACTACAAGAAATGTTATTTACAATGAAAATTATATATGACTTAAATTTGCACAATGAATTCTTCATGTAGGTGATGGTAATTTGTAAATCTGATATTGATCTTGGAGATGTACAATTAGATGACATTTCCAGGTTATAATTTTATGAATTCTACGGGAGATCCTATAGCGGCAATTGTTGAGAGTATTTATACACATATGAAATCCACCACTTCAAATCCAGATATTATTAAAGATATTATTATACTAATTTCTACCAATGAGATTGTTGATACGATCAATTATTAAATCATGGAATGTACGCCTGCAAATGAAAATATATAGATATATGTAAGTTCTAATAATATTTATCAAGAGGATGAAAGCATAGTAATGCCAATGAATTATTTTCACTACAATATCAAAACACGATCAAATTGTTCTGGATTATCGAATCATGAAATAGAGTTGATTTAGGGTTGCATAGTCATGCATATTAGGAATATAGATCGATCAAATAAAGTATGCAATGTAACTATGTAAGTAGGTTGATAGTTACCAAGATACGAAATCATATTATAGAGGTTAAACTAATTTTCTAGAAATTATGAAAGTAAAAAATTCTTGATTGGTAGAATGTTTATGAGTTGAGCCTATCTGATTTAACCAAATTCATGATTCGATTTAAGATGAGAAAATTTCAACTTGTATTTTGTTTTGCTATGATTATAAATAAAAGTCAATGGTAATCTTTAACGAATATTGGACTTTATCTTCCAAAATAAGTTTTTTCCATGAACAGTTATGTTGCAATATTTCGCGCCACTAGAAGGATGTGGCTCAAAATATTAATATGCAATTAAGAATTATTAACTCAAGATACCACAAGAAATGTTGTTTACTATAAAATTTATATATAACAAAAATTTTACGAAATGGATACTTAATGTAGGTGATTGTAATGCCGGTATTGATTTTGAAGATCTACAATTAGATATGACATTTACGGATGATATTCTTATAAACTCTACGGGTGATCCTATAGCGACAAATTTTAAGAGTACATATACAAATATAAACTACACCACTTCAAATTCAGATATTTTAAAAGATAGTACTATACTAGCCCCTATCAATGATATTTTCAGGAATGAGATTTTCAGCAAATTGTGAGGAAGTTCTTCATATTATGCTTAATATTTATATTTAAATTTTATTTTATTTTAATTTAAATTTCAAATTAAATAAAAATATTATATAAATAATTATTTTTATTGACCTGTTAACCACATAAGCTAAAGAGGACGGTATAATATGATTTCTTAGTTAGTTTTAAAAATAATTAAATTATATTATCATATATATCCTCTTTCAAATAGATATAAAATCATTACACATTTTTTATTACTCAAAATATGATTTATACTTAATACTCAAGAATTGATGTTTACAATGAAATTTTCAGCAAATTGTAAAGGTAATTTTCATATTATACTTAATACTTATATTTAAATTTATTTCTTTTAAATTAAATAAAAATCATAATATTTATTTTTATTGATCTGTTATGTTTGTACTGGACAAGCCACAAAAGCTAAAGAATGCAATATAAAACGATTTTTCTGTTAGTTTTAAAAATAATTAAAGGGGTAATAATTAAAATAGGTCATCAGAAGGAGTCATTTCCACTTTTAGACCACCATATTTTGATTTAGGGAAATAGGCCATTAGAAGGATTTTGGGCCTGAATTTTGGCCATTGGGCTTGAATTCGGGTTGCGATGGCCTAAAAGTGAAAAATGACTCATTCTGGTGGCCTATTTTAGTTTTTTTGAATTAATTTTTTATTTTATGTAATTAAAATAAATAGTACTCATTATGTGTCATTATTTATGTCCTATTTTTTTTCTTGTTCCAACATTTTTTTATTTCATTTCCATTTTAAAAATAAATAAATATTAATTGCCAAACATACCCATGTCCGAAAAATTTCTTGCATTTAATACTAATTATCCTACATAAAATATCATGTCCGAAAATTTTGGGATACTTATAATAAAATATGTTTATTTTTACTTTATAATTTATTTGAATATGTATTTATTTTACTTATTTTATAATATATTTGAATTAATATTTATTTTATTTCTTATATTACTCCCTTCGTCCTATTAATGGGGTTAAAAAAAGGTAACTTAAAAATTTATATAATGTAATTTTAATGAGTTACAATTTTATTTTATTTTTGAGGAGCAATTGGAGGCCTGGAATAGGTGGCCGGGTAGGGATTCGAAACCCAACCTATAGGTTTGGAGTTAGGGGACTTACCACTGGAGTAAATCCCCAACCCCATAATATTAATTAATTAATTTATTTATTTGTGATTTACCCATATGTGTCTGTAGGGTGGACTGAAATTATTAATGGTAGTGGGTAATTTGAAAGTTTAATATATTTATTTATTAATGTGAGGTGATTGGTAGGTTTGATGATTAATATTTAATTTTTTTTAAAAATCAAAATGAAATAAAAATATTGGAACAAGAAAAAAAAGAAAGTATGGCATAAATAATGACACATAATGAGTATTATTTATTTTAATTAAATAAAATAAAATAATAATTGGAAAAACTAAAATAGGCCACCAGAAGTAATTATTTCCACTTTTAGGCCATCACAGCCCGAATTCCAACCCAATGGCCTAAATTCAGGCCCGAAATCCTTATAGTGGCCTATTTTTCTAAATCAAAATATCATAGCCCAAAAATGGAAATGACTCTTTCTGGTGGCCTATTTTAGTTATTACCTCATAATTAAATTATATTATCATATACACTCACTTTCGAATATATATAAAATTATTACACATTTTTCTATTACTCAAAATACATATATAAAATTATTGTTATTTTTATTATATAAGGATATATATATTATATATAAATATATAATTATGCCCGTCGAGTCTCGACGGGTTATTTGCTAGTTTAGAATAGAAACATCAAGGATAATGGAGAATATTTTTCATGTTTAAAAAAAAAAGAAACATGAAAGAGAATAGAAATTATTTGAAATGATTTTTTTCAATAATCCAAATTACTGAGCTCGTGTTGTTAATCGACTCCTATTTTTATGCTTTTAATAAACACATTAAGTCGCTGCAACTATCAAAACTGTTGATATATAACGCACTATTATAGTCATATCCATCTCTAATAAATAATACAATTATATATGTAAATCAGTTACCAATAAATTGATTATATATTGAGTCTTTTAAATAATTTATTATATAATTAGTTATTCAAATTTATTTTTGTTTGAATAACTAATCATTTTATAGATGCAACAAACAATAATTTATATCGCTAATTCAAGAAAATATTATTTTTTTGGTAACAAAGCCTGAAAAGGCGAGCAAACGAAGAAAAAATTAAAAGAGTAGAAACCAAAGCAAACCTACGAACTACAGTCAATAACTACCAAAATCATCTCCTCAAATATTATGTGCCAGCCGCGTCACTCGCCAAGAGTTGGATGACCTCATCTGGCGGGAACGCCCATGTAGTATAGAACTGTTCTTCCAATGTAGCCTTTCGCGCTAACGCATCCGCCACCCCATTCCCTTCACGATACACATGCCGAATCTGACACTGTCCTCGCTGGAGATGCTCCCTCACTTCCGTGATAAGAGGCCATAGTCGATGTCTGCAATCTTTCCCATCTCGAACCAACCTGACAACTTCCAGAGAATCCACAAAACAACAACTCAATTGAACCCCCAAACTAGCGGCCAGCCTTAAGCCAAATACCAATGCTACCACTTCCACCTCCAGTATCGGCCTTTCACTCACAAATCCTCCACAACCCCCCCTTCCAGTCTCCAGCATCGCCCTTAAGGACGGCCGCGAAGCCAGCTCTCATCGGCCCACTCAAGACACATCCATCCGAATGTAGTACATTGCCGGATACCGCCACATCCTTCCACCGAACCACCTGCAACTGCTTCTCCCTGTCATGGCGCCCGGCTGCTGCTGTCAATCAACTCAACAGGTGGTGGCCTCGGTACATCAGCCTCCCCGAGCAGCTCCCCCATTCCTAAACAGACGATCATTTCTCTCCCTCCAAACAATCCAAACAAAAGCTACAAATTTCAAACCCCATTTTCTCCACATCCACTCCAACCAATACCTATTATCAGCATGATCCAGTGTCTGGAGCTCCAAAACCCATTCTCGCGTGACCCCTACTCGACGCCAAATTTCCTTCGCCCATGCATACGTAAAAAGCGCATGCACCCAACTATCCACATGGTCGCCACATATGGAACACAATGGAGAATTCGCCAGGCCTCTGTGATGCCGCAACAGGTTGCAAGGCAGTGCATTATGCACAATTAGCCAAAAAATAATCCCCACCTTTTCTGGAATATCTTGGCTCCACATCCATTTTCATCTGCTTCATCCCGTATGCACCCCCGTAAGCCATTGATAAGCCGACTTTACAGAATATATGCCCTTAGTATCACATCGCCAATGGAATATATCCAATATATTTTCATTCAAGAAAGGAGCTGGCATCATCAAGATTTGAGCGCGCACCTCATCCGGCAGCATATACACTCTCTCCAATCGCCAATTCCCTCCCTCAACTACATCTTTCACCTTCAAATGCACATCAACATGATGGATATAAGGCATAAACTCATTAAGGCACTTACCCTCCCACCATGGCGAGAACCACATCGAGCAAAACCCTCTCCCAAGACGGATCCCAAAGCCGTGCTCTAGTAACTTCCCAACTTTGATCAAGCTCTTCCAAATTTTTGAACCTCGATAATGGTCTCGTGGGAATGCGCCAGCGGCGAGATGATACTTCTCCCTCATCACTTGCACCCATAATTTGTTGTCATTCACAGCTAAATCCCAAAGTAACTTTCCAACCAGTGCAACGTTCATCTCCCTGCTCCGTCGAAGACCTATACCCCCCATTCCCCGGGGCTGAGTAATCGTCTCCCACTTCACCAGGTGTAGACCTCTATCTTGACTTCCCTTCCAAATCCACCTCCGCATAATTTTATCAATCCGATTACAAACAGCTTTCGGCATCAATTGAAGTTGCATGGTATACACAGGAAGTGAATTTAGTACACTTCTCGCTAATGTAATCCTTCATGCCTTGTTCAACAATACCGCAGCCCATGCATCCAACCTTGCCTCCATCCGTCGAATTAAAAGGTCAAAATGCACCACCTTCATTCGACCATGGATAATTGGAAAACCTAGGTAGCTTCCCAAATATTGTACCACCTCTACGCCAAGCATAGTTGTCAACCAACTCCTCTCTGAAACCGTCGCCCGATCCGCACAAAAGGCACATGATTTCGATGCATTCATCAGAAGTCCTGCCCGCGATCCAAATCTCTCTAATACCTCGGCCATGCATTTTATACTCCCTTCCTCCAATTCCGCACAGAACAATAAGTCATCGGCAAACATGAGGTGTGAGATTCCCACCCCCCCGGCTTAGTTGCACCGGCCTCCATCTCCCTCTGTTCACTTCCTCTAGGATCGTGCGAGAGAATTTTTCCATCACAATAACAAACAGGTAGGGCGATAGCGGATCGCCTTGACGTAGGCCGCGCTCTGGTTTCACCATTCCAATGGGACTACCATTCCATAAAATAGAGAAACTCGTCGAGGCCACACACGCCATGATTAATTCTCGGCAGCCCCTTGGGAGTTCCAATTCCGCCAAGCAATCCGCCAAAAAGTCCCACCGCACCGTATCGTATGCCTTTGCAAGATCAATCTTAATAATCGTCGCCTTACTAGCATTTCGGGAACTCTCCATTGAAGAGACCATCTCTTGCAATAGCACCCCATTGTCAGCCGTGCCTCTCCCCGGGGGGAACACCGACTGAAAAGGACTGATAATGTCACATAAGATTGGTCGGAGGCGCTGCACCAAAATCTTTGTAACCAGTTTAAATGTGACATTACATAACATTATTGGACGGAATTGAGTAATATTTCTAGGCACTGCGACCTTTGGTATTAAACACATAAAAGCATGCCCCAACTTATCTTGAAGTTGTCGGGTGCTCACAATTGTTCACACTATCTCCACCACTGGAGACCTCAATATATCCCAATATTCTTTAAAGAACGCAGCTGGGAAGCCATCTGGTCTTGGCGCAGCAATCGACTTAATAGAAACCATGGCCTCTTTGACATCCACCACCATGACCTCCTTATCCAGCAGATGCTTGTGAGTCTCCAATAATGGGTCTAATTGTCCCAGCTCCTCTCCCACGCGCTCACACACCTCTTGCCGGAAGAAACCCGTAAAGTGCTCAATCACATGCTGTTGCAATCTGTCCGGGTTTTCCTCCCAAACTCCATTCTCCAGTTCCAACCCATAGATTCGCATGCGCTTCCTATTCACTTTGGTTCTCACATGGAAATATCGGGTATTGCGATCCCCAAGGCGAATCAATTTATCCCGAGATTTTTGATACCATAGTATCTCCTCTTCCATGAGGACCGATTCCAATTCCTTTTGTAACTCTCCCAACAGCCTCCACATCCATGCCGAGTCTACATGCACAAGACGTTTTTCCACCCCCAAAATTCGATTTTTTAGCTTCCTTTTCCGCTCTCGAATATTCCCAAACACCTCCTTATTAAAATTTAGCGATTTTGTCTGAATCTCTGCCAGGATATTCTGACAGTCCCCATTCCCACTAGTCGTACCATCCTGTACCACTTGCTTATATGCCTGATGAGTGCTCCAAATCGCTTCCCAGCGAAATGGTGGCCTCATGCAGTGGCGAAGGCGATCCCCGCACTTGAGTTGCAGTGGGCAGTGGTCAGACCCAAGTCTCGGCAGGTGCACAACCCGCCCCTCCACAAATCTCTCCATCCATGCCAAGTTTGCCATACCACGGTCCAACCTTTTGCTAATTCGCCTCCCCTCACCAGCCGACCGTGTCCAAGTAAACTCCGGCCCTACTGATGGGACAGATAGCAAACGACTATTGTTGAATACCTCTCGGAGTTCAACCGCCCTATCATGCAAGAAAACACCCCCGGCCACTTCATGTTTTGCCACGATCTCATTCCAATCCCCCAATATGACCCATGGCCGATCCATGCTGCTCACCAGGTGTTCGACCACCTCCCAGTTCCTCTTTCTCCTTTGATAGTTTGGGTCCGCGTAAATTGCAGTGAACGTCCAAGACACCAACCCCAGAGATAACTCGATCGTGATCATTCTGTCATCTATCGCCACAACATTTGCTAAACAAGTGATGTGGCGTGCTTGAAGGATCTAAATCCATCCCCCCATACCAACTGCTTTCTTAATGTGCACCGGCACATATCCCATCCGGACAAAGAAGCTCCTTGTCCTTTCAAAAGCACCCCGAGGTTCTAGAACACAAAAGATATCTGGTCTATGTTCACGCAAGAGCTCACTCACCCACTGTTGACCAGTGCGACTCATTATTCTACACACATTCCATACAATAATCGAATAGTCACGAAAATCCATAAAAAATATATATATAAGTGAGGAACCTGGTCATCAAGACCGCATGCTAGCATCATCCGCATCTTGCCAGGTTTCCTCCACTTTCAACTCATCATCTGTATCCTGGGCACCACTGCCATCATCGCCAGCATTAGTCAGTAGTAGAAAAACCCCAGCCGGGCGCCTGGGCCCCTGACCAACCAATCGGGGACCACTACCTGCCTGGATCGATCCCTCACTGTCCGAGGACTCCTCCCATCGTGGCCGTTTCAAGCCCCCACCCTTGTAGGTCTCGGCAGGGACTCCGCGGCTGCTTGATGCATCCAAATATGGAGCCGTTACCTCAGGTGCTTTACCTTTGTGTGTCCCTCGCTGACCCCTCTCCTCTACAAATGAAGGCTTCATAGTCTCCTGATCACCCTCATTCGGCATCTTCCCCTCATCCCTTGCTTTCCGAGGGCCTCGATTACGTCGTCGAGTGACAACCATCCACTCTCCAAAAATCTGTTCCCCTCTGGCAGCCCTCCCTCCTATGGCTGCTTGCTATCAACGTCCGGCATACCCACATCCTCTTTCTCCCCTTCCACTACCTTCTCCGCTGGGACTGCTTCAGGATGTGCAACTTCCTCATCAACAACCGTTGTACAGTCTCTTGCAAAGTGACCATAGTAACCACACTTGGCGCAAATGAGATGCAAGCCCTCATATGACACGGTATGCCATTGGCCATTCACTTTCATCTGTCCGATCACAGACTGCTTCAAATCCAACGCCACACACACCCTTGCAAAACGTCCCTTGGAAGACAAGCTCATGCTCGCGTCAAATTTAATAACGCCACCAACGCCAGATGCAATCGCCCACAGAATATCCTCCTTATATCTGTGCATAGGGAGATCATTAATTCGAGCCCAAACTAGGGTTTTATTAACCTGGGTCGTTTTTGGATCAAAGTCGCGAGTCCATGGCATGATCGCGAGGTAATGATCAAACAGAATCCATGGTCCTCCATTCACCACACGTTCTCTGTCCGCAACCTCATCAAATTTCACTATGAAGCAACCATATCCGACATCAATCAATGACATCTCCGCTTGTAACTTCCAAAGTCGCTTCAACCGATCCTTCAGGGCCATATAGCCGACCCGAATCCCTAGTGGTTTGATGACTAGGGCATCTTCCCATAGCCGACCCGCCTCCACCTCAATCTCCTCATCAATAACAAACTCCGGAAGGCATCTATTGTTCCCTACAAAACTCTTCCGCACCAATTTCTCCGCCAACAGATCGCGAGACGGAAACTTCCTCACGCCTGATGTTGTCGCCGCATTGCCCTGATTCAGAATCTCCGCAAAAGACTTAGTCTTGCCGCCAGGATCATGATCTACCGCCGTTGGAATTGAGTGCGCCGCCGCCGTATTCCCTGGAGACCTATTCATGACTCCAAAGTAGTCGATATATTTTCAATCTCTATTATTTCAAGACTTATTACAATTAATTTTCATATGTATCGATTCCAGAAAATATTATTGATAATGTAGATAAAAACAAATCGATCTAATTCACCAACAAAAAAAACAAATCTATCTAAGAACATATGGGTGTTTGACTAAACAAATATTTAAATCAGCTCATTTGTGTGACAAAACAACTTACTTAAAGAGGCAAAATAACTTAAGTCAAATAACTCTTTTTGAATCCGCTGTAATAAGTATGATTTTGGATTTCAGCTTATTGTAGGTAAAAATTGGTCTCGAAATTATCAAACAATTATTTTGAACAATTTATTACGCACGTAAAACATGGTCAATAATTAATTCTATTTTGACATTTGCAATTATATTAAATAGTTTATTTAAACATTATTTATTATTTATTAAAACTTTAATTGAATATAGAGAATATGAGGTTGATTAAAACCTTAAACTTAAAAATTAAGTTAGACCAAGTTAAATCTTTTCGAAATTTTTAAAAAAATGGTTGTATATAAAATTGATTATAAATATGATTTTGGTCTAAGAGAACTATATGATAATGATTTTTTTTTTGTAACAGGCTTATAGAATAAATTAAAGTACACAACAAAAAATATAGAAAAAGATAAAGACAAAACATGTCATCCATATTATTTTTATGTACATTAAAATTAAATAACATTATAGGATCCAAATAAATCTTTAAAAATCAAATTTGAAAGATACATTTTGATTCACTATAATTAATTTTTAATAGATAAACAATAGTTCATCTGAACATGCAAAGTACAATTATATGCTCTAAAAATCTTTAAATAATAGATCAAGCATTGACAATTACTATAGTTAAAATATACAATAATTCACCTATTGATAGATCAGGATTGGAACCTGAGTTCAATCATTATATTGGAGCAAATAAATAAAATGCACTTCATGAAAAGATACAATTGTTCATTGAAGACATGAATGAATTAAGCATTGACCATTAATTTAATTTTTTGCATTCACTAACGCTGATGAACAAATCAATTCAAATAAACACAATTGGTTCTCTCAATCACCATAAAAGAACCTAAACTTGAAAAATATATTTCATCTTCCATCTCATAAGTCCCTACTATTTTGTTACTCCGAATGACTTTCAACTTGCACTTTAGAATTGTTTCACCACCAAAGAGATCAATTGTAACACCCTGATTTAATTAACTCATAATTAATTTAATTTAGTTATGGTTAATTAACAAAAGACTTGGTATGTGAATTATTTTGTAGGAAATGAAGATTTAAGTGGGGGAATAAGTGAGTTCAACTCACTAGATAATAAGAGTCAAGTGCTCGAACGGGTGCAATGTGGTCAAGACAAGTGGTGTAACTCTTTTAACCCACATTCCGACCCGACCCAAGACCCGTGACCCAACCCGGATCCATTTTTGATCCTTCAAAAATCTGATTTGGGCATTGGGAAACCCCATTTCATCATCATCATCCCTCATTCCCGTCACTCCCTCTCGGTGAAGATAGGATTCTTCATTTTGGCTTGGAATTGGTGTTTTCTTCCTCAAATCAAGTTGGGGGATTACTTATATAAGCTTTGGTAAGTATTTTCCTAGTTTCTACACTTGATTTTGATGATGTTTGAGTGAGTTTTGGGGTGATGAAAGTTGGTGACGAAAATTGGGTGTTTGTAGAATTCTTGCTTTTGGTGTTGAATCGAAGCTTGGATTCTTGTTTGGAAGCTGAATAAGTGTTGAAGGAAGCTAAGGTTAGTACTTGAGACCATTTTTGTGTTGATGATTTCAGTTTTAGAGCTTCAAATGGTTTCATGATGATGAAATCATGTTCTTGAATGAAGTTTGATGTTTGGAGCTTGATTTCTTGTTGTGTAGCTTGGTATTGGTGTTTGGAGGCGTTGGGGAGCTGTATTGGAAGAGTTTGGATCATCTCAATACCAGGCAAGGGTAGAGATAGGCCTAAATGGGGGCATAATCGGTGGAATGGCCGGAAATCGCCATTTCCATCAATTCTGATGTGTCGGCGCGCTCTTGGCGCGCACTTTAGCCAAAAAGCGCGTGGGCAGCGCGTGAGAAGAACGTCAACGACGTCCTTGTCAGGACGGCGCGCAGCCGGCGCGCCTTTTCCACGAACACCGCGCGGGCAGCGCGCGGGGACACGAACGACGCGAACTGCGTCTTTGGCGCGGAGCCGGCGCGCTCCCCTTGGGAACACCGCGCCGGGTGCGCGCGGGCTCCCCTGCCCGCGCGATTCGTTCGCTCGTTTTTCCGGTTCTTCGTCCTGCGTGTTTCCTTAGTTCTTCTTATGCTTCTAGCATGCCATAACTATTATTATGCTCACAATCTTTGAACCTAGTTGCGATTAGCGGTGATCTACTATGCCTTAGTTGAGATCGAATCTTGCTTCGCTTCTATGTTGATGTGAGTGTTGGTGCCGATATGTGGGGCTTGGCACACCCTTGACACTTAACTCGTGGTGAGTTGTTTATTTTGTCATGACACGTAATTTACGTATTGACATGTGTGGAATTGAATCTGATTATGTGTTGGTGCCGATATGTGGGGCTTGGCACACCCTTGGTACTTAACTCGCGATGAGTTGTTGATGCCGATATGTGGGACTTGGCATACCCCGGATTATACTTAACTCGAGACGAGTTGTTTATTATGTCCTGATGCGTTGGTTTGCGTATGGACATGTGATTGAATTGAATCTTGATATCTGTGATGATATCTGAATATCTGTGATGATATGTGAATATCTGTGATGATATGTGAATATCTGTGATGATATGTGAATATCTGTGATGATATGAAATGCCACGACGGTAGGATACGCTATGCTTACGAATCGGTATCCGATGAGGGACATAGTGGGATCGCTACCCAGAAGCATTGAGACTGAAAAGGATTTATATCCTAGTCTGATTTGGCTAGAAAGGGCTCATGACCCTTAGCCTGACCCGCTTGCCGTAAGCCACGATCTCAGCTGTTAGTGTCCGCGGCGGGGGCACTGTGGGTATGTCTCTCGACCATTAAGGGGTGTGGACCCTTATATGGGAGGGAATACCGACCATGGTACCTAGGTGCGCGCTAGACATGCTTATGTGTTGCATTTAGGGTAGATAGACATCTTAGGTCATAACATTTCATCTCATCATCCATCATTCATCTTATTTGCTGTGGTTGAAGCACCGGTATGGGTCGGTGTGATGTTTACTTATTTGCACTGTTTAATTTTTATGTTATGCCTAACAAATGTTTAAAAACGGAATATATCTCCACCTATATGTCTAAATATACTTCTAGGGAATCAAGTTAATTCTTGTTTCCCCTTATGCCGATTCTTCTATTCTTGCTCAGTACCTTGTACTGACCCTTGCTATGTTTTCATGTATAGATATTCCTGGGGAGGACGCAGAGCCTGAGCACGATGTGGGGTTTGGGGATGAGTGATCTACCTAGAGATGCATTAGCATGTTGTGGACTTATGTGCTTGTCTTGAATAAAATGCTATGACTCTATTACCTTGTCTCGTACTGCTTGTGGTACCGATCGGAACATTATGTTCGGTCTTGTGTGTTACTTAATGTCTCTGACAGGTTGAGATGAGACTGATATGTCGACTGTTATGTCGCATGAATAAGGCTTGTAAGCCGGACGTCTGTTATGATGTGAGGTTTCCTTTCTGGATTTGTATTATGATTCATTGGCTTCCTGTTTACTTGGCTACGTGTTATTGATCTTAAATTGATTGGCCAACAGTTTAAGAGAGGTAACACGGCAGTGACGTCACAGAAATTTGGTTTTAAATTTTTGGGGCGTTACATTTGGTATCAGAGCCATGTCTGCTCGTATGTGCTTAGAATTCTAACACAAGCATGTGGTGAGATGTGTGGGGGAAAGCATTTAGTGTAGGAATTGCATCTAGCTCTGCTTATATTCTTGTAGATTACATTGTTTTTGGTTATCTGCGTGCCCTATAGGGGTAGATTGTGGTTTGTGAATCAAACCAAGATCAATCCTTGGGGATATTCCGGGAATTCTATACATAATAATTGTTGTTCGGTAAGGAATTATTCTTGTTTTCAGAGTGTTACTGAATATCTCGTTACGTTATGAATATAGGATGCCGCCGCGCAGAGGTGGAGAGCCCAGGAGGAGGGGAAGGCCTCGTAGGAATCAGGGGCCAGTTATTGGGGGTCGTGGACAGTACCATGAGGATGGTGGACTTGGCTATGATCATGGGGGAAATGTTCCAATTGAGGAACCGGTAGAGGTGGAGGATGACTTGAACTATGAGGACGAACCAGTGCCACCACCACCACCGCCACCTGTGCAGATGCCCATTGACCCTCAGTTTATGCAAAATATGTTTAATGCTATGCATGGGATGTATCAGGGGCAGGCGAATCAACCTGCACAACCACCACCCAGACCCGTGGATTACGTGCATCTAGCAAGGCATTATCAACCGCCGGTCTTTAGTGGAGGAGTAGACCCGGTTGCTCTGACTGATTGGATTTATCATATGGAGGAGATCTTCGAGAATATAGACTGCCCAGAAGATTGGAAGGTCAGAGTGGGACGGCAGTATCTTACTGGACCAGCTCTCCATTGGTGGAGGTCGTGTAAAAATGAGCTTATGGCGAGACCCAACTTTTCATGGGAAGTTTTCTGTCATGCCTTGAGATCCCACTTTTTCACTACACAGATGATGAATATTAAAAAGAGGGAATTTCTCAACCTAGAGCAAGCAGGAAATATGACAGTGTCTGAATACTATGGTCGTTTTGTGGAACTCATGTCATACGTACCAATGCTAGTTGCTGACGAGGAAGATAAGGTTTCGAGGTTTGTGGATGGATTGAAGGCTGAGATCCGGACTGGGTTTAGCAACCAACATGCCTGCTTAGCTTCAGCATATGATCAGGCTTTATTCATTGAGAGAGCTCGCACTGATGCGCAGCGCGTGTGGGCCGCTCGTCGCAGAGATTCGGGGGGACCGAGTAGACCCCAGCATAGGCAGATGAGGCCGAGAAGCGGTGGAAGGACCTCTAGACCTCAGACTTATGCACAGCCACCGTATAGAAGCGGACCCCACTGCTGGAATTGCGGACAGCAAGGACATTTGAGGTCACAGTGCCCACAGTTGGTAGGTCAAGTAGGAGGATCTACTTCAGGTGCGTCTGGTGGGAATGCGTCGCGTGGACGAGGTGCAGACCGAGGTCGTGGACCACAGAGGGGCCGTGGGGGCCGCCTCAACGTGATTGAGCGGGCTGAGCTAGATGGGCGAGACGATGTCATGACTGGTAAGTTGTTTATTGTTCAACTTCAATCTTGATCGACTTAACCATCTGTAACAAATGCCCAAGTAGTGCCTTATGTTATTAAATGCGTAGGTACTATACTAGTTGATAATGTGCCTGCTTATGCCTTATATGATTCGGGTGCATCATGCTCGTTTATATCATCGGAATTCGTAACCAATAATGATATGGGACCACTGGAGGCTTATCAACTCCCTGTTACGCTACCTTCGGGAGACCTCATGCGAAGCCAGTGGATTAAACCCGATGCACAGATAATCATCAAAGAGCGAGAGTTCAGAGCGAATCTAGTGGTGCTAGATTTGGCCGATTTTGACGTGATTTTGGGAATGGATTGGCTATCTAAGTACCGAGCCAGATTAGACTGCGGGATACCAAGGATTTCTTTCACCGATGAAAAAGGTGAGCAAGTGATTTATTACCCTCCTAACATTCGAGTGGTATCTTCTGTCACTTTTACAGCTTTAATTAGAAAAGGGTATCTAGTATACTTTTGTTCTGTGCGTGAGATGACGCCAGCATCCTCGAGTTCGACCATTACTCAGATTCCTATTGTCTCGGAGTTTCCAGATGTGTTCCCTGATGAGATACCCGGATTTCCGCCTGTCCGGGGGATAGACTTTGTCATTGACTTGGTACCGGGAGCGGCACCAGTTGCCAAGGCCCCTTACCGAATGGCTCCTGCCGAGTTGAGGGAGTTGAAGGAACAGCTTAAGGATCTATTAGATAAAGGATACATTCAACCTAGCAGTTCGCCTTGGGGAGCACCGGTAATCTTTGTCAAAAAGAAGGACGGAAGCTTACGGATGTGTATTGATTATCGGGGGCTCAATCAGATCACAGTCAAGAACCGTTACCCACTGCCGAGGATTGATGACCTATTCGACCAGCTGAAGGGTGCATCCACTTTCTCTAAGATCGACTTGAGATCAGGATACCATCAGATTCGAGTGGCAGAGGGAGATCGGGAAAAGACAGCTTTCCGAACGCGGTATGGTCATTTCGAGTTCACAGTGATGCCGTTTGGGCTAACTAATGCCCCAGCAGTCTTTATGGACTTGATGCATCGCGTCTTTCGACCCTGGTTAGACGTTTGTGTGGTTGTCTTTATTGATGACATTTTGGTATACTCTTCCAGTGTAAAGACACACAAAGAACATCTCAGGACAGTGTTGCAGGTGCTTAGGGAGCACAAGTTATATGCCAAACTCTCGAAGTGTGAGTTTTGGTTGGATAAGGTGGCTTTCCTTGGGCATATTGTATCAAGTGAAGGAATTTCAGTAGACCCTGCGAAGATTGAAGCGGTGTTGGAGTGGAATCCTCCAACTAATGTCAGTGAGGTGCGTAGTTTCCTTGGATTGGTGGGATACTACAGGAGGTTCATTGAAGGGTTCGCTAGCATTGCTCGACCCTTGACTCAGTTATTGAGAAAGGATGTATTATTTCATTAGAGTGAGGAGTGTCAGCGAGCCTTTGATCTATTGAAGAAGAAGGTGACAGAGGCTCCGGTCCTAGTGTTACCTGATGAATCAGGGGAATATGAGGTATACACAGAT
Source organism: Hygrophila difformis (assembly GCA_030278955.1). Classification (NCBI taxonomy): domain Eukaryota; kingdom Viridiplantae; phylum Streptophyta; class Magnoliopsida; order Lamiales; family Acanthaceae; genus Hygrophila; species Hygrophila difformis. The sequence goes on from JAOANR010000011.1 coordinate 4,715,242, forward strand.
GCATCTTATCGAGGACTTGGGTGTGTGCTTATGCAGTATGGCAAGGTGATTGCATATGCCTCTAGGCAATTAAAGCCTCACGAGCTGAATTACCCGACTCACGACCTGGAGATGGCAGCGGTCGTGCATGCATTAAAAATTTGGAGGCATTATCTTTACGGCGCCAAGTGTCAAATCTACTCGGATCATAAGAACCTTAAATGTCTCTACACTGCAGACAAGATGAGCGGTAGGCAAAGAAGGTGGTTAGAGTTTTTGCAGGACTACGACACGAGTATTCAGTACATAGAAGGAAAAGCCAACCGGGTGGCTGATGCACTAAGTAGGAAGGGACATGTACTGAACTCAATTACTCTCCCTTGGAAGTTGAGGCAAGAGTTAGACAAGGAAGGTGTTGTGGTTGTTCCTTACGACACGATAGCGAGGCTGAATGCTATGACGGTGATGCCATCATTACTCGAGGAACTCAGACTAAGTCAAGCTGTAAGTCAAGAGATGATGCATTTGAAAGCTCGGATTCGTAAGGGTAAAGCGGAAGGCTTTGTGATTGATAGCAAGGATATGATCAAGTTTGGGGACCGTTGGTGTGTGCCTCCGAAAGATCAGGCGTTGAAAGGAAAAATTATGGAAGAGGCACATTGCACACCTTACTCCGTACATCCGGGAGCAGTAAAGATGTACAAGGATTTGAGGCAAAACTATTGGTGGAAAGGCATGAAGAAGGAAGTGGCAGAATTTGTGTCTAGGTGTTCCACTTGCCAGAAGGTGAAAGCCGAGCACATGAGACCTTCAGGCTTATTACAACCTTTGGATGTTCCCACTTGGAAATGGGAGTCCATTGCTATGGACTTTGTCACCGGGCTACCCAAGACACGGAGCAGTTTTGATACTATTTGGGTAGTTGTGGACCGACTAACCAAGAGTGCTGTGTTTATACCAATGAGATTGAACTGGAGCATGCAACAGTTGACTGGCGCTTACATCCAACATGTGGTTAGACGTTTTGGTATTCCTCGAGAAATCATTTCCGACAGAGATTCCAGATTCCTGTCAAGGTTCTGGAAGGAATTGCAGACAGCCTTTGGGACACAGATCAGTATGAGTACTGCGTGGCACCCTCAGACTGATGGACAGACCGAAAGGACCATTAGAACCTTGGAGGATATGTTGAGGGCGTGTGTGATGGATTTTCAAGGATCGTGGGAGGAACATCTACCTTTGGTGGAGTTCTCCTACAACAATAGCTATCACGCGAGTATTCGTATGGCGCCTTTCGAGGCCTTATACGGAAGAAAGTGCAGAACGCCCTTGTGTTGGAGTGATCCTTCAGAGCGAGTGGTGATGGGTCCTGAACTCATTGAACAGACCACTGAAGTGGTACGTGTGATCAGAGACAGAATGAAGGAAGCTCAGGATCGTCAGAAGAGTTATGCTGATTTGTCCAGGAGAGACATTGAATTCGAGATTGGAGATTGGGTACTCTTGAGAGTGTCACCCATGAGGGGCGTGAGACGATTTGGGAAGAAGGGGAAACTGAGTCCCAGATTTATAGGCCCCTATGAGATCACTAAAAAGATTGGAAAGGTCGCTTACCGGTTAGAATTGCCAACTGATGTGGGAAAGGTGCACAACGTTTTCCACGTCTCTCAGTTGAGGAAGTTCATATCGGATCCTAACAAAATTATACAACCGGAGGAGGTGGAGTTGGATGACAGCCTAGAATACGAAGAACACCCCGTGGCGATTCTAGACACTAAAGAAAAGATACTTCGCAATAAGGTGATCAAAATGGTGAAAGTACTTTGGTCGAGACATGGCGTAGAGGATGCTACTTGGGAGACAGAGGAAAGCATGGCGAGGCGTTATCCCGAATTGGACTTAATTCCAATTCAGTAAGGTAATGACCCTAATCCATACTTTTTCATTCGAGGACGAATGATCCTAAGGGGGAGAGATTGTAACACCCCGATTTAATTAACTCATAATTAATTTAATTTAGTTATGGTTAATTAACAAAAGACTTGGTATGTGAATTATTTTGTAGGAAATGAAGATTTAAGTGGGGGAATAAGTGAGTTCAACTCACTAGATAATAAGAGTCAAGTGCTCGAACGGGTGCAATGTGGTCAAGACAAGTGGTGTAACTCTTTTAACCCACATTCCGACCCGACCCGAGACCCGTGACCCGACCCGGATCCATTTTTGATCCTTCAAAAATCTGATTTGGGCATTGGGAAACCCCATTTCATCATCATCATCCCTCATTCCCGTCACTCCCTCTCGGTGAAGATAGGATTCTTCATTTTGGCTTGGAATTGGTGTTTTCTTCCTCAAATCAAGTTGGGGGATTACTTATATAAGCTTTGGTAAGTATTTTCCTAGTTTCTACACTTGATTTTGATGATGTTTGAGTGAGTTTTGGGGTGATGAAAGTTGGTGACGAAAATTGGGTGTTTGTAGAATTCTTGCTTTTGGTGTTGAATCGAAGCTTGGATTCTTGTTTGGAAGCTGAATAAGTGTTGAAGGAAGCTAAGGTTAGTACTTGAGACCATTTTTGTGTTGATGATTTCAGTTTTAGAGCTTCAAATGGTTTCATGATGATGAAATCATGTTCTTGAATGAAGTTTGATGTTTGGAGCTTGATTTCTTGTTGTGTAGCTTGGTATTGGTGTTTGGAGGCGTTGGGGAGCTGTATTGGAAGAGTTTGGATCATCTCAATACCAGGCAAGGGTAGAGATAGGCCTAAATGGGGGCATAATCGGTGGAATGGCCGGAAATCGCCATTTCCATCAATTCTGATGTGTCGGCGCGCTCTTGGCGCGCACTTTAGCCAAAAAGCGCGTGGGCAGCGCGTGAGAAGAACGTCAACGACGTCCTTGTCAGGACGGCGCGCAGCCGGCGCGCCTTTTCCACGAACACCGTGCGGGCAGCGCGCGGGGACACGAACGACGCGAACTGCGTCTTTGGCGCGGAGCCGGCGCGCTCCCCTTGGGAACACCGCGCCGGGTGCGCGCGGGCTCCCCTGCCCGCGCGATTCGTTCGCTCGTTTTTCCGGTTCTTCGTCCTGCGTGTTTCCTTAGTTCTTCTTATGCTTCTAGCATGCCATAACTATTATTATGCTCACAATCTTTGAACCTAGTTGCGATTAGCGGTGATCTACTATGCCTTAGTTGAGATCGAATCTTGCTTCGCTTCTATGTTGATGTGAGTGTTGGTGCCGATATGTGGGGCTTGGCACACCCTTGACACTTAACTCGTGGTGAGTTGTTTATTTTGTCATGACACGTAATTTACGTATTGACATGTGTGGAATTGAATCTGATTATGTGTTGGTGCCGATATGTGGGGCTTGGCACACCCTTGGTACTTAACTCGCGATGAGTTGTTGATGCCGATATGTGGGACTTGGCATACCCCGGATTATACTTAACTCGAGACGAGTTGTTTATTATGTCCTGATGCGTTGGTTTGCGTATGGACATGTGATTGAATTGAATCTTGATATCTGTGATGATATGTGAATATCTGTGATGATATGTGAATATCTGTGATGATATGTGAATATCTGTGATGATATGTGAATATCTGTGATGATATGAAATGCCACGACGGTAGGATACGCTATGCTTACGAATCGGTATCCGATGAGGGACATAGTGGGATCGCTACCCAGAAGCATTGAGACTGAAAAGGATTTATATCCTAGTCTGATTTGGCTAGAAAGGGCTCATGACCCTTAGCCTGACCCGCTTGCCGTAAGCCACGATCTCAGCTGTTAGTGTCCGCGGCGGGGGCACTGTGGGTATGTCTCTCGACCATTAAGGGGTGTGGACCCTTATATGGGAGGGAATACCGACCATGGTACCTAGGTGCGCGCTAGACATGCTTATGTGTTGCATTTAGGGTAGATAGACATCTTAGGTCATAACATTTCATCTCATCATCCATCATTCATCTTATTTGCTGTGGTTGAAGCACCGGTATGGGTCGGTGTGATGTTTACTTATTTGCACTGTTTAATTTTTATGTTATGCCTAACAAATGTTTAAAAACGGAATATATCTCCACCTATATGTCTAAATATACTTCTAGGGAATCAAGTTAATTCTTGTTTCCCCTTATGCCGATTCTTCTATTCTTGCTCAGTACCTTGTACTGACCCTTGCTATGTTTTCATGTATAGATATTCCCGGGGAGGACGCAGAGCCTGAGCACGATGTGGGGTTTGGGGATGAGTGATCTACCTAGAGATGCATTAGCATGTTGTGGACTTATGTGCTTGTCTTGAATAAAATGCTATGACTCTATTACCTTGTCTCGTACTGCTTGTGGTACCGATCGGAACATTATGTTCGGTCTTGTGTGTTACTTAATGTCTCTGACAGGTTGAGATGAGACTGATATGTCGACTGTTATGTCGCATGAATAAGGCTTGTAAGCCGGACGTCTGTTATGATGTGAGGTTTCCTTTCTGGATTTGTATTATGATTCATTGGCTTCCTGTTTACTTGGCTACGTGTTATTGATCTTAAATTGATTGGCCAACAGTTTAAGAGAGGTAACACGGCAGTGACGTCACAGAAATTTGGTTTTAAATTTTTGGGGCGTTACATCAATGACCCTTTTTCAGATACATACATGAATACAAAATAATCAAAAATGAAGAATAAGTTAGATTGGAGTAGATTGTGTTTTCCACCATACCCGATAGCAGTTAAACAATAAAAGGAATGGAAAAAGCTAGTGTGAAAAACATCTCACCAATCAAATAGATTGTAATATAATAAAAGAACATAATGTAAATTGTGAAGAACAAAAATTTGCTAAATACATAACATGATCAACTTGATTAAAAAGATAGAAAGGTTTCACTTTGTGCTAAATACTAGTATGAAAGATATTCAGGAATAAAATATGCAACCATAATTTTTTATGCTAAAACTCCATATATATCTTATATATATAAGTGTGGCTTTTTAATGAATAGTACTGTTTGATGAATAGTACTACAGTACTCAAAACGACGTCGTCTGGTGCAAATTTTCTCTTCACTTTCATCACTTGTGATCCCCATTATTCTTTCGTCTCTTTACTCTCGTTCCATTAGGTTTAACCCTTTCTCTTTGCAGAAAGGGCGTCCTCCCTCTACGCTCGCCGCGCCGCCGGGACCGGGTCGGACTGAAACCTTCCGTCATCTCCCAGTCACTGCGCCATTTCGGTTCCGCACCTCCGTGGTAGCTTCGGGATTCCACAAGCCGGCCCCCATCGGACCTGTGCGATCTCAGGGGAATCGGCGTCACCCATCGAACTCTCGAAGCATGGGGCGCAGAAGATCGCCCTTGGTCTGTTTTACTAACGCCGGACCATCGAATAGATCGAGGTTTCAAAACGGAGGTGGTGGTGGTGTCGGGGGATTTTATTTAAGTGATTTTCGTAAGTGTTTTTTGTCAATTTGTCGCTTGGTTAGTTTTATGATTTGGGAATTAGTTGATTTGAATAGATCTAGACTTCTTTGGTGTATCTTGCTTCTGACCTTTGCACATGCCATCTTGTACTGATTTTGAAGCGCCTGGAAATAATTATGGATTATAGGGTATCCATATATTAGCTGTATGTTTGTGAATTCCTGATTTAGTGTGATGACTTACTGACTTTACACTAAAACTATGACCTATTAATTTTAACCCAAGGAGGTAGCAGTGGTCAGTTGAGTGGTTAGTGTCGGAACAAATAATTTCTCAAGAATATATGCTGGCATTGGACAACATCACACCCACTTTATTCTATTTTTCAAACTTGGTTCTACATTGTACAATAGAATAAATTGTGTTCTATGTTTATAGATTATATTGTGATATATACCATCAGTTGGTCCTTCTGCTGACCATGGAATTTGACGTAATTCTGCTTGAACACATAGAGGTCTGTAATTTCGTTTCCTTTTCATGTAAATTTACTTTAGAACTTCCATTGACTATGATGCAAGTGTAAAGCTTTCATAATTTGTTATGCCTCTGCGCTAATTTAGTTAAATCGTTGTTTTTTCTTATTTACCCATTCGATCTTCAAATATGTGTTTCTTAGGCTAATTAATTTAATTGCTGGGGGATGATTTTCACTGCAATTTCAAAGCATAAGCAATATCTTATGCTCAGGTTCTTTCTTAGCTTTCAAAAAAAATTCTTATCGGAGTTACTTTGTTAAATTTAAGTGTATTTAAATATACCAGCAGATTTTAACTTCAACCTTGATTTCATCTTGTATTTAAGTGTATTTGCAGTATGATACCTCTTTTGGAGCTTGATAAGCAAGGATTTGTTACTGTACGTGGTTTTATTGTATAGGTATGTTTTAACTTTTAGTTGTCATTTTCTTTGCAAAATCATACTTTTCGTTTTTTTTACATTTTATTCCTATCAAAGCCGCACCAATGCGCATCGTTTGCTGCGTCCAATTCAAATAAATGTCCCGATTTTTTCACTTTTTTAATTGTCGAGTTAATTTCTTACTACTTATCGTTTAATACACATATGTACACTCCAGACCAAGTCTACTGTGACCGATGCTGAAGCGAGTCACAATGGATGCTCTATATTTAACCACAGACCATTTGTGCCTTTGTGTTTTATTCAACTTGGTGAGTTCTTTATGTTTTATTCATTGCCTTTGTGTGCTGCACTCCTTTCACCCCATTCATTTATGAGATTTTTGATATTTTGTTGTTTGATGTAGAATGTTGATCAATTGGATTTGTTGTAGCCTTCTTCTTTGCCACAAATTTTGGGATATTCCACATAATTATTTTATAATTTTGTTTGAGTTCGAGAACCAGTAAAGGAAAATCCAACCTGGGGCAGGTAAAACATTTTCAAACAGTAAATATGCATCTTATTTCCTTAGCCCATCTCCTTCCCCTTGCTCATCCAATGCCAACTGCCCTTGCTACTGTAATGGTATACATAAATACTCTAGCCCCTACTGCTGCGTTTTTTTGACACCGTGCTCCACAGTTCCCTTCTGTGTTCGCTGTTGTTTTCCATAATCGCCATTCTGTTTTCTGTGTAAATATACAAGTGGTGATGAATTTTGAGAATAACTTGTTTGCATAATATATTGGTTCCTGTGTTAGCTCATCTTGTGTATATTTCTTCATTGTGTTAACTTGTGTGTATTTCTTTATTCATAATTTCATAACGCTTAGTTCATCTCTGTAAAATTCTCAGAGTCTTCTTCGTCCATTTTCCTATATTTCTTAGGACATCGTCTTTTCATGTCAAAGACACGGGTTTGTTCTCTTTTGTTTTATTTAGTTTTTTAGTTACTTCTATTTTATTATATTTTTGGTGTTTACTTTGACACGTAAACTAAAGGCGCACAAGGATGCATATGTTAATGATTAGTTAAACTAATTGGCTTTTTGCCGCTATTAACAGCTCCCTGGCCAATCTCTCGCGCCGAAGCCCCCACTGCCTCCACCTGCAATACTGCCCCTCTAGCCCTTTATGCTACTCTTATTGGGTAATTACTTTATTTTCCATGCTAATGGAGTGCACTCTTTTTGAGAAAATACCTCGGGCCTTTTGGATTCGACACTCTCTATTTTGATTACGGCTGTGGCTAAATTTTTTTCAAGTTGGAATTTGGGATTCAGCGCTCTCATTTTGGTTTTGGTTTATTTACAATGGATTTGGGATTCAACGCTCTCACTATGGTTTTGTTTTATTTACAATGTTTATTCAGCTCCAAATTAGCTATTGCCTCTAATTATCAATCTATTTAGCCTTCATTGTTTTATGATGTATTCTTTTGCAATACGTGAATATCTTGCTCATATTGTGGTGCAATTATAGTATATAATTCGAAGATAATTTCGCATATTTTCTAATGGGGCATCCGCGAAGTAGACGCTTGGAGATGATTTCTTTTGGTTGCTTGATGATATTGTCACCATTAGTTAGTGTGAGTGTTGCGTATTCTAATTTTTGCCCTCCCATGTGCAATAATCTTCTTCAAAATGATTTCTATGGCATGGGATATAGTTGTTTCAGTCCTTTTATTCCACTCAAATCCTGATTCTTTACTCCTCTATCAAGTTTTAGTCTCTAATACCCCACTGTGTTTGTTGTGCCTGGATCTTTTCTTTGACCTTTTTGCATTTCTTTGTAATTGTTTGTAATTTGTGACAGTGGGTACTGTCAAAGAGTGGAAACCAGAGTCTACTACTGTCATAATGGTCATGGTGGAAGTCATCCAGATGCCCAGACAACTCTTCCTGTGGTCTCCAGATGCCCAGACTTCTCATCTACATGTTCCTGAAGTTGCTACGATTTTGTTTTTGGAGTTCCTGAATCCACTGAAGTTATTGATGGGCCAGTGAAGGAGCTACAATTAAGGTCTCTCCCTCTGACACCCCCCCACTTGAAAATCCATCGTCTCTGCATCGCGAAACACCCTCGTCAGTGAAGGCCCCTGTGCAACCCTCCTCTGTCTCCATTTTTGGTTTGCTCTCACTGTGCCGCCCTTGCCCACTATCGGAAAACCCTAGCACTGTCGCTTTGCCGCTATTCCGGCTAGAGGAATGGTATGCGCTCATGTTTGCAATGGTATCTCTTTTGGGGTTCATTCGTATGCTTTTGGGAGGAAGATTAGATTCATATTGCAAGTGGTTTTTGGTCTCTCTTGTTGGTTTTTTGTTTCACAATTGCCTGGAAGTTTGCTTATTCGTTGTTGTGGATATCTTAGTTTTGTTTGTTGTTGTGTGACAAAAATTTGATTATTTATTGTTGTTGATATCATTGTTTCTTTTCTTCTGCCATTGTTTGATGACTAATGCATGTTTCAGGTTCAAATCAGCGCGGCGTAGCGCGCGACCTAAGAGTTCTAGTATATATATATATATATATTATGAATCCACTAACATTTCATGTATTTTCACCCGGTTTCCATCTGTTAAGAAACAACATTTAATCGAATATATAAAAAATTCCATTCATATTACACAAACATAAAAAAAACAAAAAAACAACAAATATTTAAAGAACCAGAACAACAAATACTATTATCCTCCCAATTTCATCCATTAATACACTCAATTCAAGTCTCTTACGCTGCTTAAAAAGAAAATTTTAATTTTGGCGATTGAATTTGGAATTTGTAGGAAGATGAAACTGGTAGGATTGTAGGATAAAATCTAGTCTTCTACTAATTAAATAGAAAATTCCCTATTTTATAGGTACACAAAATAAATCTAACTACGAACTTAATCAAATAAATCTCAACCAGGGGTGTTGTGGTGCGGATGAAACATCCGTGCGGACATGCAAATGTGATTTTGGACCGTTGATCAATTTTCATCATCCAACGATTGAGATTATTTGTAAGGTTAGTTTCGTAATTTCACTTGTTAGGTATTTTTATATAGCATTTCGCTAAGAAGTATTATATCAAGTCACTGAATTGTGTTGGTCTTGCCACTGAATTGCATGTGGCCATGTCGCTGAAATGTGAATCTTCCGTCGCTGAGATGCGCTAACATGCATAGAACCATGTCACTGAAATGTATAAAATTGTGTCGCTGAAATGAATACAATAATGTCGCTGAATTGCATATCCTATGTCGCTGAATTGCATTGGTCATGTCGCTGAATTGTGAGAAGGCTCATCGCTGAGATGCGTTTAAAATCGCAATGAACTTCAAACGACTCCAACTTCAAATGTCACTGAGATAAATACAATAATGTCGCTGAATTGCATATGCTATGTCACTGAATTGAATTGTCCCCGTCGCTTAGTTGTGTATGTCATGTCGCTGAATTCAACTGATAAAATACCTAACAAATAAATTACGAAACTAATCCTACAAATGATCTCAATCGTTGGATGATAAAAATTGATCAACGGTGAAAAAACGAATCTGCACATCCGCACAACACTTCCGTCCGCACCTTAACTCTACCCAATCTCAACAAACTTAATGACAAACCTAATCAACCATATCTTCAACTTATTCAAATATTAATATATAATACTTTTATTTTTTAAAATTCTCTACATAATACTATTTGATTTCCATATTAATATATCCTACATACAAAATGATATTATTAGGATATCCAATAAATATGATAAATCCAAATTCTAATATTTTAGACTAAGAAATTGAATATTAGATTTAAATCCTAATTCCACGATTTTAGATATAAACATTGAAAATAATTATATGTGATCTCAATGAGAAATAAGGGAAAATCGGTGATTGTATATAGTATTAATTAATGATATTATACGTAATTCAAATATATATATATATATATATTAGATTTTTATTTTAATTATGTGAGTGGGGTTGTTGAAAATAATTTAAAATTTTAAGAGTATTATATAGATTATAGACTTAGGGAGTATATATAATATGATTGAATTTGTTGAAATTAAATATTAGATTATATATATATATATTTTTTGTGAGCCAAAAAAGGCAATAGCATTACAGAGTATATTAGATTAAATATTAGATTATATATATTATAGATTTAGAGAGTATATATGATTGATGTAGTTGAATTAGATTATATATATATATATTTTAAATTTAGTGAATATATATAATTGTTGAAATTGAAAAAAAAAAGTCGGATGAGATATTGAAAAAAATGGGTGGGGAGTGGGTGAAAAATTAGACTATATTATATATTATATTAATTTATATAAATGAATGTTTAATCGAATATCAAATTTTCAAATAATTATAAATCGAATGTCGAATCAAATAAAAAATATTTGAACCTTTTTCTTTCTTTCCGCGTCTTAAATAAAAATATTTGAACCTTTTTCTTTCTTTCCGCGTCTTAGGAGCAGACCTCTTTTATTACTGATTAATAATCCAAATTCAAAGCTCAATCTCGCCCCCAACCCCAAAGGCCAAACCTAATTCTCAATTCCCAATTCCCAATTCCCAAATCCTCAAATTAACTCAGTCCCCAGCAAAGCAATCACCATATAAGACACTCCCTTTTCACACCCAATTTCTCCCTTTACCCTTTTCATACTCCGTACGCGATGACCGCCCCTTCTGCGTCTTCACGCAAGGTACTACTTTTTTTTTTTTTTTTTTAATCCCTTTTTTGTTTATGTATTTGTATTTGAATTGAATTTTGATCATACAAGTTGTCTTCTTTGTGTGTGTATTTCGGGCTTTCGGTTTCCTTGAAAATTTCAATGTTTTGTTAAATTTCTTACTCTTGGGGTTTTTGTTTGGGTTTGCGTGGAACGAAATTTTGGGGGGAACAGACATTGAGCAAGATCGCGTGCAATCGGCTGCAGAAGGAACTAGTTGAGTGGCAGGTGAATCCCCCCGTTGGTTTCAAGCACAAAGTCACTGATAATCTTCAAAGGTTGCCTTTTCATCTCCCAACTTTTTTTTGTTTTTGTGTCTGTTTATGTTTGTCAGTTTGTGTGTGTGCTCATTTTATCTGTTTGGTTCATTATTACTTGTTTATGAATTAGATGGATAATTGATGTCAACGGTGCACCGGGGACGCTGTATGCGGGGGAGACGTATCAGCTTCAGGTTGATTTCCCGGAGCATTACCCTATGGAAGCACCCCAGGTGCCTCATTCTTGAAATTTCTTTGACTAATTTACGTATTTGTGTTTGCATTAGTTTAATGTGAGTTTGTTTGTCATCAGTTCCAGGTATCCATGTTTCTAATTCAATTTACTTTTTCTTTGCAGGTTATATTTGTTCCCCCTGCTCCTCCCCACCCTCACATTTATAGCAACGGACATATATGCTTAGGTATGCTTCCCAGTTCCCTTTGATGTTTCAATTTTTGTCTATTTTTAGTTCTAATGACCTGTCTAAACTTTGCAAAAGTTATCGTCTTTGTTTTAAATGTCTGGATGCTTTATACTTACGGATTTCTGGTTAAAGAGTGTGTGAGGTAGAGCATGTAGAATATGTAGGTGCTAAATATTTTTTATGGTTAATGTTAAATGTTAATTTGGGACAAAGCTTGGAAGTTCAGTGCTTTTGAGCTGGATGTAGGATGGTGTAAGGAAGTTTTAACAGTACCGAAAGCTTGGAAGTTCAGTGCTTTTGAGCTGGATGTAGGATGGTGTAAGGAAGTTTTAACAGTATCGAATTAGGTCTGAGACATTCTATGCCTCAATATAGATTGTCTCAATATAGGATGGTGTAAGGAAGCTTGGAAGTTCAGTGCTTGTGGCATTCTATGCCTCAATATAGATTGAGGAACCAATATATTGCTTCGGGGTAATTAAAATAACTTGAAGTTTACAGGAGGTGAATTTTTTATTTTCAACCCAATAGGATAGAAGTGAATTGAGCTTGGAATCATTGTGTACTCAAATTTTATAGGATGAACTTTGAATTTTGAAATGAATCTTTTTGGAATTTCAAGGAGAAAATATCGATTGTCATCAATTGAATCATTCTGTCTATGCTAGTGAATCTTGATAGCGAGATCTATTTTCACCGGAAATTCTACCACGTTTTTACATAAAAATTTGTTCCATATTGCGACAAGCAGTCTACTCTTTGTGAGTATCCCTATGGCTACTCTTCTATGCTGTTGTTGATTTTAATCACTAAACTACCACACCCCTAATTTCAATGAAACCCACAAAATAAAGAGGATTTGCACAATGTGTATACCAGTGTCCTTGCCGTGAATCCACTGTGGAGGCTAGTGAGGGAATCACTTAACTTTTAATTATTTTATAGATAGATTCGGGAATATAGAATAAATTAACAATATAAATGACATTCACATTGTGTATATACTTAAATGAGGAAGTATTAATAAATTATAATTGAAAAATGGGTTTAGAGCTTAGCCATTTAACTTTGTAACTTTGGGAAAAAATGGGGATTAGAGCTTGAGCTATTTAACCTTATAACTTTGATCCTTTACCCTACTTTTACCTTGAGTCACTACACATTCTAACGGCGTACTGCCTAAAAACTATCAATTACTCGTATTTAAATGAATCATTTTACTTAAAATGAAAATAAGAAAATGTAACTTTGTAAGGGAATTACATTCTATCCCATTAACCTAAATCATCAATCCTTTCTTACAACTAATTTCTTTCCCTATGGTTAAGCCCGTTTCAGTAACAAATCTATAGTTACATATCGATGTTCCTAATAATATTATTTCAATTGCACAATTTACTGCAACTCTAAAGTATGAAATACAAATAATCGTTACAAGCTTAATACAAAAGATATATCCAATCAAAACAGCAACCATGTATTGGATCAATGAAATCCATTTCCAAATTATCTTTAATAAAACCATGTATGAATTAAACTAACCAAAGATTCCTTAATAAAACCAAGACAAGTATTCTAACAGATATTTAGTGTGAGGGAAGGAGGAGAGAACAAACGAGATGTGAGGGCCGAAGAGGCAGCCAAGCGATGGTGGAGTGCTGCAGCAGAGCAGCCAAAGGAGAGTTAGTGGCTCTGGCTGACACAAGATTGTGGCGTGGGTGGATGCAGATGGAGGTGGACGGTATGCTTGGCTGATGGAATGAAAGGTGATTTAGGAAGGAGATGGAGGGATAGGAATGATGAAGAAAGAATGAGCAAGGAAGAGGAGAGTGAGAAATAATCCCAACTTGTTCTCCAAGCTTTTAGAGCTAGGAGATGTGATCAGTAAATTGAGTTTAACAATACCAGTGGTGTATATTTATATTGGCTTATGGACGGTCTAGTTATCCAACTGAAAATGTCCAAGGAAGGATGAGGATTAAAATTGTATTGGTAGAAATGGAAAGTGGGTGCAGGGATTCAAATTGAACTAAATAGGTTTTTAATTTTCGTAATATAATATATGTATTGATGCTTGTGAAAGTCTCTTGTTCATTCACGTTTGGTTGATCGTTTGGGATATTTACTTACTCTGTTTCTTGCCTCCAGATATCTTGTATGACTCATGGTCTCCTGCCATGACCGTCAGTTCAATTTGCATCAGCATTCTGTCCATGCTATCAAGCTCCACAACAAAGGTCCACTTCTATCCTGAACTCATTTTCACCTGCGTTTCTCCAGGAAGCTTTTAATTATCTTGTAATTCTGTGTCCTTTGCAGCAACGCCCAGCTGACAATGATCGCTACGTGAAAAACTGTAAGAATGGCAGATCCCCCAAGGAGACAAGGTGGTGGTTCCACGATGATAAAGTGTAATTAATCTGGACAATTATGCAAAGATGCCTTGCTGGGGTTGGGGATGGTGGGGTGATGATATCTTCATCCTGTTTGAACCTGGGAAATACCAATATTATTTCAAAAGAAGAAATGTATGTATACTTTTAACTGGTGTTTTGTACAGCGGAAACATCTATAGCCGCTGTCCTAATGCTAATATATTTACAGTGCAGCTGCTTTAAGGTTGTGTGAAGTCAAATATTGCATTCAACTTTCTACTTGTTCACTAAGTTTGACAAGATCTCGGAAGTGTTTTTTGCTAGTCTTAACAATGTATACTGGATTTACCATGTGACTTCTAAATGTGATGTAGTCGCCCTTTTACCAGTTTATCTTCCTCTTCTTCACCTTTTTCACACGACCTTTCTGGATTACCTCAGAGCTTATGAAGCAACTTTACCTTAGGTTAGCCCTCCCTCCTTTATTCACAGATTTTTGCACGTGTTATAATTATGTGAGAATGATGATGACTGTCATTTTCCAAATTGTTCTTAGAATTGTTCCTTGGATTCCCATCTTATTTGAGTTCTTCACTCTTCAGCTCTGAATTGGTTTGGTAAGCAATGAAATGTCCTTCCTGGCTTTTTCATTATTTACAGTAAACACCGTTATAAAGATGATACTGGTGGCATATCTGCCAAATAGTGTAAAATGATTTATACTATTTATGATGATGAGAATAGTTTTTAGAATAAACAAAGTCCGATATTTCTTGTAGGAGTACTCTTTATGACCAACAGTCAACGGACAACAATAGATTAAGATACATGGTCGGAAGTACAAGACAAATATGTGTATAGCATATGTTTGGAGATTTCATCCACTTACAGTACTAAAGATACACTGGTAGCAAATTGAATACTAATTATTTATATTTTGTGGACTTTATATTTATATATTAAAATTAAAAATATACTTAACTGATCCCTAGTTTCCAAAAATATTAGCATTCCATGTTTTTACGCAATTAAATGTTTAATGATTAATATTTTAAATTGTATAAAAATAAAAATTATAAAAGTTTAATATATAAAATTATGTGATTAGACGAATCTAACAACATCCCACTTGACTATTTTATGTAACTGTGTTAAAAAATCGAATCAAAGTTACTCAATAAATAGGGCTTACTATGCAAACGTTAACACCATTAAATGACAGAGGAAGTATTAAGTCTCCAACCTAATGAAAATACGGCCAAAAATAATGTGTTTACTAAGGGAGAAGTTAGGGTGCAATCAAGACATTTGTCTTGATGTACTACTACCTTTCCCTACCGTCGATTAAAAATGTAATTTTGCTATATTACTCCAAAATATAGTTAGTATATTTCAACGACAACTCATATATTTCAGCGATTTGTTAATATTCAGCGACGGGCATAATGTTTATAGCACGCCTTCTGTGTATTTCAGCGACGTATGATAGTATATTTCAGCGATATGCATAGTACTATTCATCGACTTGATAATGTTCATTTCAGCAATTTCATAAAAGTTGAAACTCCAATTATTTGGTTTAACATATTTCAGCGACGAGCTGTATGTATTTCAGCGACGGGATGTGTGTATTTCAGCGACGGGGAGTGTATTTTAGCGATATGCCACAATATTTTCAGCAATAACAGTCTATGTGTATTTCAGCGACTTGACCGTATAAATTTTTTTGGACAATTTTACTTTTCTAAATTTTGAACCATTGGATTTAAATAAACGGTTGAGATTGTCGCCTTGATGTGCTGCAGAATCATTTAGTCGCACCCTAACTATTCCCGGTTTTACTAATATGTTACATTGCAAGAAAAATAATACTTCAAAGTGGAGTGAAAAACTTTGTGTAGCTATCGAATTTCATTTAATAGGAAACAAATATGGTAGTTATTATATCAAAAAGATTATGTTACCGGATCGGATGTCATAATATTCTTTTTTCTTATAATGCTAGGGTTTAAATGTTGTTAAAACATTAATTTTGAACCTTAAAAAAATCAATACCTTATTAACACCAAATAAAAAAGGATATATAATTGTTTGGGAGAGGTCTATCGAGCATTTTTTTTTTAAAAAAAAAAAATTTAGTAGCTTTGAGGAGATTTAGAGTATATAAAAACAATAATTCCGTTATTCATAGGGAAAGTTATTCATACTAGGCTTTTAATTTAAAGGCTTTAGTTTGTACTGCAACTTCAAAAAATTCTACAAACATCACACAGAAGCTATCTTGAATAACTTTTGAGAGCTTTCAAAAACTAATTTTTAATTTAACTAATTTTTTCTTTTTAAATTATAACTAGCACACCCGCCCGCGCAATGCGCGGGAAATAAAATTTACATTTTTTAAGAAAAATAGCGTAACAATTTAAAAATTCAAAATATTCTATTTTCTAAACTTAATTTGGTCATGTGCATTTCGGACCACATATTATTAAAAAAAAAGTGAGAAAAACGATGATAAAAAAAGAGATAGTACCATAAAAATGTAAAATAAAATTTCGAGAAGTGAATATGGTGTTGTTGACTGCACCTGCAGAATGGTGTATAGGAGCTTTTATGTGATGCGCGTGATGGTTTATGTGATGTTTAGATAATGAGTGATGGATTGCACAATTATGTCATGATTAAGTAATGGCAACACAATAATGCTCTCAAACATCAAATTATACTTCCCATTACGCCTGCACATGCAAGCATCATATTATCCGCACACTAACTATATTGAAATATCCCTACCGAAACGTTCATAAAATAAAAGACTGTATGATAATTATTCACCGTAATTTACATGAGATAAACAAATTGTTATAGCACACTTTACATTATATAGGATGAATGTATTTCACCTTAAAAATTCAATATAAAATTTATGACATACAGGCCAATATATTTTTCTAATTTTGTTAAGTCCTTTAACTTCCAACAGAAGGTTGGAGATTCGATTCCCCACTGGCCTTCTATCCCTCCATTTTATTCCCCTTTGTAATTTGTACGGCATGGGCTCCCACCACCCATTTCTCAGGCCTTCAATGGCTCCTCAAAAAAAAAAAAAATAAGACCATAATTAATTTAGTTTTACATCTATATATATATAAAAATAATATAGTCAAGTTTCCCCCCACTTCCCTACCCCCTTTTTTCAACAATCACATCTAATTCATCCAACAATGTTTAATCCTAAAATTTTAATATTCTATATTGAAATATCCATAAATTTTATTAATATCCAATATTAATTCATATAAGATTTGAAAATATAAAATTCATTCGGATAAAGATCACATATATATAAATATTATATTATATATTCATATCTATAAATTCTTTAATATATCTATTATCTATTATCAATCTATATCTATATATCTATATCTATATCTATATCTATATATATATAAAAGTAATATAGTCAAGTTTTCCCCCACTTCCCCACCCCCTTTTTTCAACAATTACATATAATTCATCCAACAATGTTTAATCCTAAAATTTTAATATTATATATTGAAATATCCATAAATATATATTAATATCCAATGTTAATTAATATACGTTTAATATAATTCTTTTATCAATATTCATCAATATCCTAACAAATCTATATATCTATATATCTATATATATATATATATAAGTAATATAGTCAAGTTTCCCCCCACTTCCCCACCCCCTTTTTTCAACAATTACATTTAATTCATCCAACAATGTTTAATCCTAAAATTTTAATATTATATATTGAAATATCCATAAATATATATTAATATCCAATATTAATTAATATACGTTTAATATAATTCTTTTATCAATATTCATCAATATCGTAACAAATTCTTAATAAAATATTATAATATCTTTAACAAATATTATAATTCTTTTATCAATCACATTTTATTTCTCCATTCTTTGTTTATGTCTTCTCAACATTGATTTTATATTTAAAACAATGTCTTTTGTTTATTCTTCTCATGTATTACAATGTTTCACACCCCAATATTTTCCTATATTTCTTTTGTTGCAGGTTAATTTTTCTCAGATTACAATATATTCTTCGTCTTGCTATTCATGTAAGATTTTTTTTACTCAAACGTGAATATTAGTGGGTTTTTTTTATTTTTTCTTATGTACTATTAAATATATATTTCTAATGGTTTCCAATGACTTTTACAGGATTACATATTGTAATTCAAGATTGCAATTAAGTCATACTCTACAAATTATTTTTATGATTATCCTTTGTATACTACTCAAAATCTTTGTATATCATGAATCTATTTTATGTTGATTTTTTTATTGTTTGTTTTTTTTGTCTTTATTCAAAATTTGAAAAAAAAAACTGAAGAGAATAAATTTGGAGATATTTCCACTTTATTTTTTATTGATGTATTTTTTCCATTTTGTTAATAGATTATTCCCTTTTTGACATCTTTCCTTTTGGATACATTTTTTTTACATATTTTTTAATTTATTTAAGTTCACTATAAAGTAGAAAACAATCATTATTTAATTGAATTCAGAAAAATTGGGAATAATCTAATAAATTGGATAGGGAATGATTTAAATTAGTTGTTTATTTTTTCCCAATTTTTTTTATTTAGCATAGTGATTTGTTATTATTTTAGAAGATCTCAATCTAATTTTGAATGGTTGATATATATATATATATAAGTTGGATACCGATCCTATTTTAAGAAATTATTAATTAATATAAACGGTATAATAACACTACATAAATTAAAAAGATTTACTATGATATACATATTTTAACTTCGTCTAATTGAATAAATATAGTACTATATATTTGTATAATATATATACTTATAATTAGGAGTGAAAGGGGTACGGTCAATATCAGACCGATCCGATATTGTATCCGATTATATTCGAATCCGAATCTGTATCCAACTATCCAGCCAAATATTTCAATAGTCGCATCCAAATTTGAATCTGTAATTTAATATATGCATTCGTATTTGTATCCAAAAATATCTGATCTTATCTAAAAACTGATAGGATATTATCCAGATTTTAAATATGGATATCCGAATATATTAATATATTATTATTTATTAATTAAAAATTATCAATAATTATAACAAAATATAAAATTATTACTCCTATATAATTATCAAATTTTCAAAAAAGATTAAAAATTATTCGATAATATGTATCCAATTTAATCTATATCCGACATGTATTTGTATCCGACATATCTATATTCGATCCGAATCCGAGAAAAAAATGTAGGATAATATATATTCGTATCCAATACTATCTGATCATATCCATACCGTTTTCATCCCTACATATAATATAATACTCCCTTCATTTCAAAATAAGTGTAACATAAGGAAATGACCCGAGATTCAATGCAAGGAATAAAAGTGCTTTAGTGGAAGTTTTATACCCTTAAAAGCATTTATATATGGTAATGTAACATTTATTATGAAACACCCAAAAAAAAGAAAGTGTAACACTTAAAAAAAATGGAAGAAGTATAATATAGTATAATATGATAATTATATATTCATGATTAGATTTGCATTAGTCACTCCATATGTATGTGAACAATGTTCTAAAATTATTAACATTATTTTGTGGGAAGCTGACGCCAAATAACAAATTGAAAAGAAAATAAAGGGAAAAAAGAGCAACAAAAAGAGGTGTCCAAAAGCAGAAAGGAAAAAAAGAGCTAACATTTTGGCTCTTGGGAACCATACGCGGGAAGAATCCGCCGCTAACACCCTGTGCGTGAAGTCTGGGGGAATGTCCAAGTAGTGTAGAATTTTTCTAAAGATGCACCACATTTTGCTAGACAATCCGCGACCATTTTACACTTGCAAAGTACATGATGAACTGAAAATGTGTCAAAGACGTCTCGCCGGGTGCGGGAGGCATGCCATTGGTCGAGTAGTCCAGTAACATTATTAGTGTAATATATAATAATAAATTAACATATAAAATATAAAATGGAGTTAAAATTATATCTCGGAAATTATAAATTTAAAAATGTAAAATCAAATATATTACATAATTCGTATCAGGCAAAAATGTATTAATATAAATTAAATAATGTAAAATCAAATTGATTATGGACTAAGAGGATGTTTGGATGCGTGTTTAAAAAGTGCTGCAGCATTTAGAAAAGGATAATCAGATAATTGTTGTAACAAAACATGCTGTAGAAAATTAAGTGTTTGGATGAGCTTATGTTGTTTCAAATCGCAATAATCAGATAATCATGAAAAAGTGTTTGGATTTGTATTTTTCATTACCTCAAAAGGCAACAATATGGTAAAATATATTTTTGGCTACACGCAATTTTCTTGCAGCACCAAAGTGGGGCTGCAAGGAAATAGCGTTTTCATTCCCTCAAAAGGCAAATAATAGATTATTGGAAGTTAGTACAAAAACAGAATTAACTGATTATTTGCGTTTTGCAAACGCAATAATCAGATAATTCCGCCCAAAATGCACAAACAAACGCCCGCTAAATCAATAAACAACAATATTAGGAAAATAACTTAATTAACAAAGTTGCTAAACCACTTTGTCACATTTTTTCTCAATAATGTGGTCAGAAAATTAGCATGAACCAAATTTTTTTGAAGAAGCCATTGAAGGTCTGGAAAGGGTGGTGGGAGCTCATGCCACACAATTACAAAGGAAACAAAGGGAATGGATAGGGGACCGGATGGGGATTCGAACCCCTCAACCTAAAGGTTGGGAGTTGGGGGAGTTACCACATGATTAAGTCTCCAACCCCGCATGAACCAAATTTTATGTAATAAGTACAATATTTGAATTTTTGAAATCTTATCTTATTTTAAAATTATATATATAAATTTTACTTACCGCGCATTGCGCGGGCGGGTATGCTAGTTACTTAAATAAAATTAACAAATCTTTGTATTCTATATATAAATAAAACTAAATCTTATAATACTATGGGGGTGTATTCAATCTGAACTCTACATGATTTTTAAAGACTTTTAAAGTTGGGGTGTATTCAGTTTAGATTTTAAAAACTCTTTAAAAATTTCAAGGATATTCAATTCAGATTAAAAAAAAGTCTCTAAAAATTAGGTGTATTCCATACAGATTTTAAAAAATCTTTAAAAATTTTGAGGTATTCAACAGTTCATGGATTTTAAATCTTTGTAGATTTTAATGGATTCTTTTAAAAAAAATATAACTAAACAAAATCTATCCAAACAATTCAAAAATTCTAAATACGGATAGTAGGGGGTATCCACTCCCTATGGCCATGTTCCCTGATGATTCCCAAGAGCTCTTATCGACGGAGTCGTTTGGCACCCCAATGTGGACAAAATATATATTAAAAAAATGGAGAAGAATAAATGGATAAATGAGAAAATGTAGAGTCTACACAAAATCAATCAACTCTACGTGGAGTTTATGTATTTTCCAAATCCACCAACTTTTAAAATCCATAAAAGTCTAAATTGAATACACCCCTCTAAATCTTCAAAAACATTATTTTGAATGCCTAATTTATAGGGATGAAATCGGTACGGATACGGTCGGATAGTATCGAATACTGATATTATCCATATATTTATTTCAAATTCGGAATCGAATACGGATGAGCCGGATACGACTACAGTTTCGAATATTTTGGGTTACAGATACGGTACGGATACAGGACGAATATATAACGGATACAGATTCAATCGGATACAGAATATTGGATATTTTTTTGTAATTTTTTTGAAAATTTGATAATTTTAATTAAAATTACCTGATAATTTGGTATTTTTATAATTATTGATAATTTTTAATTAATAATTAGTAATATATTAATATATTCGGATATCCATATTTTAAATCCGGATAATATCCTATCAATTTTCGGATACGATCGGATATTTTCAGAAAACGTAATTATAACTAAATTTATAATTAAATTTTTTTATAAAATTATGGATTAGTCCAGAAAAACTAATCACAATAAAAATTTAAAATACATTACGTAATAATGATGAAAAGATAACAAAAAACTATAAATAATATTTTTTAAAAACTTTAGGGATAATAGTCAAAATGTGCAATATATTAGGGAGTAAAACTAATATTTTTTTGGAACCTTAATAATGCTAAATATACTCCATCAGTTCCGGTAACACCGCCCCAAAACTTTTGGGCACGGTGTTTTAGGTATTATGGGTTATTATGATAAAGTGGAGTAATTAGTTGATACAATGTTTTTGTTGATGTTTATGGAATAAGTTGTTTCTAAAAAGGGAAATGTGACAATTGTAGTGGGACAGATCAAAAAACAAAGTGAGACAGAATTAGTGGGACGGATGGAGTAATTTTTTTTCTAATTTTGAATAGTTAAGGGTATTTATTTTTCACTTCTTCTCATCATTTTAGATATGAAAGAAAACCATATATATTTAATTTTTTAATAGTAAAAATAATTTATTTAATATTATTTCCACATGGGTTTGAATTTCCTTCATTCATTTTACTATCTCCTTTATTTTCCCTTTAATTTTTTGTTGCATGCATTTCAACCACTATTTAAGCAAAAGACTTTGAATCTCATGTAATCCAAAAAACATTATATTCTCATTTTATATTGTCATATTAGTTCAACACCCGTGCGTAGCGGACGAAAAATTCTAGTATAAATAAAGTAAAATCATTTTGTACACAATAATCTATTAATTAAATGGTATAAATCATTTTGAATCAATTATTTTTTGTTGTATATGTAATTTATTGTGATTGTGAAATAATTAAGTATTCTCTATATGTATTGACTGTAAAATATAGAGAAAGACTAACGCATAAAAGTAAATCATACAAACATATATAATTGACAGAAACAATATACAGAATACATTAAAAAAATTGGAGATATATTCAAAGACAATATATTTTTTTTAACTCATCACAACCAAACATTACATCATAATGAATAACTATATAAGCAAAGTTTGTCACTATCTTTTGAAGGTTAGACATGATATTTTCGAACCTAAGTTCCTCTAATCAAGCCACATAACGGATAAAATCAAAGAAAAATACATCATAAAGTGTATTTAAAAATTTCTGAATTTGAACAACAATGTATGTGATTGTAGAAAATCCACTATCATGTTAAGAGAATCTCAAAGCCATCTTCATCCCAGTTCACATTTTTCTTGTCCCCTGAATATAGATTATAAAAGCATTCGATCACACCTTTGCCAAGTTTTCTTTTTGGGAAGAAAATTGATGTACATGCCTTTAATCCACTCTATCATTGAACATTATCAATGGATATCCCTGCAATTATAAAGGCAAAAAAAAAAATCAATATAAATAAAAGAGACAATATTTGAATTTTTCTTCTTCCCTGAACTGTCCCATGACTTTTTATATGAAGAGAATCTTTGATAAACGTACATGTGCTGTACGGAAGATATATTTTTCCTTAAAAAAATTGGTAAAAGAAACTTGTTAAATGATTAAAATAACCTATAAAATATAAAGTATCATAAGATATCAAAAAAATAGGGAAAAAAATCTAAAATACAAATAGAAAAAAATTGTTCATAAGACATGCTACAAATCATATACATACCGATTCACATGAGTCAATCACGTAACGCTACTGTAAACACGTGAAATTTATTCGCCACTAAAAATGCGACACGTGCAAATTTAAATATTAATTTAATTAATTTTAGGCATTTTAAATAAATTAAATGCTTGAGATAATTATTTAATATTTATTGGGCCATTTGGATCCATCAAGCCAAATGGATTTAATTATGTTGGACCAATGTGGATAAGTCCAAATGAAAGACCCACAAGCCCCATGGCCAATGGATACTTGAAGCAGGCCAGCCCATGAAAATTAATCGATGTGGATAAGTCCAAATGAAAGACCCACAAGGTCATGATCCAATGGATACTTGAAGCAGGCCAGTCCATGGAATTCAGTTAATGTGAACAAGCCCAGATGAAAGGCCCACATGCTCACTGACCCAATAGAAAAGTGGATTGGACCAGCCCATCGATTGGTCCATCATCCACAAACCCTAGGGTTTTTTCCCTCTATAAATAGAGACACCCTGTCACATATTGGACGACTTCTTCACTTCCAGCCAGATACCTCTTGATACACTACTCACTCTCAAGACTCATATACTTGAGATTCTACAGCAACAAAACGCTGCAGAAATATTAAAGAGGCGAAGAAGAATCAAATACACTTCTACAACCTCTAAACAGTCATACTCTGAGACTCATACACTCAGACACAGAGAGAGACGACTCATACACGTCTGCTCATTCTCAAGACTCATACACTTGAGATCCTACAGCAACAAAACGCTGTAGAAATTCCGAGAAGCCGGAGAAGAAGCATAAAAGCATCTCGACGTCTTCAAAGTTGGAGGAATCAAAGGAGTACCAGAAGTCGAACCCATATAGTTTGATTTTCTACATGTTCTTTGATATTTAAATTTCTCTGTAATTGTAGACATTTCTTGTGAAATTAATAAAATTATTTTGCAGTTTCTGTCTACGCATTTTTTTTGCACCTACAGATTTTGGCACGCCCAGTGGGACACTTCTGCCTTTCATCTCCTCCAGACGTCGTCAACAAAATCCAATGGCTTCAAGGAACACCTCCAAGAGCAACTCTTCAACATCCGGTGCCGCTATGCCCAATGTCACCACAAGGAACATGAAGAAAGCAATGGAGGCCGCCGATGCTGCGCGCGGAAAAGAAGTTGATGCGGATATGCCGCTGCTGGAAGAAGGAAACGACCATAGATCGGGATCTTCCACGCCGTTGTCAAGCCCGCGGGGAGATCAAGAAGAGACATCCGCCCTGCGTCATGCTGCTGCAATGACAACCCAAGCCAGCACTCTTGAAGAGCAAATGGCCAACCTGACAAAGATCGTTGAAATGCTTGCGAAGAGATACGAGTTGCAAGATGCACGTATGGAGCAAATGATGAACAAACTGGATGGCTCTAACGGCGGCCAAGCGGTGAACAAACCCGTGGAGATCCGCGACGATGGAGAGACTTCCCGGCAAGGCGCTTCAGCAAAAGGAAAAGCAACCGCTGACGTCCAATTCACTCCTGACGGCTTCATCTCGGTTGATCAACTGAAAGAGTTCATCACGGGAACGCTGAAGGAAGAGGTCTCGGCAGGATCAAAATCCTCCTTGACATATCTCAAACCATACAGCGCCCGCATCGACTCATTAAGGATGCCAGCAGGCTATCAACCGCCCAAGTTCCAACAGTTCGACGGCAAAGGGAATCCCAAGCAACATATCGCCCATTTCGTAGAGACATGCAACGAAGCGGGTACGTTTGGAGATCACCTCGTCAAACAGTTCATTCGTTCACTAAAGGGGAATGCGTTCGAATGGTATACCGACTTGGAACACGGCAGCATCGACAGCTGGGATCAACTTGAGCAAGAGTTTCTGAACCGTTTTTACAGCACACGGCGTATCGTCAGCATGATAGAATTGACGAACACGCAACAATCAAAGGGCGAGCCGGTGATCGACTACATCAACCGCTGGAGGAGCCTAAGCCTCAACTGCAAGGATCGCTTGTCTGAAACGTCAGCGATTGAAATGTGCATCCAAGGCATGCAATGGGGTCTACGGTACATCTTACAAGGCATTCGTCCCCGAACATTCGAGGAGCTTGCAACCCGTGCTCACGACATGGAGCTAAGTTTGGCGTCAAGTGAAGCATATGGTCCGCCCGTTCAACAAACTCGTGCAAACAATCGAGTCGAATGGGAGAAGGGAGGTGAACCACCGTCAAAGCCGCCAACAAAGGATGCGATTGCAACAAACGCCAGTTTCGTGAAGGTACGTGGGAAGGAGCCGGTGACAAGCGACAAACCAAAGCCACCACAAGCTCAACGTCAAAGGTCGTCGTTGGAAGATAGACGGGCTAAGACGTACCCATTCCTTGACTCCGACTTACCGGGCATCTTCGATGACTTGATGAAAGAAAACCTCATCGAGCTACCAAGGATGAAACGTCCCGAGCAAGCGGGGATGACCAACGACCCACTATACTGCAAGTACCACCGTCTAGTGAGCCACGCGATCCAAGAGTGTTTCGTTTTCAAAGACAAAGTCATGGATCTCGTCAAACAAGGCAAAATCACCTTGGCAGACGAAGCAGAGACGGCCAACACTATTTCCATCCAAGTTAGCTCAATCGAAATTAAAGTTCCCGACAAGTCTACAACTTGTAACACCGTCTTCGAAGTTGGGAGCACGTCGAAGCAAGACCACACCAAACAAGTTGTGGATCATTCACATCTCAACGAATGCATGCTTTCCATCACGTTCAATGACGACGACATGCCGATGGCGCTGGAAAATTCAAAGGCTCATAACCGACCATTGTTCGTCGTTGGATACGTAGACAACAAGCGAGTAAACCGCATCCTGATAGATGGAGGTTCTGCCGTCAACATCATGCCACTTCACACCCTGAAGGAATTGGGCATCTCGGAGGAAGAACTATCCAATAGAAAAATGTTGATACAAGGCTTCAACCAAGGGGGGCAAAAATCCCTTGGTGCAATCAGAGTCCGGCTGCAAATTGATGACATGGCTGCAAGCACGTACTTCCACGTCATCGACGCAAGGACATCATACAACATGCTTCTTGGCCGGACATGGATCCATGAAAACGGCGTTGTTCCTTCAACATGGCACCAGTGCTTCAAGTATGTCCACAACGGCGTCGTCAAAAGGGTTACCGCTGATGACAAACCATTTGCGGTGGCGAAGTCCTATTACGGAGACGCTAAGTACTACCTCGATGCATCCAAAGCCAAGGCATCTTCATCGGAAGAGGAAGAACGTAAAGAGAGTCAACCAATCCGTGAAGACAAAGGAAAATCCATCATAGAAGAAGCATTCGAAGGGCTTACACTCCCACTAACGCCCATTGATCCTGGCACATCGCAGAAAACGGTAAAAATTCAACTCAAAGGCAGTGAGGCACGCCGACTGAAGAACGACAAAGAATTCGGTCCGAAGGCATTCAAGTTGCTCACCAAGTCTGGATTCAACCCAAATGAGCCATCGCCGTTGGGAAAGCTCTCGGACAACAACCGAAGGAAAGGTGACCGGAGTGGACTTGGGTATGTTGCGGAATTTGACACGGCGCCCCAAGCATCGAAAGCGCCCATATTCATCAAAGCGGAACAAACAGTGAAGGCACCGGTTCGTATCGTCATAAAACGAGCTACGGCCAATTACATCACCGAAGAAGCAAAACAAGAGGATCATGCTCCAAAGGACCAACCTGCACGAAAGTCAGCATTTGATCGCATCGGTAGTCCATCAAAAGGAGAGCCAAAACGGAGTGTCTACGATAGACTTGGGTCAACGGAGACGGCCGAACGCAAAGAATCCGTCTTCCGCCGGCTTGGAGCAAACGAAGAAGTGAAGCCAAGTATTTTCGATAGACTCGAGGCTGTTGCCAAAGAAGACTCTGCAAAATCCGTCTTCAAAAGGCTAGGTTCTACAAAACGCCAATCACAAAACAAAGCATCGGCAAGCGAAGAGCGGTCTCTAGTAAAGCAAGGAATATTGGACGACCCGAACTACGACAACGATGTGAGAAGCAGAGTACCTTCCTGCATGAAGCGTCAAGTCGAGTGGACTGTCTCGTCCGACGAATGGCTGAATCACAAGAGGCGGCCCATCATCTTCACAAAGCATGACAGAGATGATCAAACTGACGAAGTCGAGTCCACCCATCATATTACCGTTGATAGCGGTGAGCCAAACAAGGAGGATGCTAATGCAACTTGAAGAAGAAATCAATGTCACGATGGATGAATTGCGGTGATAAGAAAGAACCCCGCCTAACGTTATCAGCACCCTACGGACTGTAAATGAAGCGGAGAAGTACGTGGCGCTCCTCCAAGAGTTCAAAGATGTTTCTGCATGGCCCTGCAAAGAAATGCCCGACCTGGACCCCAAGATAGTCGTCCATCGTCTCGAAGTCTTTCAAATCTTCAAGTTCTTCAAGATGATCAAGCTCAAAGTCTATCCTGAAGCAGTCAAATCTCCAAGTCTCTAAACCTTCACGAGGATCAAGCTCGAAGCCCCTCCTGAAGTCCTTCAAGTCTTCAAACCTTCACGAGGATCAAGCTCGAAGCCCCTCCTGAAGTCATTCGAAGTCCTTAAGCCCATCAAGAGGATCAAGCTCGAAAGCCCCTCTCAAAGTTCTTCAAAATTTTATGCCTTCAACAGGATTAAGCCCAAAAGCCCCTATTGAGGTAATGAAATGCATTCTTGGAGAGTCAAATCACCTCCAAAGATGTCGAAAGATCATCTCAAAGTTCTTCATGGTCCATGTCAAACGTGTCTTGCGCGGATCTTCATCAAAATGAGGCCATTCACCAACCTCCTGAGCCGTTGCATCCAACTGTGGCATCATGACCGTTTGACGCATGGGAATGGACATCGCCGGACCAATGCCAAAGTCTTCCGGGGGCATGTCTACATCCTTGCCGCAACCGACTACTTCTCCAAGTGCACTGAAGTTGCACCCCTTAGAGAAGTCAAAGGGGAACATGATGCAAGTTTCATATGAATCAACATCATCTACCGTTATGGCGTCCCGCGTTACATCATGACAGACAACGGACGATCATTTGTCAACAGCACCATCACCAAGTTGTGTGAGAAGTTTGGATTTACTCAGCGAAAGAGTTCTGCATATTACCCGCCGGCAAATGGACTGGCGGAGGCCTTCAACAAAACCTTATGCGGTTTATTGAAGAAATTTGTCTCCAAGTCAAAACGAGACTGGCATGAAAGAATCAATGAAGCTCTGTGGGCATATCTCACAACCTTTCGCACACCCACCAAGGCAACGCCATACTCGTTGGTCTATGGAGTGGAAGCCGTGTTGCCGCTGGAAACGCAAATCCCGTCGTTAAGAGTCGCCATCCAAGAAGGACTCACTGAAGAAGACAACGCCCGACTGCGTTTGGAAGAATTAGAAGCCCTTGATGAAAGAAGGCTCGAAGCACAACAAAGATTGGAATGCTACCAATTTCGTTTGTCCAAGTTCTACAACAAAAAGGTCAAGGCGCGGTCGTTTCAAGTCGGAGATCTCGTCCTTGCCATCCGGAGACCCATTGTCATCAACTACCGCAGTGGGAACAAGTTCACCTCCAAATGGGATGGACCATATGTCATCGCGGAAGTCTTCACAAACGGAGCCTACATGATGATAGATAACGACGGAGTAAGCATCGGACCGATAAATGGACGATTCCTGAAGAGATTCTACGCCTGAAGAAATTGCAAGCAATGCTCCTTAGCGCACGAGCCTAAACTGCACGTCACCAAACAAAAAAAAAATGCAAAAAAAAAGCAAAAAATGTAATGCTCCTGGCCCGCAAGAGTATAAACTGTGTACGGCTCAAAATAAACAAATTCAATTTGTTTTGAACTACGTGATGGCTTGATCCCTTCACAGGGTACGTAGGCAACTTGGATATCAAAATTCTAAGTTCAGTCATGGCATGCAAAAAATTAAGTAATCGGGTTAATTAAACTTAATCCTTTACTTGGAAAAAAATTGAGTAATTGGTCAGTAAAGTTGATCCATTACTTTAAAAATGTTGAGTAATTGGGTTAATTAAGTTGATCAATTACTTGACAAAAAAATAAAGTAGTTGGATTAATTATATTGATCCATTTCTTGACAAAAAATTGAGTAAATGGATTAATTAAATTTGGTCCATTACTTAAGGA
This sequence comes from Hygrophila difformis, assembly GCA_030278955.1. Classification (NCBI taxonomy): domain Eukaryota; kingdom Viridiplantae; phylum Streptophyta; class Magnoliopsida; order Lamiales; family Acanthaceae; genus Hygrophila; species Hygrophila difformis. Next base: position 4,745,255 of record JAOANR010000011.1, read on the forward strand.
AAAATTCTTCAGAAGAAACAAGTGTTAAAGTCCCTCTGGAAGTTCTTCAAACTTTCACGAGGATCAAGTCAAAAGTCTTTCAAATCTTCAAGTCTCTAAAGCTTCACGAGGATCAAGCTCAAAGCCCATCTCGAAGTTTCAAATTTACAAGTCTCTAAACCTTCAAGAGGATCCAGATCAAAGGCTCTCTCGAAGTTCTTCAAATTTCCATTTTCTTCAACCGAATCAAGCCCAAAAGCTCCTGTTGAAGCAAAGAAATGTGTTTTTGGAGGACCAAATCACCTTCAAGAATACCAATAATCCATCTCGAAGTTCTTCATAGTATGGGGCAAGTGCATTTCACGTGGATCTTCATCAAATTGAGGCCATTGACACAAAATTTCAAGGCAACACGCCGAAGACATAATTCTGGAGACCAAACGCATCTTCAACACAGTCCAATTGTCCAACGGGAGCTGACTGGGGGCAATGGCCTAAAGTTCATGCGACGAACCATCAACATGGAAGGTGGTTGACATGATCGTTGCAAAATCTTGAAAAAAATTCAAGGAAAATTTTTTCTTGACGCACGAGCTTAAGCTGCATGTTACTCTCCAAGAGTATTTAAAAAAAAAAATGTGACGTAAAAGAAGATCACTTGAACTACGATGTGGCTCGATTCCCAAAAAGGATACGTAGGCAGCTTGGCCAAATTCCAAGTACAGCACAAACTCCAACAAAAAAAAATTTTATCCCCCGAAGTTTCCAAAAAAAATTGATTTTGTTCGTCAACATGTGTGCTATGCAAGACGTTCGAGATTGAAGCGGAAAGTTAAGCCAAAGAGTGAAGGCGAAAACAAAAAAAATAGTCCTTCATTGCATTAAAGTCTCAATTACAATTACATCGTGGGAATGCAAAGCATCAATGGACAAAATTGAAGCAACAAACGAATTCAAGAACATCTGCTACAATCAAGACTTGCTGACAATGGCTTCTTTGTGATACTTCCCATAGTCCACCAACATGGAACGACTTCAAGTTGATCATCCAAATAATTTTCAAGTTGATGCCAATGATCCCACTGCAAAAAAAAAGAGGGATTATTTCCTTGAAGAAAAAAAAAAGGAAAAAATACATTTGCAAGATAGATGCAATGTTATTTTTTAATGACATGAAAAAATATTGCAAGATGAATGCAATAAATAAAAAAAATGCATGTCAATTTTGGGAATTAATTTTAAGTTCATTTTAAATTTTTTTGGACTTAAAGTTAAATTTCCACGAAATCAAATTTCGGGCACTACAAAAAAATGAATATTTACATGTAAACAAAAATACATGTTAAATATTGTTTGGATTTAATTTTAAGTTCATTACTAAATTTTGGGCTTAAAATTAAAAAAATTTTGGTACCTATCCTCAAATATCAAATGTGTTGGGGTAAAATGTGGTCTTCCAAAAATCTAGGGGTTCAATTGTGGACTTATCTAAACACTAAGGGCTTTAATCCAAAGGTTTAGAGTACCTAGGGGGCAAAATCTAATTATCAAAATATGGGGGATTAGAAGTCTAGAGTTTGAAAACTTGGGGTCAAATTGCATAATAAAGGAAGTTGAATCTTCTTCCCAAAAAAATAAGAAGAACGACAGCCCCTTCTTCCCCAATCCCCAAATCTGCCAAGAGAAAAAAAAAAAAAAAACCCTCTCCTTCTTCCTCCAGCAGCGGCGAGGCTTCGGGCGGTGGCGGCATCTCCATCCGGCTCCGGCAACAGGCGCGGCGATGTGACCTCGACTCGCCTCTCCCTCCGGCGGCTCGAACTCCAGCGGCGGCGTCGAGTGGCGGCGTGCTCCAGGACGCGGGCAAGCAACGGCAAGCGGCGGCTCCCCTTCTCCTCTCCTCCTCCGAGCGAACGCAGCGGCGGCGGTGGTGGTCCTCTCCTCCCTTCCGGCGCGATCTCGAACGGCAGCGGTGGCCTCTCCCTCTCCGGCAGCGAGCTCGATCTCCGACGGCAACAGACTGAAGACGAAGCAGTGGCGGCCTCTCCTTCCTCCGGGTGACGGCAATGCAGAACAGCAGCGGCAGCCGTGTCGCGAACTCCAGCGGCGGGCGGCGGCGTCCCTCTCCTCCGGACGAACGGCGATGGCAAGCGGCGTCTGGAGTGCAGCGCGCGGTGGCCTCCCTCGATCCGGAAACGGCAGCCAGCGCGTGCGCGAGACGGGCAAGCTCGGGCTATAGCTTTCTCTTCTCCCTCTCTCCGGCGTGTAGACAGCAGCAATGACAGCGGCAGCCGTGTCGCGAACTCCAGCGGCGGGCGGCGGCGTCCCTCTCCTCCGATGGCGAACGGCGCGGTGGCGGCTCCAGCGGCGGTGCGAACGACAGCGGGCGACGACGGCGGCACCCGGCAAAACCAGCAGCGACCCATCTCTTCCCCTTCTACCGTGACTCGAACTCCGGCAATAGCACGGCGAGGCGTGACAGCGACGAGTGACGATGCCGACGAACAACGGTTGGGGCAAAAGGCAGCGCCAATTGCCCACCCCTGTTGCCGTTGTTGATGCCGATGCCGCGACCAACGGTTGGGGCAAAAGGCAGCGCCGGTTGCCCACCTCGTTGTCGATAACAGGTACATGGCTTCTCTCGAATTGATAATGGTGGATCGGGAATTGATTGAAATTTGGTTCTTGAATCTTGTTCTTGGAATTGCTGGCTTTGGATTGTGCTTGAAAAGAAACAGTGGAAACAAAAGAAACAAAAGGGAAACACACTACTTGATGCCTAATATGTGTATTACTGGATTCTTGTAATCAAGTCATCAAGACACACGAAAAAAAAAAGGAGTAAACAAACTGAATGCATCGTGGTGATTTTTGCTTACCGGAAGTTGCGATCTCTTTTGCCTGCTTGGAGCTAGCCGTCTTATGTATGCCTTGATTCTGATATTTCCCCTGTCAAGAGTTAATTGGGTAATATAGATTTGTTTGGATTGAAAGTCTTAGACCAATTGCTTGCTAATGAGGGTAATTTATAGCAGCCAGATTAGATCGAGTGGATATGTGAAGATTCAATCTCAGTCGGTCATATGAGATTTTTGAGAAGATATCTTATTTGGATCAAGTTTGAACTGGATTTGGAGGTTTAATTGAATAAACATCAAATCTGAGTTAAACCGGAAGATTTATGAATCAAGTTCAAATTGGGTGATGATTTATAGAATTCATGAGCACTCGGATTTCAATCTTCACAAATATTTGGAGAATCCATAATACCAAATTTGAATTAGATATGAATCAAGTCATATGTGAATCATATATTTGATTGCGATATATTACTTGATATTTGGAGCATACAATATTTGGTGCATCATATATTTGCCATTGATGTGCATACAAGATCAAATATTGGGCGAATTCAAAGGAAAGAATCCAAGAAAAACAGAGTAGGAAAAAACGTTTGAAAAAAAAAGAGAAAAAAAAGAAAAGGGAAAAAGAAAAACAGGCCACAGAATTAGATGGCGAAAACAAGTGCATGGACCCGAAGATGGCGAAAAAAAAGAAATCTGCCGCAAAGCCCAACAAAACGGGTAGGCATAAAGAAAAAATATTTCGAGACTCGTTCACGTCTCAAATATTTTATTTCGCCCTAAACAAGTCTCGAGGGGGCATCTGTAAACACGTGAAATTTATTCGCCACTAAAAATGCGACACGTGCAAATTTAAATATTAATTTAATTAATTTTAGGCATTTTAAATAAATTAAATGCTTGAGATAATTATTTAATATTTATTGGGCCATTTGGATCCATCAAGCCAAATGGATTTAATTATGTTGGACCAATGTGGATAAGTCCAAATGAAAGACCCACAAGCCCCATGGCCAATGGATACTTGAAGCAGGCCAGCCCATGAAAATTAATCGATGTGGATAAGTCCAAATGAAAGACCCACAAGGTCATGATCCAATGGATACTTGAAGCAGGCCAGTCCATGGAATTCAGTTAATGTGAACAAGCCCAGATGAAAGGCCCACATGCTCACTGACCCAATAGAAAAGTGGATTGGACCAGCCCATCGATTGGTCCATCATCCACAAACCCTAGGGTTTTTTCCCTCTATAAATAGAGACACCCTGTCACATATTGGACGACTTCTTCACTTCCAGCCAGATACCTCTTGATACACTACTCACTCTCAAGACTCATATACTTGAGATTCTACAGCAACAAAACGCTGCAGAAATATTAAAGAGGCGAAGAAGAATCAAATACACTTCTACAACCTCTAAACAGTCATACTCTGAGACTCATACACTCAGACACAGAGAGAGACGACTCATACACGTCTGCTCATTCTCAAGACTCATACACTTGAGATCCTACAGCAACAAAACGCTGTAGAAATTCCGAGAAGCCGGAGAAGAAGCATAAAAGCATCTCGACGTCTTCAAAGTTGGAGGAATCAAAGGAGTACCAGAAGTCGAACCCATATAGTTTGATTTTCTACATGTTCTTTGATATTTAAATTTCTCTGTAATTGTAGACATTTCTTGTGAAATTAATAAAATTATTTTGCAGTTTCTGTCTACGCATTTTTTTTGCACCTACAGCTACAAAAACCAAAAGATGAATAAACATTAGATTAGAGAAAAATGACTAAAAATTCTAAGCAATAAAAAAAATTGCAAAATATGATATTTGGAATAAAGATGAATGAAACGAATAAGGATGATCGGATATATTTATAGTTAATTCAAATATGTGTATTTAATGGAAATAATTTAAAATTTTAAGAGTATTATAGATTATAGATTTGGGGAATATATATGATATGATTGGGTTTGTTGAAATCAAATATTAGATTATATATTATGGATTTAGGGAGTATATATAATTGAGGTAGTTGAATTAGATTATATATATTAGATTTAGTGAGTTTATATGATTGTTGAAATTGAAAAAAAAATAGCCGGATGAGATGTTGAAAAAGGGGGGTGGGGAAGTGGGGGGAAATTAGACTATATTACTTTTATATATATATAGATTATAGATTATAGATTCGGGAATATATATGATATGATTGAGTTTGTTGAAATCAAATATTAGATTATATATTATGGATTTAGGGAGTATATATAATTGAGGTAGTTGAATTAGATTATATATATTAAATTTAGTGAGTATATATGATTGTTGAAATTGAAAAAAAATTGCCGGATGAGATGTTGAAAAAGGGGGGTGGGGAAGTGGGGAAATTAGACTATATTACTTTTATATATATATCTAGATATAGATAGATATAGATTTATGAAGTAACAGTTATAACTACTTCTACCAAACAACACTTATGTAAAAACTGATAGATATAGCTCCATAGACTGCAGCTTATAACCCCAGCTCGCCGCTACAGCTCCAGGTGCATATCAAACACTCACCGAGAGTACTTTGGAGTTTGGAGGATACGTGATGCATGACACGTGGAAGAAATCTGACCGTCTTTAATTTCAAACACGAAATGCTGACCGTTGATAATTTGGCCTTTGATCTGACCCGTCATGATCTGCATTCAGATAACCCCCCTTGGCCCTTGGCTTCTTCCGCAGAATTTCTTCCGAACCTTTCCTCTGAATTTTCCTCTCCTTTTTTGGAGCAGACCTCTCAACTGATTAAAATCAAACTCAATCGCCCCAAAAGACCAAAACCCACCTCATTCCCAATTTTCTATTCCTCAAATTAACCCCAGCAAAGCAATCACCATATACGTATATATATAAGCCATCCCTTTTCACACCCAGTTTCTTCCTTTACCCTTTGCATACTCGTAGTCCGTACGCGATGACCGCCGCTTCTGCGTCTTCACGCAAGGTACTATTTATTTATTCTTTTTTTGTGAAAAAAAAAGAAGAATTTGTTTTGTTTTCTTTTGTACTTCGAAATGAATTTGAATTGAGTTTCGATCATTTCTGTTGTGTTTGATGCGTGTTTCGGTTTTCTTGAAAATTTCAGTCTTTTATTGATTTCTCACGCTTGGGTTTTTGTTTGGCTTTTTGTGGAACGAAATTTTGGGGGGAAAAAGACACTAAGCAAGATCGCGTGCAATCGGCTGCAGAAAGAACTAGTGGAGTGGCAGGTGAATCCCCCTGTCGGTTTCAAGCACAAAGTCACTGATAATCTTCAAAGGTTGCCTTTTTCCCTTCCTTCTATTGCAGTAATTTTGTTTATCTGTTTGGTTTCATAAATAATTGTTTATGACTTAGATGGGTAATTGATGTCAACGGTGCACCGGGGACGCTGTATGCGGGGGAGACATATCAGCTTCAGGTTGATTTCCCGGAGCATTACCCCATGGAAGCACCTCAGGTGCCTAATTCTTGAAATTTCTTTGACTAATTTACTTAATTGTGTGAGCTTTAGTTTAATTTGAGGTTTTTTGTCATCAGTTCCAGTTGCCCATCTTTCTAATTCAGTTTTCCTTTTCTTTGCAGGTTATATTTGTTCCTCCTGCTCCCCTCCACCCTCATATTTATAGCAATGGACATATATGCTTAGGTATGCTTCCCAGTTCCCACTTCTATTTCAGTTTAGTTTATTTTTAGTGTCTCATGACTTGTTTAGAATTTGCAACAGTTTATAATTGTCTGGAAGTATACATACTAGTACAGGTTAACGAGTTTGAAGAGGGTGAGCATGTATAATGTGTAGCTGCTTTTTTTTTTTTTTTTTTTTTTTTTTTGTGTGTGTGTGTGTGTGTGTGTGTGGTTATTTTTTTCATTATTAATGTGAAACGTCAATTTGGGACACAGCATGGACAGTTCGGTGCTTTGAGCTGGGGTGTTCGTTTTGTGTAAGGAAGTTTTAATTGTATCAAATCAGTGCCTAAACATCTCCCCTCCTCTGATGCTTTGTTGTTTGCTTCTATATCATATATGTAATCTGGTAGTGTGGTTGTAGAGTATTCTTCTTAAGAAAGGGTTTATGAAGAGGATCTTTATACTGATATTGTCTTCTGATTAGCAAAGAATATTAGGCAGAATTTGAAATTTGAAATTTTTATTGTTCTGTACTAGAGGATTACTGACTGTCATGCCTCATTAAAAGCAAGACTGAAAATGTGTTTTTAATGGTTTATGCTGATTGTGTTTGTTGGTGACACTTTGAATCATTTTTTTGCTATCATGGATTTCTATTTGTACATTGTCTGTGTTTCTCTAAATTCAAATGCACCCAATTATTGCATTTTATGGCCTCAAATGAGATGAAATGTGTCATTCTATACCTTAATAGAGAATTATAGATTGAAGAACCAATACCTTGCTTTGGTAGAATTGGAGCTGTAAAATAAATAGTAGCTTACAGGAGGAATATTGTACTCCCTCTGTCCCAACTAAAATGTGTTACTATATTTGAATGTCCCATCATAAATGTCTTGTTTCTATAAATAGAAATAATTTCCCACTCTTACAATTATGTGGACCCCATCATATACTTACAAATTAACTTCACCTTAATTCCCGTGTCCAACATTAATATGCCATTTTAAATGGGACGAAGGGAGTATTTTTTAACTCAAAAGCATAGAATTGAATTGAGCTTGGAATCATGGTGTTCTCAAATTTTATGGAATGAACTTTTAAAATATGTTCCTTTTGAAATTGAAAGGAGATAGTGTCATCAATTGTATCTGGTCTGGCATGAATGTTTCTGATCTGATTTGAATATTTCTGATATGGTCCGATTTGATTTGATTTTAATGAAAATAAGTAATAAGTTCTGGAAATAAACCAAAGAGCATAAGGCCTATGTGGTAATATCCGGAAATAAGCTAAAGAGAACGGGCCTAAATCTTGAATTGTCCTTCAAATAGGAGGCTAGGAGCATTAGTTAATAGCCAGATAAATTATCACCAGAAATTCCCTTCCATGTTTTTAGATGAGGTGTTACATATTGTTTCTGAAACATTATAGAAAAAGAGATGGGAGCTGCTGTTAGATATACCTCCTGCTGTTACCTTTAATTGTGCTCTTTTCATTGTCCAGAATAACCTGATGGGTACTCATCAATGCTGAAGTGTTGCTGATTTTCTTATTTAATATAAAGATTACTAACTACTACATTCCAAATTCGATAAATCCCACAAAAAATAAAAATAAATAAAAATAAAAGAAAGAGGTTTTCCCCTTGTGCGTGCATGTTTGTGTGTGTGTATTGATGCTTGTGGTCTCTAGTTCATTCCTTTGTATTTGATTGTATGGGATGCTTGCTTTGTTTCTTGCATCCAGATATCTTGTATGACTCATGGTCACCAGCGATGACTGTAAGTTCGATTTGCATCAGCATTCTGTCCATGTTATCAAGCTCCACAACAAAGGTTCATCTCTATTTCAAAATTTTATCTCTTGCAAATCCTCCCAAATAGCTTTTGATTATCTTGCAATTCTCTGTCCCTGCAGCAACGCCCAGCTGACAATGATCGCTATGTGAAGAACTGTAAGAATGGAAGATCTCCCAAGGAGACGAGGTGGTGGTTCCATGATGATAAAGTGTAATTACTGAATTTGGAGAATTATGCAACACCGCCTCACCTAGAGGGGGGCTGGGTGATGATATCTTCTTCGTGTTTAAACCTGGGAAATACCAATGATTATTTCAACAAGAAGAAATGAATGTCTACTTTTAACTTGTGGTTAGGCGGAAACATCTGTTGCCGCTGTTGTAATGCTAATTTATTTTACAATGTCAAGTGCTTTAAGGTTGTGTGAAGCCAAATATTGCAATCAACTTTGTACCTTTCTCTGTTATGTGCAAATTGGTAAAAGACGAAAGTTGGTTTTCCTGCATTTTTCATTGTCACTACGTTTGACAAATCTAGGATATGTGTTGCCGCAAGCTTTACCTATATACAGTGGATTTATCATCCAACTTCTCTAATGTAATAATCTATTTGCCCTTTTACCAGCTTGCCTTTTTCTTCATCTTGTCACATGATCATTCACCCCAGAGCCCAGAACCTATAAAGCAAGCTTCAGCTTAGTGCTCTGTTGATTTTGGAAAAGGTTATGATTATTAGATGATATGATTATGTGAGAGTGACGATGAGTCGAGTGTTGCCTTCCCATGACCACCAGCAGGTTGCATATTTACTTGTTTCATCAACAGCTTTATGTTAATCTTTTCTATTTTGCAGGGTCCTTTAAAAACTTGATTTATCTTTTTGTTGGTGCCCACTGGGAATCTTCAAAACTAACTTTAGGGATAACCTGTCTGGTGAATGATAATGCCAGCGTATCTTTTACATTTGATCTCAGAATAGTTCCTTGGATTTCTATCTTTGTGTTGCCATCCTAATTGATGCTATGGTCGTAAACTGTTCTAATCTTTTTAGCTCTGAATCGGTGGGGTAAGCAACGAGACGTGCTTTCTTCCTTTATCCAAAACACCTTCACTGAGATACAATACTGCTAAAGTATATGCTGTTGGATTGAGTTGTCTTTCTTTGTAATATAGTGGATATTGCGTGAAAACTGAAAATGCTCCCCTATACTTTCCGTTGCCTCATTATGCATTTTTGCAGTCGAAGATTGTCTTTACTGATTGAATTGCTGAATACAAAACGAGTTCTTATTTCACGTAATAGCATAAGCTCGTTGTTTGGATATCGTAGTCTTACCAAATTGATGGGATATGTTGGAGAACCATACACTTAGTAGACTAATATTGAAGTTTTGGGATGAGTTGCTTGAACATGCTTGCCTTAAAATGTACTCTTGTCAATTCTGCAATGCGTTGTAGACGACAGGGATTGTTAACAACTCAGAGATGGGTAATTCCTTCCCTGTAATTATGGTGATGAGGGCAATAGGGATGAACTTTGGAAACGTCGTTGCGACCATAGAATGTATGAAATTCCTTTTTTTTTTTTTTTTTTTTTTGGGTCATGTATTCGGCTTTGAGTGAACAAATTTCATGAGGGTGTGAGCAGGCAGTTAATTTCTGGTCGAATTTGTGGAAGAGAAAGGACATTTTCTGTTAGTTGAACTGTCCAAACTTGGGTTTCTCCAACAGAGTTGATTGGAAAATTTTGAATAATTTACGATAGGATTAAATGAAGACTTTGAGTGATAAATGATACTCCCTCCGTTTTTTTTTTTGTTTGCTACGGACCCACGCAGCACGCAGTCCAATGTACATTTTAAATCATTAATAACTCAAGTTCGGTACAAGTAAAAATTCTAAAAGTTCGATATTTAAAAACTACAAGACGAGATGAATCTAACAATATCTCAATTGACTATATTTTAACTTGAATAACTATGATAAAACTTCAAGTCAAAGTGATTGTGTGAATAGTGCCAAATTCTCCAACGTAGCTATCATTTAAAAACGGAGGGAGTACTAATTTAGTTCAGTGTGGAAATTGTTGTTTACTACTATTAGATAACATTTGTATAGTTGACACTATTCATTGTGTAACTTTGATTTGACTTTTTAACACAGTTATACTCCTATAAGATATAAATATAGTCACGTGAGATATTGTTAGATTTGTCAAATCGCATGCAGAAATATTACTCCCTCTGTTTTTTTTAACTTCACCCATCCTGCACTACACGCAATCCAATGCACATTTTCAATCATCAATATCTCATATTATATATAAGTAAAAATTATAAAAATTTGATATTATAAAACTACGCGATTAGACGAATCCAACAACATCTCACTTGACTATGTTTTATCTTATATAACTATGATAAAAAGATGAATCAAAGTTACTTAATGAATAGTTTCTACTATTCAAAGGGAGAAGATAAAAAAAAACGGAGGGAGTAATATTTTTCAACCACGGAGACGTATTAAAAAAGTTTTTGTAGTTTAAGCTTAGCTTTTCAAACTAAAACTCCCTTATATACACACAAAATTAGCAAATATAGACATGCACAAGGGCAGTGGGCTAGCTTATTATTATGGTAGGAGTATATAGGATGCGGGCAGATTCATAGTTAAGAAGTTAATTTGATGTACTAACGAGAGAACCCTTGTTTTGCTTATACTATATAATAATTCATGTCAAAGTTATTTGTGTAATAAGGATCACTCTCACACAATTAATTGTAAAATTACTAGTATAGTATATACTCCATCAAACTAGCTAAAATTGCATGCATTAATAAATACACTACTTCCACAATCCATAAATAATTGTCATTTGTCAAATAATTAATACTAGTACATACACATCAACGAATATATAATTATGTTCATGTTTGTGAAGAAAGTAGGAAGAAATATAAGGTAAACAAATAAGATATTTGTACTTCCTCCGTTCCTAATTAATTGACACGGATGGTATTTTGTTACTGTTGAGTAACTTTGATTCGACTTTTTCATACAATTATATAAGATAAAATATAGTCAATTGAGATCTTGTTGGATTCGTCTCATCGCATAGAATTAGAATATCAAATTTTCATAATTTTTACTCGTATGCAATTTGAGTTATTAAGGATTAAAAATGTGTATTGGATTACGTGAAATGTGGGTCCGTGACAATTAAAAAGGAACAAAGGAAGTATTTAATTAGTTGGTAGAATAAATGAATCATATATGCGCCTATGAAAAAATTGCATTTTGAGAGGCACAACTAAAAGATTACTCTCCCACCACCTTTTCTTAGTCTGTATAAACTGTTAAAAAAGAGCTATTACTGAAAGAGAAATATGTACACATGTATATAACAATAATTCCTAGATGAATAAAATATTAAAGAAATATAGAAGGAAAGCATCAAAAGAACATTTTAGCACATATTACTCGAAAGAAAAAATAGCACCCGGCCGCCAAACGGCAATATACGAATTATAAAAAATTACTATATTATATATAATATACATATACTCCCTCCGTTTTTAAATGATAGCTACGTTGAAGAATTTGACACTATTCACACAATCACTTTGACTTGAAGTTTTATCATAGTTATTCAAGTTAAAATACAGTCAATTGAGATCTTGTTAGATTCGTCTCGTCTTGTAGTTTTTAAATATCGAATTTTTAGAATTTTTACTTGTACCGAACTTGAGTTATTACTGATTTAAAATATACATTGGACTGCGTGCTGTGTGGGTCCGTAGCAAACAAAAAAAACGGAGGGAGTATATAACTCTATCATATGACATTTTACAATTTATATAATCTTACACTCACTTATTTAATCAAAACAATATAAATGTACGATAGTTTCTACGAGAAAATGTGGTTTTCTGACGGATTTTGCGATAGAATCTTTTGTTGCAAAATTAAATTTATGTTTATTATTTATAATTTATTTTAGTTAACTATTTTATGTTTATATATAAAAATTCCCACACAATATATAAAATTGGAATTTAATTGGGTGGAGTTTTGAAGAGGAAGGCTGAGGGTGAGGTCGTGAGGTCTTCCGGTTTGATGTGAATGAATTTAGTTTCTGTCGCAATTTCATTACAATTGCGATAGAAATAGATCTGCGATAAAAAGAATTGCAATAGAGCCATTTTCTATCACAATTACTGAAAATTTACTGTTGAGACAGAATAATTTCATTGTAAAATGAATTTTTTTTTTTAAAAAAAGGTGGTTGTGGTCATCTTATTTTTAAGAGAAAAGATGTACGTAGAGTTAGAAAAAGATTTATATTCTATTTCTAGCCTGTATAGGCTGCTTAGCAAAGAAAAAGAAAAAAGATTTAATGATATTAAACTATTAGCAAGCACCCCTAACATACACTACAAGAAAAATCGCTTACACCGACTGCACACACCGACCGACCATACACGGGTCGAATTTACCGACCGGCCCACCGACCGCACACTGCGGTCGGTGCGAAAGAGCCGTTGGGGGGCCCCCTGGTCTTGTGGCAACCAACGCACCGATCAATTTTATTTTGGTCGGTGAACCCGACCACGTCACCGACCAAATTTATTTTGGTCGGTGAGCCCGACCGCACCTAGCGGTCGGTACGTCTTTTCCCAAATTTTTTTATTTGAATTATTTTTTTAAAAAATAGTCTACCGACCGCATTACCGATCGAATTTGCGGTATCTAAAAGTTTTTTCATTTATTTTATATTTTTATAAAATATTTCTTTGATTACTTTTAGAATGCGGTATCTAAAAGTTTTTTTCATTTATTTTATATTTTTATAAAATATTTCTTTGATTACTTTTAGAATACAATTATTCTTTATTTGACCTATTAAATTATTTATTTTTTTATAATTTAATTATTAAATTATTTTATATTTTAATTATTTATTTATTTTATTTAATTCATTTATTTTAGTTTTTTATTTAATTAATTTTATTTTATATTTTATTTAATTAATTTAATTGTTTTTATTTAATTAATATAATTTTAGTTTTTATTTTATATTTTAAATACACATATATATGTATATATGTATTTAAATAGGTTATCTATAAAGCATTTCATAGAATAACATGAAACATTGGTTACACAGATGGTACGCGCGCGAGGGAAACTTGGGGAGCATCCGGGTTCGAGTCCTCTCTTTAACAAAACCTTTCAAATATATTTGAGAAGGTGTACTATGGCTGCGTTTGGGAAAAAACGCTAGCGAGCCAAATTTTAATCTCTAAACTCTGAACGTTCCTCTCCCCCAGCTTTTAGCTTTCCAAACTCTAAACTCTAATTTAAAATTGTATTACCAAACACCATTATTCAAATTCGAAATTATTTTTCACCATTAATTTCAAACTCCAGACGCTAAACTCTAATTATTTCCCAAACATGCCCTATATAGGACACGTGGCGGAAAATGATTAATCATTTAGAGAGCTAGCCAAGCTGGTTAGGGTTGTGGTTTGGTGTTGTTGAGGTGCTCGGTTCAAGCCCTCCTTTTCATAGAAGAGAAGTACCGACCGCAAAAGTCGGTCGGTAGTGCGGTCGGTGGGGGATTCCCGGACCTTTTGGGACCAGGCTGTACCGACCCCAAATGTGGTCGGTACAGCGGTCGGTGCATTCCGCCGACCACATTTGGTTGCTTCTCGGCCGCCTACCAGAGAGGTCGGTAAGCCCGGAGACGACCCGTCTCTTTGGGCTACCGACCGGATTTTTCGGTCGCTACAGGGGATTTTTCTTGTAGTGATATGGCTCGTATCAATTTAGTGCGGAAATTCAGACTTGAATGTAATTAGAATAAACTTGTCATTTCAAAATTTTATATTAATTAATTTGAATAAAAAGCCGTTTAATTTAACTCCAACCTATTTTTGTTAAATAGACTGGCAATATGATGAAAGCTTGACCCACTTTAATTTGTTTTTATTTTTGTTTTTACAATTTAATACATTAAAATTATATAATTCATTTTTTAAATGTTGATACATGACAATTAATGATGTGTAATAATATAATTATATACATTTTCTGCATAAACTTAAAACTTTAATATACTAATATTAATATTGTATAAAAAAATTCAAAATTATATATTAAAAGGGAAAATATCAATTATAATTTATATAGGAACTCATTATTCAAATTTAACCCCGTATTAAGAAATGATCATATCAGCTCCAAATCGTATTCAAAAAATTTTAACATTTCTTATTTTCACGCAATGCAATATACATTTTTAAAGAGTAATATCTCAAATTTTATAAAATAAAAAATTATAAAACTTTAATATTATAAAACTACATAATTAGATGAATCTAACAAGATCTCACTTGACTATGTTTTATCTTATGTAACTGTGTGAAAAAATCGAATCAAAATTACTTAGTGAATAGTGTTTACTATGCAAATGTTAGAATTAATTAAATACGGAGGAAGTATATACACATACATTAGATTCATCTTATATGTGATCCAATATAGTATAATTTTAACGATTAATAATTATTTTTTTTTTGGAGGAGCCATTGAAGGAGAATTAAAGGGTGGGATAGGGGGCCGGTGGTGGGAGTCCATCCCACCGGCCCCCTAACGATTAATAATTGAAATTGCGTATGAATAAAAATTATAAAAAAATTGCTATTCTAAAACTAAAATATTATAGAAATTCAATAAGATCTTATTTCACTAGTATATATATTTTTTTCTTTTATACATGTGATAAAAATTTGGGTCAAAGTTATATAAATACTATTAACAATATTAAAAATCAAATATGTGTCACTAAAAAAAAAAATGGTGGGAGGAAGTATATATGGTTGTTCATTAGATAAATATTATTTTCAAATATGGATACAGCATTGTTAATCCCTTAACAAAGTGTCCAAACGTTTTATTCCTTTTGACATACAATAATTATATAATCCCTAAATCAATCAACCGCCCTTTTTTCTATATTCCCCTTCCTTGATAAGTGGGTTAACGTTAACGTTTGTCTTCAAAATAAATATATTTTTTTTTTTGGGTAAGCCAAAATAAATATATTTGCACCTAATACCTAAAATTGTTGTAGAATATAAATAAAGCACTCACGACATCAAGAAATTTTTTTTATCAAACAAATAACATTAAAAAAAAATGAGGTTATCCTACCTGTCTTCATACTTGTCACCCAACTACAAAATCATACAGCTAAATTATTTAAAGTCTCTTAATACATATTCACTCAACAACATCTATATACATATGTAAACAAAATTCAACCAACTGTAGTTATGGCAACAACTACTAGATAGCCATGCATTTAATGAGGGTTTAAGGCCAATCTTTAGGTCCAACAACTGGTGGTTATATATGTTTCCAAAACCCTAAGATATAAACAACCATGGTCCCAACCTATCCCCTACCCCCGCAAATCCCTTTTGGCTGTTTTGATAATTTTTTTTCCCTGATCAGTAAAGAAGCTTCCAGGAGATCCTTTCCTTGCTAAGGTTTTTTTTTTTTTTTTTTTTTTGTGTGTGTGTGTGTGTGTGTGTGTGTGTCCACGTGAGAAAGGTGGTATAAGGGTAAGAGAATAAATTGAATACCATTGTGGAGATTGAGAATAGGCCTGGTTGGGTTGGGGGGGGGGGGGTCATCATTTCTTTCTTTTTGTGTTTAATTATTATATCCTCTTTTTGTGTACAAATATTGTATGTATTTTTGGTTGGTGTCATTGTTCAATGATAAGGAGGGTTGGTGTGTCTGTTTGGGCTCAGTTTTGTCTGCATTTGTTGAGGGGAAGGGGGGAGAAGACTTGCATTTGATTTCAGCTGCCTGTTTGGGAATTGAGGGTTTTCTCTTGCAATCCCTTAATTGAGGGTATGTACGAGGAGGTCTTGTTTCATTTTCATTCATGTCCTGGTATTTCCTTGCTTTGATTCTTGATTGGTAAGAATAAGAATTTATCAAGAAAGGAGGAATTTTTACTTCCTATCCAAAGTGGGGTTTTGAAATCAATTCAATTTTGTCGATCTTGATTCCTTAGTGAATTATGTGTTCTTTTGGCAAGTATGCATGCTTTAGGACATCTTCCATTTCCGTTAATTAATTGTAAGTTGTTTAAAATGAAGAAAGGAATCAATCAATCAGGCCCTTTTGGTGGATCTGCCTTTTTGCCCATAGTGGAATTTGGATATGAATATGATCCTTAGCTTATTCCATTTTCTTTATGGTGCATAGTGACAAGATCATCCTTCATGCCCACACTTTCTGAATCATCATCTCATCCTTTTTTTTTTTCTTGCACAGTTGCAAAAGCTCAATGTAATAAGAAGTAGAAATCCACCACTTGTGATGTTTTGTCTCCCACTTGGTCACTGTCAATCCCAAGCACCAAGTTTCCTGCACTGCTGAAAACATGGCTTCTTCATTCTATCCAAGTGAAGAAGATCATATGCTTCCTCCTGCCTATTTTCTCAATCACAAACATCCTTCTGAGGAGGTGGATAACCATAAGGCATACACCACTCCGCCTTTTGTCTCGTTCTCCTACTCCAATTTGCTGTCCGTTGAATCCGAAAATGCTGGAAATGGAATGCAGCAGCTGATCGATAGGCGAATGAACATTATCCCTCCACGTTACACCGATGGATATTCGGTTGTAGCTGATGCAGGATTGCTTTCTAATGAATCAATGCATCCTCATGGATTGTCACTCACATTGGGATCTCAAAATCCCTCCCTAGTTCAGCTGAATTCGGATTTGAATCAGTTTGGGAGCTCCCAACAGTACCTATCTTTTGGTTTTTCCGGGCAGAATCATGATACGATTAGATTTGGTGCTTGTAATGATGTTCCCAGCTTGAATACGGCGTCGTCTCTGCCTCAGGCATCGGATTTTAGAGGAGGCGTTGGCGCATCCAAGTATGTCAAAGCGGCGCAGGACTTATTAGATGAACTAGTGAGTGTACACAGAGCAGCTCCTAAGGAAAAAACTCAGAATGTAAATGCACTTGGACAGGATGGATTGATGGAAAGGGATGGGGTGTTGAAAGAACTTCAAGAGCCGGCCGGGAATGCACCGTGTGATCTTTCCCCATCGGGTCGCCACGATCTTCAGAATAAGGTGACGAAGCTTGTGAGCATGCTGGATGAGGTAAAAACGACGATCCAAATGACCGCGGTTTTGTCTTAAAATTTTGGTCGATTTTGATTAGGCCTATGTGGTACTTTTTTCTGTGAAGGTGGATAGGAGATACATGCAGTATTGTCATCAAATGCAAGTGGTGGCATCTTCGTTTGATACGCTGTCAGGGCGCGGCGCTGCACATCCATACACAGCGCTCGCCCTGAGAACAATCTCCAGGCAATTTCGCTCCCTGCGCGATGCAATCAGGAAGCAGATTCAGGCTGCACAGAATGTGTTAGGGGAGCAGGATGTTGGTCCGAATGGTGTAGGCGTGCTGTCGCGTCTGCGCTATGTCGACCAGCAGCTCAGGCAACAAAAGGCAATCCAGCAGTTTGGTGTGATGAGGCAACCTTGGAGGCCTCAAAGAGGCTTGCCTGAAACCGCGGTTTCAGTCCTGCGTGCTTGGCTTTTCGAGCATTTTCTTCACCCGTACGGTTGTTTTTTTTTTCTACCGTTCTCTCTTCTTACCAGCAATCTGTAACTTCTAACTGATAAGAACTTCTTGTGACATCCAACAGTTATCCAAAAGACTCCGAAAAAGTTGTCCTTGCTAGGCAAACAGGATTAACCAGAAGCCAGGTAAACACTTGCATAATATGCAGAATTTTTTTTTTCAAGATCAAGTTGTTCTATGAAACATAATGTTCCTGCTTAGATCAGGTGGCGAATTGGTTCATCAATGCACGCGTGCGTCTTTGGAAGCCTATGATCGAAGACATGTACAAGGAGGAGTTTGGCGAAGCCAAACCATCGCCAGAACACGCGACAGACGCCCCAGAAATTTCAGCTTTTGACGAAAAGGATGAAGAGTTTCAGGGGAGCCTAATGTCCCCTGGCTCGGATGGCAATCCACGCGTGCATTCTAACGCCTTGGCACCAGACATGGTTTCAAGTTCACAGGGCAACACAAGCAGGGCGACATTAACCTATGAAAACGACGATCCCTTCCAAGGTAACGAAGTAAATTTCGGACTAATGCATTTGCAGCAGCAGGGCAAACAAGTTAGCCACATTCCTTATCACAATGCATCAATCAACACAATTGCTGATGATAAGCACCTTGATCTTTTTACCAATGTTACACCGATGGATCAAGTGTCGCTTGCACTAGGACTGCAGAACAGCGATGCAGACGGCAAAGCCCTACCAGAGGAAACGCAACAGAAAGGAATCGACGCCTCATTATCTTCCATGACTATGGACAAACTAGACTACTATTATGTGGATCCGGTGAGCAATCAGCACAGATTCGCAAACGCTCATCTCTTGTCCGATTTCGTCGCGTGAAAATGCAATGCCTGAAAGATTCTTGGCATGATACACAAATTATTGTTCATAAATAATTGAGGAAAAATAATTCATGATCCATCAATCAGATTGGAATATATATTGATTCAAACATTTTGTATAGACTGTGAACTGAACTTGAATTGTTTGTAAAGTAAAATTTCTTGTACATTAGGTCATCAATAAGTAAATTGTGGCAGATTTGAATTGGCAATAAGGGTGGCAATTTGGAGAGCAAATTTCTTGTAATAAGTTTGAATTCCTTTCATTTTTCTGCAAGAATTGATCATCATGAACTAGACTGTTTTGTACTGTTGCTCTTTTGATGTTTTACTTTTATCTCATCAAATCACTAGGGCCATTTGACTGCACAGACACTACAAACAGTGAGTGGGCTTCTTGGAAGCATAATTGGGAAAAAAACATACAAAAGATGGGATGGTCCCAAAATGGAAATAGTTACCACACAGTATCAAAACTAACCAAGAATCAATCACCAGTCATGTCAACAGAAGAAAAAATAAAATTGAACAAAGAATCCACTTGGTGATCATCATAAATAAATGAAAAGAAAAGGAACCCTTTATTTTAGTTTGGGTTTTTCTCCACATTTGTATTTTTCCTATTGATGATGATAAGATATTTTTTAAAAAAAAGAAGGGAAAAAAAAAATTGGTGAATGCAGGTGCAGTGTCCTTTCAACATCTCTATGGATGATAAGATAGATATATAGATAGATATTGCCCTTGTATATTTACTGATTCCACAATCAGACAATGTTAAAACTGGGAGTGTGCAAAAGACAGTATACTTTTTTTCCTTGCTTTAATCGGATGACAGAAATCCCATTGCAGCAGACACAATATTTATCAGAAAAATTGGTTTCTTCCTTCGTTGCTGTGTAGTAAACAGTACTCTGAGAGAGAGAGAGAGGTAATATTGTAGTAACAAGTTTAGATTGAAAATGCTTTTTGAGTGCCCCAAAGAAAGACAACAGTAGCCATTAAAGCTCATGCTTCACCTTGTTGTTTTGTAGTCAGGGAAGCTAAGTAGGGCTGTAGGGGGACCATCCCCCCATCATTCCCAGCAGTTTTTTTTTTTTTTTTTTTTTTTTTTTCACTTGGTTAATAGCTAGAGCCCTCTTTAAAGAAGGCATTCAGAGGCCTGTTTTATACATACTAGCTTTTATAGCTCTAAGCTTGCTGTGCTGACACCAGAGACTCCTCTCTAGCCTCAGAGAAAATAGGCAAAAGTGAGAATCTTTGCTTTCCTCCTCGAATGAAGTATTGTCAAATTTTGCAAGGCATGTTTGTCCCTACACTTGTGTGTATCTCTCTCCCTCTATGTTAACTTCATCAGGACCTACTATATAATAATGCCATGGAAAGAACTCTCCCTGTTCACTTGTCCCATTTTGTGATCTCTCAACAGGCCAAAAAAATTGTCATCATTTTGTACTTGCATCCAATTGTATCTTGACTCTTCTTTATCTTGCCAAGATTGAGTTTTTTCTCTTCACTAGAAGGAAGAAAAGGGAAAACCCTTTTGGCTTCAAACTCAACTTCCAGCATTCTGCACCAATTTATTTATCCTCTCAAACTCCATGCCTGATCAGGGCCACATTTTCAATCCTTATGGAGCAGATTCCGTCTCCAATTCTATCTATCCACAACATTCCTTGCCACTAAACCACATCCAAATTTCAAGATCCGTCGATCAACTTGTCCCCGATGAATCCGAAATCGATATCGATATCGGCCACGACAGGAGGCGCCTGATGGATCTTCTTGGCAGAACATCAAATCAGGCGCCACCACCACATCCTAATCAGAGGCTTTCACTGTCTTTAGGCTCTGTTCCATCCAGGCAACCAGGCCTTGTCAATAATAATTCAAGTTACCTGATTCCTGGAGAATCCGCCAGGGAATCTTTCAATGTGGAACCTGACAATGTGATGAACAACGACTATTTTGCCTCTTCCTGGAACCCTAATTCCGCCACAGCAGCAGCTGAATCATTCGCCGCTGCAATTGGTGGCTCCAAATACCTGAAACCCGTACAGTCCCTCCTCCAAGAAATGGTCAATGTAGGAGGGAAGGACATCGATGCCACCAATCAGAAATACGTCGACAAGTTATCCAGGAGGAAAGGATCTCACAGGCTCGCCTGTGAACTCAAAGCCGAGATTTCCAACACTGAGCTTCTGTCTGAAAAGCATTCCATTTATGTCAACCTTCTCAAACTCCTGTCCTTGCTGGAGGAGGTTAGGTTAATACTTAAAATCGATTTTGGCACTCGAGTATACTGAACTTAATGTTTGATTTGGTGTCTGAAATTCAGGTGGAGCGACGCTACGACGAATACTATCATCACATGGAAGAACTGGTGGCATCATTTGAGATGATAGCAGGTTTGGGGGCTGGAAAATCTTACACTGCCCTCGCACTCCAGGCCATGTCCAAACACTTCATCACCTTGAGGAACGCCATCGCCTCACAGATACGTGCAGCGAAGCACAAGATCGAAAAGGACGCACCGAAAATCAGCTCCAGGATGTCCCAATTAAGCCTGATGGATCAAGAGGCCAGACAGACCCGAATTTCCCTTCAGCAGCTCGGGCTTTTGCACACCTCCCGACAGACATGGAGGCCGATTCGCGGGCTTCCGGAGACTTCCGTGACCATCCTCCGTGCTTGGCTTTTCGAACACTTTCTCCATCCGTATGCATAGATACATACAGACATAAATCTATAGAACAATAATTTCCATCTCCTTCATAATTGATTGATTGAATTTCATTTCATTAGCGTAGTTATCTTTCTGTTGTCATTGCAGTTACCCCAACGAGTCTGAAAAACTGATGTTAGCATCACAGACGGGCTTATCAAAGAACCAAGTGAGTGAATAAAAATTCACTCTTTTGGTACAACAATTGCCCTAATTTATCATATGTAACAAAACCTAGTTTTTTTTTTTTTTTTTTTCCGACAGGTTTCGAATTGGTTCATCAATGCACGAGTCCGGCTGTGGAAGCCGATGATCGAGGAGATGTACAAGGAGGAATTCGGCGAATCATCGACAGAAAGCTCAACCAGGGAGGGAGTTGGAGATTCCGCCGACGAGTTAATCTGATAAGGAAACAATTAATTGTTCTAATGATCATCTATGGCTTGTCATGTTTAATTTCATTTCCTTTCTATATTTTGGTTTGAAATCATTTTCATTGTGATCTCATCACCTTCAATCCTTGTTCATTTTAATATTCAACTTTGGGGGTAAAAAAAATGAAGTTTCTTGTGGGTGAAATGGGGGTGAGGCCATACAAACCTGCCCAGTTAAACCAAAATTGGATGATGTCTGCACTCTGCAGTCTGCAAAGTCATACACTGTAATTTTTGCCCAAAAGGATGAAAATTTCAATTTGTAAAGGGGGCTTATTATTGAGTGAAGAAAACCATGCAACAAAAATGGTAAATAGGTATCAACAAAACCTACTCCAACTTTGTCTGCTGATTGGTTGAATTTCCTGAATCTTGGCAGGAAGAACTATGCAGCCTATACCCACTATACAACTGATACCAGAGAAGGGTTTTCTTTGAAAAAAGATTACTATAATAATAAAAAAGGTTACTATCTTGGAAAATTAAATGAGGGAGAAAGGAGATCTGAACAATGGCACAATGGCAGCCTTTTACAATTAGGGTAATTAATGGCTGAGCATAGCCAGTTCGTATATTTGGATGGTTCTGCAAACTATGGCAAGATAGATATAATGGCGATCACAGCAGCAGTCTGTAATAGATTTGAGTGGGAAACTTAAAAGAGGAACCATGACAATTCACTGTGCATCATATATGCATGCTCAAAAATGACCGTCTTTTAATCCCTTTCCATTTTCATGGTCATGAAGAAGGTACTACTGTAGTAGTATAAAACTGGCGTAGATCAAGTTTTACAGAATTGTTTTGTTTAATTTGGGCCATTATACAAAACTCCGATCCCTCCATAAAGTTTAACTTGAAAACATCGAGTATGTGAATAATGTGATAATTTCTTTTTTAAATAAAGTTCTTAATAATAAAGACCTCATGACAAAACTGTGTAAAAGGGAAATAAAATTAAAATAAATAAAAGAAAGAAAAAAAATGGGCGTAGATTGATGGAGTTTTTGATCCCTTAGAGCAACTCTAACCGTATCCCAAACACTGTGTAAAACGCATATTTACATCATTTTGATCCCTTAGAGCAACTCTAACCATATTTTTGATCACTTTGACAACTGTGTAAAACGCATATTTACGTCATTTTGAGTTTGAGTTAAGTGTAATCGGTTGGAGATGGTTTTAAGGTGGTGAAAGCTAGCGAATTGGAAAAACTTTAGTAGAGGTCTTCCTTCATTCCATAAGTAACTTAATGTTACTCCACATCCCTTTAATTTGTTCAAAAAAAATATATATTAAAAAAGGTTGTATATATAAATTTTATTGGAATGAGTTCTTGGTCTAGTGGTCGTGTTTATTGACTTCCAACTTTATGGTTGGGGGTTCGATTCCCACCTGGCCTTCTATTCCTCTCTTTTACTCTCATTTGTAATTTGTTATAGACCCACAGTGCACGCAGTCCAATGAACATTTTAAACTATTAATAAACTCAAGTTCGGTACAAGTAAAAATTCTAAAAAATTAATATTTAAAAACTACACGACGAGACGAATCTAAAAGATTTCATTTAGCTATATTTTAAGTTATATAGCTATAATAAATTTTAAGTCAAAGTGTGCGTAAATAGTAACCAAAACTCAAATGGATATATTAAAATAAACGGAGGGAGTATTACTAAGTTACCAAATTTTAATTCCACTAAAATTCACTTCTATTAATCCTTTTACTTTAGTTATTACAAATGTCATTCCACAAAATTAATTTCAAATGATTTACAAATCAAATACTCTCAATGGAATTTTTTATTTTCTGACATATTGGAATGTGCTAAAACATACTTTCTTGAAAATATGCTCACACAGTTTTATACTTCCTCCGTCTAGTTATGTTTTTTTACATTTATACTTTTCACGCAATTCAATACATATTTTAAATTATTAATAACTCAAGTTCGGTACAAGTAAAAATTCTGAAAATTTTATATTTAAAAACTATACGACGAGATGAATCTAACAAGATTTTACTTGACTATATTTTAACTTGTATAACAATGGTAAAACTTTAACTAAAAATCCGGTGTGAATAGTAACATATTACCAAATGTAAACAATAAAATGAGACGGAGGAAGTATTTGCTAGCAAATTCGCTCAATCATAAACGAACAACCTCAATACCGTTTCTTTAAACCCCAAACTAAAAAAGCAATCGGCTTTGAAAAAAAAAAACTAAAAAAGCAAACACCCTCCTCCCAAATTTTAAATTTTTATTGGGCCTTCACAAATGGGCTAAATATCAGTTATGGACCGTCCTAAGAATAAAAGCCCAAAATAATTTCAGAAGATCCAACTTTTCAAAAGCCCACTATATCAATAATTGGTTGTTCCACAACATTATTAAATTGAAAACATAATTTTGGTCCCTGAGATAACCTGGGAGAAAAACAGTTTATGTTATGCATTAATCAACATTTGTTTGGTCTTATCTTACAATAATTGAACATATACCAATCCCATCAAATAATTAAGCATACAATCATCAGGCACTTGTTAATGTTTAGTGCAATCAATCTAATAATAATATAGATTTGTGTTTTTTTGATTATATATATCATCTTAATTTGAAGGGTAAGTTTCATGGCACTCATGGACTCAAAAGAATCAAAATAAGTGGACACAATGTTGCATTCATTTATTATTATTATTTGATGGAATCTATAAATTGACAAGTCGTGGCCATATGCTAGAGTATTAAAATAATTGCCAATTATGTGTCCTTCAAATTCATGATTACTACACATAACACATGGTTTGACAAATTGTTACATTACGTGTGTCTTCCAAAATAATATTATTTGCAAATGTTAAGGGTTCCACAAAGTAAAATAAATAAAATTATACTACTAGTATAATGTTTAAGGCATATTTGACTTACCAAGAAGAATAGTTAAAACTATGTATAAACAAAATTAGTCAAATCAGACAGCACACATTGCTAATTAAATAAATTATTAAAGAAAATGAAACCAAACCATATCCTTATGTATGTAATAAAAATCATTTAATTTTTTAATACCAAAATACAAAGTACATAATGGCCCCTTTTACTCACCAAAGAGGACAGCACACCAAGTCCCCTTTTTTGACTCATTTTCTTAATTAACCCTATTAAAATAAAAATAAAAATATTAGTAGTTCTAAATATTACTATCATGATGATGATGATACACTTAATAATAATACACTTATTAATTAATACTTTTCACCCCAAACTGTCATTGGAAGAAAATAATATTAAATTAAAAAAACTACAAATGATACGACCACCAATTCAAATTCCAATTTTCTCCCAAATTACACCAACCACCTTTCACCACCTCCAATCGACAAACCCTAATTCCCAAATTCTGCTAAAAATCAAACATCTCAACCGGATGCTGATTCATCCCCATCAAGCTCCACTGGCTGTTCAAGAATCCATCGGAATAGTCATCGGCTTCGAACATACATCCGACGCCGCCGGCGGCCATGGAGGGGGCCGGGGCGGAGGAATTGATATAATTGAGGATTTCGTTGAGAGATTGGAGTCTCTGCGTGAGCTCCATCATCTGTGCCCTAAGGACAGAATTCTCCGCCTCCACATTAGCATACTGCTGCGTCGTGACGGTAACGGTTCTAAGAATCTGGTGGTTGTCGGTCCTCAGATTGGCGATCTGCGCCGTCAGCTCGTCCAGGTGTTTCTGCTTCCTCAGCCGGGATCGCCTCGCCGACTCGCGATTCGATTGCATTCGCTTCCGCTTCCGCTGATCCATCAGGTCCTCGTCGGAGCCGGAGTGCGCCGCAGCGGGCGGCGGCGGCGGCGATCCGGAGGATGTGTAGTTGCCGCTCGAAGAGGCCATGGACGTTATTGATTGATCTTTTCTCTTAGATTAATTGATACAGATGTATATATATAAATATGTATGTATTTGTATGTGAAAATTAAACGGCGTGCTTGGCCGGACCTGATTTATGAGAAAACGTAAAACCAGTAAAGGAAGACGACGGAGAAGGATTGAACGAGATGGGTCCGGCGGCGGATGGACGACCCGATCATAAAACCGGATCTGAGTATTTCACTGAGTACAGGAGACATTAATCTCAAACATTATCCCCTGCTGCATCAATACATATTCTTACACAAACGAAATTAAAGATGAGATTTTTAAGATAAAGGAGGGATCTTTATTGCCTCTGGGCACAGAATTTTTGAACCCAAATCAATACAAACCAGATCCAGCAAAAAATTAATTAAACAGAAAGCAAGAAAATGGGGAATTATAGCAGGAAAGAGTGGGGAAGAGGAAGAGGTTTTGGAGGAAGAATTGAGGTGGGATTTATAGCAGAAAATGGTGGGCAAGAACGTGACAGAAAATATTAAAAATTTGGGAATAATTAATATTTTAATGGGAAATTATTATGGAAAAGTAAGAAAATGGTGGGTGAGGGAAAAGGCAGGGATTGGGAATCTGGGAGGGGGTTTGTTGGGTTGTGTGACTGATGGGTCCATGTGGGGGTGGGAGATATTAATTCTGTATAGGCCAGCTGCCTGGTGGTTTTCTTGGAAAGAGACTGGATCCGGCGTCCGGGAGTGGATGGGGCTTGCACCGTCAGGGAGGGGGAGCTGACATCCAGGGTGTGCTGAAGAAAAGGTGCTCCGTGTGACGCAGAACAGTGGCACGGGTGTCGATGTTTTACTGAATTTAATGAATTATACGCTGACAAGATACGATTGCCTTTTTCTTTTTACCTCGATTTTTAACCAGGGAGAAATTACGGAGCGTTTTTTACTATTTACCATTTTACCTCATCTTTCTTTTTGGTGATATACTGTATTTACTTTGCTCTGTGTTATGAATATTCTGTACTCCGACGTTGAAGTAAGTGTTGTACTCACTCCGTTTTCTAAAAATTGTAACGTACCCACTGTGCACGCAATACAATACACATTTTTAACCATTAATAACTCAATTTCGATACAAGTAAAAATTTTAAAAGTTTGATATTTAAAAACTACTCGACGAGACGAATCTAACAAGATCTCACTTGGCTATATTTTAACTTGTATAACTATAATAAAACTTTAAGTCAAAGTGCATGTGTGAATAATGTCAAAATTCGTGTTGCATTAATAAGAAAACTGAGGGAGTACCATATTAGACCTACCGAAATCGTGAAAAACTCAATAAAATTTACAGAGCAAACATTGTTCAGGACACTTTTAATTTGGGGGTAAATGTTAAAAAGGGTCATGACAAGGAGGCTATGCCAATTTTAGACCATAACAAGTTGCAATTGTGAAAACAGGCCATACAAACACAGTTTTGCGAAATTTAGGCATAGGACCTATTTGAAATTAATAAATGACCCCAACAACTTTTCCTTCTTTCATTTCAACCCCAAGAAAGTTTGACTTTATTTACTTAAATCTTTTCTCAATATACTTAATTTTTCATTATATAAATAACACCCAACGCACTTGAAAATTGGTATTAGACAACAAGGATTCGATGAAGCTTCTATTGTGGAAATAATAAACCTCAAATAAGCGATGCGGGAAATGAAGTCATTAAATATAACTTCATTAGACATTGATGGGGAAACTAAATTGTCCCTCGAAAATGTCAAAAGACTTATCCAGAGAAACTTTAACGAGGATCTTCTGGCATGGTGGGATAAAAACAAGATCGAAGCAACTATACGGGCAAAAGAACAATATAAATATGAGTATGTTTGATACAAAACCATCCTAATGAACATGCAGGATAAGAAAGATATGCAACAAATTATCAAGGAGCATATCGATCTTAAACTCATAGAGCCTGGAGTCTCAACTTATAGCAGCCCTGGATTCTTGGTAAGAAACCATGGTGAAATAAAAAGAGGTAAACCCAGGTTGGTAATAAATTATCAAGGTATTAATAAAATAATACAATTTGATGGTTATTACATTCCGAGTGGAGAACACTTAATTGATTGCATCAAAGGTGCTAAAGTGTTTTCTAAATTTGATTGCAAATCTGATTTCTATCAAATTAAGATGGAGAGTGAGTCGAAGAAATTCACAGCATTCTCCACCCCACAGGGACAATATATTTGGAATGTTATGTCAATGGGGCTTTCTAATGCTCCTCAAATATTCTAGAGAAAGATGGATAATCTATTTAAAGATTATCTAGAATTTTTGTTCGTCTACATAGACGACATTCTGATTGCATATCGAAATATTAAAGAGCTTATTAAACATCTTGAAATATTTTCAGATGCATGTCACAGGGAATGTCTTGTTCTCTCTGAGAAAAAGGCTATCATCGCTGCTAACAAAATTGAATTCTTAGGAGTTCAAATTGATGAAGCATGGATAGAGTTACAGGAACATATTGTGGAGAAAATCCGCAATTTTCCTAATATATTAAAAGACAAGAAACAACTTCAGAGTTTCTTGGGAGTTGTAAATTTTGCAGATATATTTATAAAAGACCTTGCAAAATATAGAAAGGATTTTAGACAACTCCTGAAAGAGACTGAAAGCTCTAGATTGAAATGGGAAGAAATCCATACAAAGAGAATTCGCGGACTAAAGCAAGTCTGTAATAGCTTATCAAAACTCGCGATATCTCAAGATGAGAATGAGCTGGTAGTCTATACAGACGCCAATGATTTTCGATGGGCAGGAGTGCTCATGAGAAAAACTACTACGGGTCAAGAACCCTGTAGATACACAGGAGGGTTGTTCACTGAACAACAAACCAAACTTTGGCACATTAATGAAAAGGAATTCTTTGCAGTATGGAAAACATTTAAAAAATGGTCTTTATTCTTACTTGCAAAGAAATTTATTTTAAAGGTTGATAATACTAATGTTAGAGCTTTTCTAAAAAATAAACTTGAATCAAAAATTGAAAAAGCTCATATTATCAGATGGCAAGCTGAATGTCAGTATTATACTTATGATATTGATGTTATAAAATCTCATGAAAATGTTCTTGCAGATTTCTTGACGAGAGATGGAAGCATTTGAAGCAGATTCCATCATTACGAGATTTAGGCACCTCAGAGAAAATCTTGAGGAGTTATCAAAGCATTTTGGACAGCTGGATATCAATGCAAAGACAACTGGCCAAATACATCAGAGCGATGTGGACATGGTCCGCAATGATATTCGAACCTCCCATATTGCAATGACAATGCTATGGGAATCGGTACTAGAGCCAATCAGGAAAGCGTCAGCTTCCCTGGTAAACAAAGAGAAATATGCCTAAAAAGCTAAGGTGGTCACATATGAAGAAGCAGACTCAAGCACTGCTTCAAAGAAACCATTGTCGGATACCGACAAAAATGTTGAGCAAGAGGGAAGTCACATTTCCGAAAGTCAAGTCAACCCACTGCCTCTGGGGTAAAAGAGGAAGAAATTAACCTTAGGCCAATGACAGACACCTCTAAGATTAATTCAGGAGAGAAGGTCATTTCTACAGCCTGGCTGGACTACCAAGAAAAATGGGAACGACTAGTTTCTAAAAGGGGAATTAACCCCAGCAAGACGGTAATCGAAACATTTGGAAGACACAACAGGGTCTGGATGCTCGAGGATCGAAGCCAGAAGAGGTTCGAAAGTGGTATGATTTTGGATCATTAGCATCTGTTCATACTACATCACTAGGGTTCCCGGAGATAGAAAAACTTCCGGGATGGATAAGTAGTGTGGTACATGAATCATGGCAGAACAACCCGCACCTCCAAAGAAGAGATATTCTGGAGCTCAAGTTCATCTCAGCAGCACCAGAAATCATTGAAAAGGATCATACCCGGTCTTTCATTTTATTAAATTACAAAGGCCTGATATGATAGCTTTCAACAGAGTCAAATCCATTGATGACAAGGCACCATTGGTATCTTTCCATTAGTGAAGATGAGATCTCTATCAGACGAGCATGTGGATTCTGGGTCTGTCTCACAGAAATGGAAAAGGTCAAATTCCATTTAAAATATTTTCCGATAATTTAAATGGATTGTTCCTGGTTAATTCTTTAACAGGAAAAAGCATAGAGTTTGCGAAAACCTCTTTTGAAAAGAAAAGGTTACTCATCTGGGAAAATAAGTTGCCAGCAACTGAGTCTACCAGAAGAAAGGCATGCAACATGATGCATGTTGGCCAATGGGATAATCACATATGCCCATATCGCGTGGAACAGGAAAAACCCCTATTCGGTACAAAGACTCGGGTAACCCAAAAGAAAACCGAATCAGAACAGGATAAAGGGAAGAAACGTCCAAAAAACTTTCACAAGTCCAAGTGAGAACAGCCGGATGTAAGAGAAAAAGAGGTGTCGGCAAAGACCCCACAATAATGGCCGACAAAGTAGAGAGGGACAGTTGGCAAGGGCACGTGACGAGTTCACAAAGGAACCCACTAGCAATAATTCTGGCAGAATAATAATGTAGCTGGAATCCAAAGCAAGTGACGTCACTGCATTCGTCAGAAGAAAATAGAATTTGTTTGGAGTCCGTAATTGAAGTCTGCGGACGCCTATAAATAGAGGAGATTGAAGCAGATGGAAGGCATAGAAAAATCCTCCAAACTCTTCAAAACATTTGTAATATTTCCTTTCTGCAAATTTTCCTTTTTGTGTCTGTAATAGTATGGGGAGCATCCCAAGAGTCCTGCTTCCTCTATGAGGAGCTAAGTATCTGTCTTCTCCATTAGGGGAAAATTATGTTTGAATAATATTTTTAATATTTCTTCAATAAAATCCAGGCTTCCAGTATTCCAAATATCCCGATAATATAGCTAAAAACCTTTACCCATATCTTGTTACGCCCTAAGGTAGGAAACGAAATAGGAATGTGCTGTTTGTTGTTGAAGGAGCCAAGAATCGGTGAACCATCGGTCGCGGCTGCGTGGTTGGAGGAAGTCCGTAAAATCCCGAAGCTTAGGAAACCCAGCAGCAAGACGGTCAAATCCAATGTATGAATTTTAATGCTTAATTTAATTATCGGAAGCATGATGGGCTTTAATTGGACTATATTTAATGAAAAATATAAGATGGGGGTCAAAGTGTAATAGGGAAAAAGTTGAAGTCAACTGATGGGGTCAAAAGTATAATTAGGCAAAAGTAGGTAGGGTCAAGTATAATTTTAAAAAGTCTGAATGGCCTAAAATTGAACAAAGATGGTTTGTTATGGCCTAAAATTCATAATCCAATTAGTCATGGCCTAAAACCTGAAATAAGGTTATTAAAATCTAGATCTAGATCTTAGAATCTTACGATCCTACGATCCCACAAAACCAAAACGATCAAGATCTGTATGGGATCTAAATTAGGGTGAGATCTGGATAAGATCTATAGGATCTATACAAGGTATTTGAACGATCCGATCCCACCCCTCTTATTTTTCATCTCATTTTTTCGTTTTTCAGTCCTCCATTCTTTTCCAAAATCCAGATCCAGGGATTTTTGTTTGCATCTCCATCTTCCTCGCATCCCCTTATCTTCATCCTCCAACAGTCATCGTTGTATCTTCTTCATCTTCATGTTGTTGACGTCGCTGTCGTATCCCCCTTATCTTCCTATCGCCGCCCTCGCCAGTGGCGTATTTATTAAGGGACAAGGTGGGTCAATTGACCCACCAAAAAAATAAAAAATAAAATATTAGTACTAATATTTTGATATAATTAGAAATTATATGGTAATTTTAGTATAAGTGTTGAATAATTTGAGTATGAGTTTAATAAAATGTTGGTTGTTTTTATTATAAATGTATGTAAATTTTAAGGATTTCATAACATTAGAGACCTATTCAATAATAAAGAGTCAAGTCTTTAAAAAAATTTCACTATTTAATACAAATTTAAACAATTTTAAAAATTTTTAGGCATTCAACACCCTAATGACTTAGACTCCATTAATTTTAATGGATTTCTTCACAAAAATATAATTATATCAATTTTTTTTCAAAAAAGGTTTCTTTGAATTATGTTTAACATACAAAGTCAACAAACTCTAGTGAAGTCTAACTTTTCCAAATATACTGATTTTTATAAGTTCAAAAAATGTAACAAAATTTAAATTGAATACATCTTCCTAATGTTAGCTGCTAACTCTTGATGATATTTGACCTACCAAATAAAAGTTTCTGGATCCGCCACTGGCCCTCGCATCTCCTTCCTCTTTATACCGCCTCCATTGCCGTAGCATCCCCTTCCAGCTCAATTATTATCCTTTTTTTTTGCTAAACAAATTATTGTATATTGATATTGGTTATTGTAATTTGTTAATATGCAATATGAATATATATATATATATATTTGTCCTAATTTCGTAGGATCTGAATACGATCATACAATCCCGATCTTGCAAATGGAAAAACGATCCTACATAAGATCTAGATTTTGATAATCTTGCCTGAAAGGCCTCCTTTTGATGGCCTATTTTGATAATTACCTCTTTACTTTATCGCTGTATAATTCTCGAAGAATACTCTTACATCGATAAATTATAGTAGTAGTAAATAAATTAGATAAACAGATGTTTATGGTTTCCTCTTTTCCTTGTGGGTTTAGAAAACGGAGGGCTACGAAACAAAGTCCAATACGTGCAAATTCGTGACAGTATTGGGAGAGAGTGGTCAAAATCAATTAATTAATGTATCTGCAACTTTTGTGAATTCTGAAAACCCAATACCGTCTTTTTTTTTTAGTATGATTATTTGTGAGTAATTAAATAACCCAGTATATATACTCTTTATGTCCAGAGTCAGTGTACCATCACCATCATTTTTAATTAATTTTTTTAAAAAAAATATTTTTACCTTTTTTTACACACACAAAGAAAAAAGAAAAAAAAATTCAGATTTGTTTCGGTGGGGGTCTTTTCTGTGTTTTGCCAGTATCAGGCGCATCCCCTTTATTATTTTATTTGATAGAGTACTAAACTACTTAACACACTAAGTAATGATTTATTAATTGTAATAGTTATTACAACCTTTGAAGCATATGATAAGATACCAGATACGAGTGTTGCAATAACTTGTACGGCTTGAAGCGTAGCGCTATAAGCAATAAATCGCGACGTGTCAAAATATCATTAGTAAAAATTAATGAAGATTATTAGCGAAGAATTTTGAATGTTGGAGAGCATTACTGAAGAATCGCTAATGCAATAATTTTGTCCTCTCTTGGCTGCTGATTTTTAATTTATGGAAATTAGCTAGTGACGATTAGTCAAAGACGCAATTTTTATCTCGCATTACTGTTTAATTTGTCGTTATTGTGATTAATCTATATTAGAATTTTAATTTAATGACGGCATTATATAAAAGTTTTCGTGAGATAAAAGAATGTGATGTGAAATTTGGTTTATGATATACTAATACAGTAATACTGCATAATTAACATTACAAAAAACTAAAACGCATTATATTATACTTAATATAAGAAAAAACTAAAATAGATAACAACTCCAAATACATTACACAAACCCCACAATGCATCATATACAATATATGCTTAATGTTAATGATAGTTTATTAACTGTGTATATAAGACATTGTATATCATTATTATTAGGTAGTTATTTATTTTTAGACCTCAACTATTTCAAAGTGTCGATTTATAAACCTAAATTTTTATTTTGAAAAATAAAACCTAGAAAAATCTATATTTTTCATTAAATTGCCATTAAGTTCGATTCCACCGTTAAATATGATGGGTAAATTGGTCCGTTCATATTTTTTATATATATTTAACCCATTGATCCAAATCGCTCCAACTTTTTTACCCGACCACTTATGCGCAAACCCTTCCAAATCCCTATATCCCGTCAAATATGCATGGATTTGCAATTGCAGGGACTTTGTTATGCTGCCACCATTCGTGAGCTTCTTTCTCCACAACAGCCCATGCAATCGATGATGCCATCACCATAGGCGGATCTATGTTGAAGACTACCGTGGCGCGTGATACCGCTCAAATTAATTAAATTATAATTTTGAGCTAAAAGATTTTTTAGATTTTGTTTGATTTGGCTTTGTGCAACCACTGATTTTTTTTGGTGATACTACTATAATCAATTATAACCTAGTCTTTTTCTATAGTTTTTTGTATTTTGATTACTGTTAAATATAATTGTTGTATTTGTTATATAGGTTTAGTTATTGGCCCAACATTATGGTCCGACCCACAATTGTAAATATATA
The DNA here is from genome assembly GCA_030278955.1 of Hygrophila difformis. NCBI lineage: Eukaryota > Viridiplantae > Streptophyta > Magnoliopsida > Lamiales > Acanthaceae > Hygrophila > Hygrophila difformis. Next base: position 4,779,472 of record JAOANR010000011.1, read on the forward strand.
TTTGTGTACTCCTCATATTTTTCAGTAATAGATTCAATTTATTCTCCAAATTCTAACATGGTATCAAAGCAGACACAACCAAATGGACGAAGCTGAGTATAATCAGGAGACTGACCATGTAGGAGTTCGTAAGGACTGACACGATGAAGGACGGATGATGGAAGACGGTTGATGGTGTAAACAGCAGTGAGGGCAGCCTCCCCCCAAAAACGATCAGGGCAAGCAGCAGACAAAAGTAGAGCACGAACAGTATCTAGAATATGACGATGTTTGCGTTCTGCCCTACCATTTTGTTGAGATGTATAGGGACAGGAACGTTGAACAACAGTACCCTGTTCAGAAAGAAAACGAAGAAGGGAGGAATCACAATATTCAAGAGCATTATCAGTCCGTAAAGTGCGAATAGGGCAAGAAAATTGGGTACGAATCATGGTGGCAAATTGAGTATACACAGTAGGTAGCTCAGAACGACTTTTCAAGAAATAAATCCACGTAAAACGAGAAAAATCATCAATAAAGATAACAAAATAGCGACAACCACTCATAGAAGCAACAGGAGATGGACCCCAAATATCAGAGTGTACTAAATCAAAAGGTTTTTCAGCAGTACATGGATTTTGGGAAAATGAAAGAGCAGGTTGTTTGCCAAGTTTACAATGCAAGCATTGGAAAGACTCAAAAAGACCTGGACCTAAAAGACCTTGACTATGCAAAAACTGAACTTTATTGGAAGAGGCATGACCAAGACGAAGATGCCACTGGAGACTGGTGGGCAGGGAGGTAGTGACGGCAGAGATATGACGAGAAGGAGATGGGTGAAGATACTCAAGTTCAAATAATCGGCCCATCTTGCGTCCCTTCCCAAGAAGTTGACCCGTCTGAGTGTCCTGAACCTGCGCACCATAAGGGGAAAACACGAGAATAAGACCACTATCAACAAGTTGTCCAACAGAAACAAGGTTTAAAGCCAACTGAGGTATACAGTAAGTATGAGGAAGATGAATAGAAGAGGATGAGACAGTGCCAGTGTGGGTGACAGTCATATGGGTACCATTGGCAGTGTGGATAGGAGGCAATGAAGAAACAACAGATGAAGATGACAAAATACAAGAATCAGATGTCATATGATTGCAACATCCAGAGTCAAGGTACCAGGAAGAGTTACCTGAACGGGCAGATAAGGCAGAATTAGAGCTCAAAACCTGTTTGATAAGGGCTTCAATATCCTGGGCAGTGGGAGGAGGTGAGGGAAGTGACTGGGGAGTGATAGCAGCAGCAGCAGTGTCAGAAGGAGTCCCAGGAGGCCTAAAACCACGAGGTCGTCTGGAAGGACAATGTGTAGCAATATGCCCCAAACGATGACAAAATATGACACTCCACCTTAGGACATGTGGACCACGAGTGCTCAGTGCTCTTGCACTTACGACAGTACTGGCGAGTCTGAGAAGTCTGAGAAGCCGACGACAGAGAACGATGTGAAACGGCCAGAGCAGTCTCAACTGGCGAGATTTGACCCAATTTCAGTCGGGTCTCATCAAATATGATCTCCTGAATAGCGGCATCAAGTGTAGGTAACGGATGCCGATGTAAAAGAGCAGATCTGACAGATTCATACTCAGGACGAAGAGCCATCAGAATCTGAATAAGATCAAGGTGATCCTGACTAATGTCTGCTTTGTTCTTCTTCCTCCTCATGAGCGCAATTGTTGTATTTGTTATATAGGTTTAGTTATTGGCCCAACATTATGGTCCGACCCACAATTGTAAATATATATTTGTGTACTCCTCATATTTTTCAGTAATAGATTCAATTTATTCTCCAAATTCTAACAATTACCATATTTAATTTCAACATAGTTTTTATCACTTTTGTCATTTTTGAGATTTCACTAAAAAAAAAAAATTCTGGATCCACCGCTGGCCATCACCCATTGTTTGGATATAATACAATTTCAGTAAGCACTTGTCGTGCTCACCCTTGGTATGGCAACCATCAATTGGCTGGGTCAAAAAGGTTTGTTTGGGTCATGTATATAGATTTTGGTTACGGATTAAATTTATATAAAAAAAAATGAACGGACTAATTTTACCGATACATATTTAAAACAGAATAATCAAACTTAACGGAAAATATAAATTTTTTCTAGGTTTTAATAGTTTGAGTGTATTTTTTTTTCTATAAGAAAAGGGTTTAGATATATGAATAGACATTTTGAAAGAGTTGAGGCATAAAAATAAAAAATTACCTTATTAATATGAAGATTTTTCATTAACTCTTGTAAACTTGTAGTTAGAGAATAGAGAAAAGTATGATATTTCATTCTGTATTACTATTATATATGTATTAAGTATTAACACTAGTTTTTCTTTAACTTTTCAATTTTCCTTTAGAAATTTAAAAAGTATAGTAATAAATCTGATCAGTACTCCCACTATTCGTGAAGAGAAATTAAAAGAGTGTGGAATCTGGACAATTCGACTTCTCTTAATCTGCTCAAGCCTCGTAACTCATTGCTTTTTCGGTCATATAATTGAGTAACTTAACATTTACTACTATAAAGTAATTGAACATAGAAAGAGCTTTTTTTTTTTTTAAAAAAAAAAAAACAATGGTAAAAATGTATAAATGTTTTGGTAACCTTAAAAAGAATAATGGAGTTCGTTTGTTTTGGTAACCATGTGTGTGATGTGAGAGTTGTGTTGTGTGATGTATGAAATAGTGTATTTTGTGTGTTGGGAGACATGTGTTGTGTGATGCAAAAAATGTGATGCTCAGAGAAGTGTTTTGTGATGTGAGATGCCTTTTTTGTGATGTCTGCACCTAAAGGCTCTTGAGGGGTTGTACCGTAACCGAATTGATTGTGGTGGAGCTAGCTAGGGCAACACAAACAAACACACATCCCACAATTACGAGAATCCAAGTCATAACAGTCAATTATGGGCTGGCAATGAACATGGCTTGTCCCCAACATTTCCATCTTCCCCATTTTAGTTTTTACTTTTTACATTAAAATCACAAATCAATCTCTATACGATCTCTACATACACTCTACTTTACACTTTGTTGCACTCCTAATATTCCATTACATTACACTTCTTAATATTTTTAAATATATATGTAAAATTAAAAATTCTATAAATTATGAAGTACTATATTCTAAGAATTCAATTGATTTTTATTTTTGTTTATGATGGTGTTAACCGAGAAATTTTTGATTAATGTTGAAGATGATTACAAAGTTTACGGAAGGGAATTACAGGAATCAAAATAAAAATGTAAAGGAACAAAAATTGCAGAATTGAAGAACAAAGAAAAACTTGCAGAAAGGATAAAAATATGAATAGTGCAGATTCTTGGTAGAGTTGAGATCCTCTCCTAGGATGTCACCTCCTCTTATTTATAGGGAGGAGCACCAGCCTTCATCAAGTTGTAACGCCTCCGTAACGCTCCCAAGATCCTCTCCTCTGATGGCACATTGTCTTGATGATTCTGTGATTCTCTCCAGGGATCTGCCGCCCTCTGTAAATGATCATTCTCCTTTGAATAGATTTAATGGGTTGTGCCGGCTATTTGGTTATTGGGCCAGAAAGTGATGAGCCTTAATAATTTTTAATTTTATTGGGTTAACATGATGATATCATTAGATAAAAGTGGATGAACAAATGACAATAAAAGTGAAAAATAATAAAAAGAGAAAAAATCCCAATGCAATAGGACATACTCCCTCCGTTTTTTTTTTATCTTAACCTTTGCATAGTTGATACTATTTATCAAGTAGCTTTGATTCAACTTTTTAACACAATTATATACTAAGATAAAACATAGTCACGTGAGATATTGTTGGATTCGTCTAATTGCATAGTTTTAGAATAATTTTTTTAAATGATTTTTACTTATATATAATTTAAATTATTAATAATTAAAAATGTGTATTGGATTACGTGCAGAATAAGAATGGGGAAGTTATAAAAAAAACGGAGGGAGTATGAAGTACCGAATAAATAAATAATTGGGAATTCGTACATTTTGGAAAAACTATTTAATTATAAAGTACTAGTATTCATTAGTATCTTTCTTACCTAAATAATCTTTTTAACCTTGGAAATTAAATACCACATGCATGTTAAAACGTGGTCAGATTCAAAAAAGTGTACGTGCTATAATATTATAGCCGATCTGATTGAATTTCACAAGAGAAAAGTCATATCCACATGTTGACCAATATTCATATGAATATTACATTATATAAAATTTAAATGGTTATTTATACAAATTAATTGAACTTTGATTAATCAAAACACCCTACCTACAAATTAATAGAAATGTGTCTTTTACTCTTATAAAGTTAGAGGTAATACTTAATTAAATATATTAGTATATCTCTATATCTATACATATAGCTAAGCTCGCTCTTCCATTCCTTCCGTTTTCTTTCTGTATTTATTTTTAATTTGCCCCTGCGAATACTTTTCGTCCACCCAAAAAATGCATATACGATTATTATTATTTTATTTTATTCAATTTGTCGTTTTAAAGTAAGACCAAAAATTAATTACGTTGAACTCCTCATTCTAACACGAGTTTTTTATTTCATAATTTCTGCGTTTCTTAGATTTTTTTATTTTTTATATGTTTTTGGTTATATATAAAACGTGAAATTAGTGAGGACAAGGAAGGTGTGAGATGAGGATGGACCAAGACAATTATAAACCTAGTCCAGCTGTTGTAACATAATAACCACTCTAGCTATATGTATATCAAAATAAATAGCCTTCAATTCATTTAGGCATTAATACAAACAAGTTGCATGCATAGAGTGGTCCATATCACCACCCAACAATATGCTGCATGGTACAATAATGCAACCACAACACTAAAGAGGTATGAAATACACAAACACACACACAGACAACAAATCTTAATCTTGGGAGTAAAAGTGTAGAACTTTATGTATATATACACCTTGCAATTCAGTTCATAATTATTACATCCATTTTCAACCATTAATGCACACCCATTGGATCATTGTACATATATATGTGTGTATGTATATGTTAAACTATTAGGAGTACTGCTACTATTAGTTTTCATTGATTGAGCCACACAGTCAAATCATATTTTAGTTCTTGGGATTTCCAAATCCGCTAAAAACCTAATTCCATTTCATAACTAATTGGCTTTTGTTAATTAAATTTTCACTATTGGGTTATTCTAATTAATAAGCCTGATGATTCTAAAATTTTGCATGTTTGTGCGGAAAGCGGTTTGTTTGTTGATTCTACATATAAACATCAAAACGTGCTGGATTTTTATTGTTTTGTGCTAAAGGTCACTACAAGAAAAACTTTCCTTGCCAAGGACGTAGGCGACGAAACAATAAATTCGTCGCCTACAAAAATTTAATTTTTAAATTATTTTTATTTTTTAGATTAGCGAGGAATATGGCTAAGGAAATATTTCTTTCCTCGTCCTGGGTCGAGGAATGGGGCCATGAACTAAATTTTCTCGCCCTAGGGGCGATGAATGGGGGAGGAAAAAGGCATCGTCGCTTCCCCTCCAAATCAATTAAACCCTAATGCCGCCAAATACAAAGCCAAATCTTCAAATTCATTTGTTTCCCTCTCTACCTACCCTCATCCTTGATGAAGAAGCCCACCACAGAGAAAACACCCGCGTTAGGAGAAGCCAAGTCGGGAAACGAATGAAGTTGACGTTCGTCGTCGTTGTCGCCTTGGTTAATAAACTAATAAGGGATTTTTCCTCGCCAAATTCGTGATCTTTCTCCTTGCCCCGTTCCTCGCCAATTTTGTTGTCTAAGTCCTTGCCTGGTTCCTCACCCCCATGTGACAAAATGCTCGATGAACCCCGACAGGTGATGAAAAGGTGTCGTCGCTTCCCGGCGATGTTTTTTTCGTAGTATTTATGATTTTAATGCTGAATCCCATATCTTCAGCACAGTTAATAGAAATTATATACCATATATAGTGACTTTTGGACATTTCGACCCAAGCTTGTTATTGTATACTTGTGTTATTACCCATTTGATTCCTCCTGAACCGCCACCATTGGTTGTCTAGGTTTAATTATTTAATTAAATTGTAATAATATGTGTACTTAGTCATATAATAGTAGTAGTATTATATAATATCATGAATGAATGGTACTTTATGAGCATCACAGTTCACATGATGTTTACACATCTCTGTCGCAAATCTTTCCTTGCTAGTAGGGGTCCCCCTTATACATATACTTATATGATGAATTGAATCTATCTCTCTGCTTCTTTTTTGTCCTTTAATTATTATTTTTTTTAAAAAAAAAATTGCCTTTTCACCTTATATTCACCATTCGATCGCTACTTTTTAAAATATGTCGTTTTTACCAAAAAGTATTTCTAGACAACTTTTTCTAACCTTGAATTTCACTAAAAAATTATTATAGGATCTTTGGCATACATTTTACCAAACAATTCACTTAATTTTATTTTATTTTTTTAAATATATATATAACCTTACGGTAATTTGTAAGTTGATCTGTAATATTCCACGTCGGTTGCTAAGGAGAATGAAGCACGGATCCTTTTAGGTCAATTGTTATTATGCAAGAACACACTTTGGTAACACGACATAAGTACCAATCCAAGGAAGCAAAACCAAACAAGCCTAGGCACTACAAAACAATTGAAGCAAGGTGACGACGACGCGCATTTTCGTTGCCTAGGTTTAGGCGACAAAAACACTTTTTTTGTCATCGATCGCATGAGAATATATGTTAGAACGATGCTACTAAGTGTTAAGATTATTACACATGTAAAAGACATCATATAGTATTACTATTCACATCAAGGAATTCAAATCCTCCCTTAGACTTCCACAACTTGGCGCCATTAGATCCACTCATAGATAGCATGCACACGAAAACCATATTATGTTTGTCTAACACATGGAACACCAAACTAAAGCATATTCCAAGGAACAATGGGTTTTTGGATCACACTCTCAATCAATTTAATTTTTGGAACCAAGTATTCCATATCAACAAAGCCAATTTTTTGTTCCCATATAGAAGGTCCACTTGTAGAGACTTATAAAGAGACATGGCTAGGGAGAGTTCTCTTGAAAAACAAAATCTCAAAAGGCATCTTGTTTAGATATACCCGTAATGATATTTTTTGGTGTATATCGAGTATTTCCCAAGCCACATTAGGCCCAAGACTAATCCTTTGAAGATTTGGTGGGCATTGAAGGATTGTCTCTCCCAAAGCAGAATTCTGCATATACAAAGCCTCGAAACCTGCTATTTGCTTAAGCTACCGGAGCCCCACACCACTCAGGTCAACTGCATTTGGTCGGTAATGTTATTCTTACACAATTCAATGGTGAAAATATTTTTCTTATTTTCTAAACTCTAATTAAGAAATTAATTACTCCCTCCGTCCCAACTAATGTATCATGTTGATTTTTTGACACTGTTCATTATTCAACTTTGACTTAATTTTATAGCATGTATATATTTGGAAATAAATAGTCGAGTCGGGTCTTGTTAGAATCGTATGATTATGTAGTTTTAGAATATAAGTATATATTTTATACTAAAATTTTTTATTGTTCATATTTTGAGATATTTACGATTGAAAATGTGCATTGGATTGTGTGTAGAAATCATACAAGACAAGTTAAATGGGACGAAGGGGGTATTATCTTTATATACTTATTATTTACTTCATATTTTATGGTATAGCTATTGCTTGGTGATGCCTTAGGCCCTGTTCTCTTCGCCTGAAATAAGGTGTTCTGATCTGAATTTTATAAGATTTGGTCTGGTCTGGTGTAAATATTTCTGATCTGATCTGATTGGATCTGGTCTGGTCTGATCTGATTTGATCTGATATGATTACAACTATATATATAGTGTGGTCTGATCTGGTCTGCTCTTCTGATTTGATCTGATCTGATTTTAATAAGAATAAGGCTCTGTTCTCTAGGTCTTAATTTTTCTGGTCTAATATGAATTTATAAGATCTGGTCTGGTCCGATCTGAATTTGTCTGGTCTGGTCTGAATTTTTCTGGTCTGGTGTGATTCCATCTGGTCTGGTCTGATCTTATTTTTTGTATATTATTATAATGATTTGATCTGATCTGATCAGGTCTGATCTGATCTGGTTTGGTCTGATCTTATTTAATCTGGTCTAATCTTAATGTTTCTTATCTGATCTGATCTGATTTGATTTCTATAAAAAAAATAAGTAATAAGGTCTGAAAATAAGTCCTAGAGAACGGGACCTAAGTAATAAGTACTGAAAATAAGTATAGGAGAACAAACTCTTATTCTTCTTCTTCTTTTTTTTTTTTTTTTTTTTGGAGGGAATGGTTCTTTTATTTGAAGACCAAAAACAGTTTGCACAGATTCATTAGGTATCCAGTCCCTTACACATCATTACCAAACTTAATGTGCAGCCAAAACAAAAAACATGTGAAAGAAAGTAGACACCGAAGTGCCCTACAGGAAAGGATGCCACAGCTCGCCTTTCTGCAAAATAAAAAAAAAATATATATTGCTTCAGCTCTTCCTCCCCCATATCTCCATGCCTCTCCCCACAGCCTGCCTCCTTCAATACCATTCCTCCACTGTATCCTAACCTCTAGCTCCAAGCCTAGCCCAATGATCCGCATCGGAATTTCGTTCCCTCATAATGTGAGTCATACAATAGATGAGTAATACGAGTTTCTGACAAAAGGGCACATAGAAAATACCAAACCATATGTACATGTACCCCTGTGTACTAATTCCTCTGTTCTCTTTTAAATGCACCATTCCTGCATTTCACGTCGTCCAAAACACATTTTTAAAGGTTAATAACTCAAATTGTACATCAATAAAAATTATAAAAATTTGATATTCTAAAACTACGTGATTAGACGGATCTAACAAGATCTCACTTGACTATGTTTTTTCTTATATAACTATGTTAAAAAAATTAATCAAAGTTACTCAATGAATAGTAACTACTATGCAAATGGATCACTTATTTGAGAACGGAGGTAGTATATATACATATGCTGCTTGATTGTTCTTGTCTGCATATTAGTATACATATGCTGTACCATATATACAAGTTTCTGATTAATATTTTTATTTATACACCACCCATTCTTAATTATTATTGTGCATTATTGATGTTTTGTTTTCTAGGTTACCATCACTATTTATGATTATTGGATTTGTAACATTATATATATGTTGGATCTTCAATTCAATAATGCAGGGTAGTGCCCATTTCTCATTTCTTCACTCCTAATTAAATTTAGTACAAGATGAAAAATAAAGTAGAGATAAAAAAGGGAAAAAAAACAAAAAAAAAAAGAAGAAAAAGAAAGAAAGAAATCATACAATGTATGCCTGTATATATATAGCAGGAGTAGTACAAATTAACTCCACTTTTACTTTTATTTATTTTCTAGCTAGGGTGATGGTAAGATTTGATTGAGCATCCAAAGCAAAGGGGGCAGTCTATCTTGCAACAATCAAAGTATTTTCAAAGAAAATTTTGATATGGATGTGATAAAAAAGTGTGGAGATCCTTTATTTAAAAGGAAGATCAAAATAAAAAGTAATTCATCAATATACACATTAATTCTGAGGTTTTCTTTCTTTTCTTTTCTTTTTTTTTTTTTGGCTGTTTTCTAATTTAATTCAACATGTATTAAATCTGTATTGCGGATTGTATAAATAAAAATATGATACATAAATTCGCAGCACAGTTCGGTTATATAGTGGAATAAAATCTAAAATTGTAAATGAAAAATAATAATACTACTAAAATATAAACGGATTAATTAAGAGAAATATATAAAAATGATTCGTCCAGATGAATAAAGTCATTTTTATTTATTACTGCCATAACCAAAAGAAAAAGTTCCCCAGTTTTATTTTTATGTTGATGACAAAATATACTTCCTCTGTTTTTTTATTTGCTACGGAGCCACCCATCGCGCAGTCCAATGCACCATTTAAACCATTAATAACTCTCAAGTTCGTCACAAATAAAAATTCTAAAAATTCAATATTTAAAAACTACACGACGAGACGAATCTAATAAAATTTCATTTGATTATATTTTAACTTGTATAACTGTAATAAACTTTAAGTCAAAGTGTCTGTATGAATAATAGTATATTACTACTCCCTTCGTTCCTAAACAGTTATCACTTTTAGCTCAATTTCAATAGCGAAGATTTGAATTAATCATCTCATAAAATTTTATTTTTATCATTCAATTAAACTCTTTCGTAATAAATGTAAAAAAATAATATTTATTAAAGTAAATGATAACATAGTAAAATTATAACATAATTACTTATAAATAAAAATAACTATTTTAAAATATTTTTTAGTTCAAAGGAAGGGAGGGAGTAATAAACATGAATTAATGTGTGGTCAATAATTAAACCACATAGGGCATTTTTTGTTTTTTTAAAAAAAAGAGCAATGGTCGGTTTGTAGGGCCCAATTCATTAGCCCTGCCTGAAAAGGGGGTGTCTTTATTTTATTTTATTTTCTTTCAATTGTATTGTCTATGGTAATTGGTAAAGTTGCCTACGATTGAACATTAGTTTGCAGCTTTAATTTCATTAAGAAAACAAAAAATAAGAAAAAGCTACCAACAAGTTGTATTACTTGTATAGTTGTATATGCAACTTTGAGTCAATTTGGAGTTAAAAGAAAGGCCAAATTCTTGTTTCAAATATTTATATCAACTTTTCATATCTCATAAAGCTATCTATATTCGCAAATAATTAAATTTTAAGAAGAAAAACAAGTCTATACATTTCAAAATATATGTTTTAGTTCTAGTAATATTCTTACAGCTTTTCTTAATATAAGTAAAGTATATGAAAATGACCAATTTTGAGGATGGATATATATATATATATATAAAAAGTACTCCCTCCGTCCCATATTTAAGTTCTTAGTTACTGTAGACACGGAGTTTAAGAAATATGTTTTTTATTATTTTATAGTGTACTTTTTTAAGGGTATAATTGACCTTTTTTGTCTTTTAGTGTATAATTACTTTTTTTGTCTTTTGGTATTCTTGTAAATATTGTGACCCATAAGGGTATTTTCATAAAAAAACTTTCCTTTTTTGATTGAGGAAGATAAATGTGGGACGTCCAAAAACGGAAAGTAAGAAGATAAATATGGGACGGAGAGAGTAGTCTTTAATTTCCTCAGTTTTATTTGGACTGTAACGGAATTCTCTAATGCTCCGTAATTTATTCCTTCTCTTCTTTCAAAGCTTTGACTTATAATTTGATAGTACAATGGGGCTGTTTGGATGACAGCATATTGACCAGCATATAGCTATATTGGAAGAGCATATTGTCTCACAGTTCTCTCTCCGAATCTGCTATCTGCTAGCCGATCCGCTGACTCCCAAACATCCCCAATATAGCTGACTAGCTGTTGTTTAGAGAAAATGGTTTTTTGCTTCTTTTTTTTTGATTTGCTTTTTATAAAGAAGCTTGATCACATTCTTATAAGAGAGGAGAATGCTGTCACTAATTGTTTGGCTAAGAGAAGAGCCCGGTCGCTTGAGTTTTTTACTACTTGGGCATATACGCCAGATGAGACTAGACATTAACACTCCGCGGATCTGGAGTATGATTTTTGCGTAATTAGTTTGTTCCTTTTTGTTGCTTTCCCCTTAATCCCTTTTCTATAGATTTTGTAGTTTCTTCTTTGCTGACGTTTTGAGGCTGATTATAAAAAAAAAAAGAAAAATTATACAATAATTTAGATGAGATTTCCTATTAAAAGGTTCAATGATAGTTAAAACCACCATTGCAGATCTCTTTGATATACTAATAAAATTTAATTTAATTTCAACTTTTTAGATACGGAATATTGTTTCAAGACAAGTCTAACCGTTTAAAAGCACCTATTGACATGATTTTATTTATTTATTTATTATTTTTTTTAAAATAATTGATAAAACCTTTTTCATTGCATACACCTTTTTACAGCCTTTAAAAAGTGAATTAGTGTGTGGGGCAAATGGACAACTGTATGGCTATGGCCAATTAAGTTGAAGTACAGTAGTCCTATGTTATCCACAGTGCCCATATACATTGCAGGGAATCATCCTTCAAATTCTTGCCCCATATATTGCTATCACTACTCTATTATCACGTAATAATATTTCCAGAAAAAAAGTAAAATATACTTCATCCGTCTCATTATTTTTGTTACATTGGCCTTCGACACGTATGTCGAGATACATTTTCAACGGTTAATAACTTAAATTGTGTACAATGGAAAATTCTAAAAAGTTCATTGTCTAAAACTACAAGATTAGACAAATCTAACAAGATCTCACTTGACTATGTTTTATCTTATATAGCTATACTAAAAATTTGAATTAAAGTTAAACAATTAATAGTGTAAAAAAATCATCCGTAACAAATATGTTGAGATGGAGGTAGTATATATATACCCTTTAATTTGGACAATAGAAAAAAGTGTATCTTAATAGTATAAATTACTAATAATGTTTAACAGGCTTGAATGACTGTAAAGTTTTGGTCATTTAAGTCGTACCAGGGGAAAATTTTGAATTTGTGGAGAGAATTCAAGCAATTAATTGTTGGTGGATGTGTCAAGCTAGCATTGGTTTTGATGTCTTTTGCTTTTGATGAAAATTTGATTGGAGGAGAATTTGTTCACATTTTAGGATTAGATTGGATGGATGAATTTATCAAATCTAATCTCATTTGCTCACCAAAAAAAATATTATCTCATTTTTCTTTATTATTGGATTAGAACCCATAGGTAATCCTGGGTACATTATTACAATACTAAATGGGTGAGATTATAATCCCACCTCAAGTTGTAAGAAAATTATAATATAAATTTTATAATAAAATTGATTAAATTAATCTATCATATTCACTAAAATTTCGATTTGAGTCGGGGTTAGGGATTTATCCTAGTTGTCAAGTCCCACCCGGCCCCATATCCATCCCTTTTGTTCCATTTGTAACTTATGTGACATGGGCTCCTCCCACCCCTTTCACAGGCCTTTAATGGCTCCTCCAAAAAAAAATTTCGATTTGAGTCGCAACAAAACAATGATACGCTAATAAGTGTTGGATTTCATGATTGATAGTTTAACTCAACAAATTATATTGGATGATCATGATACTATACATTCATCAACGAATTTTTTGATCAGAAGGGGGGGCCGGAGCCGGTTTCATTCATAAAGCAAATGCGGATGGTACAAGCCCATAGAGTTGTAAATCAATAACTCCCGAACAAGCTCGGGAGGACGACTAAGATATTCGGTACCAAAAAGAAAGTTCTTATCACCATTCATCAACGAATTTAATTTCAAATAAATGATTATGTAATTAGAAGTTTAAATATCCTAATTCATATGGTACAATTTGGATATTTCCTTTTTTTTCCCTGAACAACCTATACAAGCTATGAAATATAACAAAAACTCGAAAATACATCAAAAATATTTTTTTAAAAAAAAACATCAAAAAAACCACAAAATACGGAGTACATTACATACTCCATATGCTAAATATTCAAAATTTAGCACCGTAACATTTGATAAAATATAATTCGGTTACTAAAGATGTTAGCGACCAAGATTCGTTAACGACTGAATTCGGAATTTTTATAATAGTTTTCGTATATCATATATGTATGTATTGGCTGGTTTCTAGGTTCTACCCGTCATATGTTTGGATAGATTAGTGTTCATTGAAAATCAAGTTGGATCATGGTCAATCGGCTTCGCCCTATTTTATGTGATGTTATAGGGCCTTACCAATCAGCTTTCTTACCCAGGCGTGGAACTTCGGACAATGGCATCTTACTTCAGGAAATGATATGTTCCTTGGAATGCCCGCGTTCTAACCATAGAGGAGTGGTTATTAAAATTGACCTTGCTAAGGCATTCGATATAGTGAGCTGGGAATTTCTTGAAGATTGCTTAAGAGAATTGAACATTCCAGGGCCTTGCCGAGAGCTTATCATGACTTGCATCTCTTCGTCGAGTTTCTCCATTCTATGGAATGGTACTCCCATTGGTAACATTAAAGCTCAGAGAGGGATTCGCCAAGGTGATCCGTTATCGCCTTACCTCTTTGTTATCGTTATGGAAAAGCTGTCGCGCACCATTGTTGATGTCGTTTCTGGAGGGACATGGAAACCCTTGAAATTGAGTGATGATGGCATTGGAATATCGCATCTTATGTTCGCCGATGACCTCATCTTCTGTGTTGAGTTGAATGAAGATAGTATTCGTACGATGGCATTAGTCCTTGAAAGATTTGGTTCCCGATCCGGCTTGTTCATGAATGCTGCTAAATCCTCGGCTTACTGTTCTCCTAATGCCACTTTGTCTGAAAAGGGCTGGTTGAGCTCTTATTTGGGGATATCGGCCATTGATAAATTGGATCGTTATCTCGGCTTTCCAATTATTCATGGTCGAATTCGAATTTCGCATTTTGATTTCCTCATTAAAAAGATTCAGGATAGGCTCAACTCTTGGTCGTCCACTTTGTTGAACAAGGCAGGTCGCATCACCCTTGCTCGCCCGGTATTATGCTCACTTCCTATTTATATTATGCAAGTCCACATGTTACCAATTGGTGTTTGTTCTAGGATTGATATGCTTGTGTGAAGATGGATCTGGAAGGGAGCCAGTGGTCGGGATTTACATTTGATTAACTGGAATGCGGTAACGAGGCCGCGGGCTTATGGTGGTCTTGGCATTCGTAAATGTCATCAAATGAATTTAGCATTGTTAGGGAAGAAACTTTGGGACTTCTCGACTAATACGGACAAGCTGTGGGTTCGGGCATTACGATTGAAGTATGGGACTGCTCCAGGTTTATTACCGGGTGCTCATTACCGAGGCACTAAGGTCTGGTGCTCGTTGGTGAAGGTTGGTAATGTGTTCCGTGAAGCTTATGGAGTTCACATTGGAAATGGCTCTAGCTCATTATGGTTTACGCCATGGTGGGAGGGTCAGTGTCTGGTTAATCATATTCCCTTTGTTGACATTCACGATCTCTCGCTTTGCATCAAGGATGTGGTTGATAATGGCCGATGGAATTTGGGGATTCTATACTCTTGGTTGTCCCCGGAAATCAAGAACAAAATCACAGCCTCGCCGGCTCCCTTCTTGAACACCGGGACTCCTGACATTCTACAGTGGATGGGTGATCTTAAGGGTATTTACAGTGTTTCTTCGGGATATTGTTGGATTGATTCTTGTGACAGCTCGGAAAGGGGATGGTCTTGGATATGGAAAGCATGCATTCCGGAAAAAATCGGAGTCCTTCTATGGACCCTTTGTCATGGTGCCTTACCATGCAACGAGTTACGCCACCACAGAGGGATTGCTACGTCCCCCCTATGTTCTATATGTGGGGAGGAGGTGGAGGATTGGAAGCATTCGCTATTTTTATGCACATGGGCCGATCAAGTTTGGAGAAGAGGGAGGTTCCAATTTCATAGCATGCTTGGAGAGTTAAGTGTCACCTCATGCCGCCACTGGCTCGAATGGGCGTGGAGGTCATGGGGATCCTGATTCATCGCTATGCTATGGGTTGTATGGTGTCAACGTAATGAGAGGATCTTCCGTGGGGCAGGACTGAGTCGTGATTGTGTTGTCATGAAAGCAGCGCGTCTCCAACTCCACCTTGAGCGAGCAGCGGCTGCTGGTACTACCAGGAGGGAGTGGCGAGAGGTGCGCTGGATTGAGGACGGCATGGTGGGGAATATATTGCACTCGGATGGTAGTGTCTTAGAAGGGCCTTTAAGATCTGGATATAGTGCTGTCATCCGCACTCATGAAGGTCAATGGGTGGGTGCTTGTGGTGGTAATCTTGGCAGCCGCTCTATCCTGGAAGTGGAGCTATTGGCGCTCCGGTTTGGCCTAATTTTGGCGGGTTAGCTTGGTGTTACACTGAGGGCATGCTTCGTTGATTCCATGGAGGTAGTTCGCATTATCCAAGATCTAGTCGATAGACGCCACACCTTGTGGCCGATGGTACAAGAAGTGAGATCCTTGATGAGTTATATGGATGGTTGTGTGCTTTGTCATGTTTATAGGGAAGGAAATCAAGTTGATGATGGCCTAGCTCGGAAGGCGGTGTGCTTGGAAGATTTCTTCACTGTTTGGGCTTTCCCTCCGGATGAAGTCCGTCACCTTGTCGATCAAGATGCGGCGGGAGCTTCTTTTCGCCGCTTGATTTAATTGTTGCTCTGTTCTTCTTTTTTAACTTCTTTTTTCCTTTTTTATTTTATTTGCTCGTCTTCTCAGGCTGATTCACAAAAAAAGAAAAAGAAAATCAAGTTCTTCAAGTTTTGTTTAATTGCAACTCAAAATTGTTAAATATCTTGCCAGCCTCAGCTTATGTCTATGAATTCAGATGGAAGTTTATTATATAGTTCACGAGACAGATCGATGAGCTCCAACCACAATATTTTCGCTTTATTAGGAACTTAAGTATAAGGCAAACTCTTCACAATTGAAAGTATGGCTAGACACCTCCTACATTATTACTTCATTACAAAGTCACACCCAAACATTTCAGACAAGACGTCAATGTCGTGTCCTTTCACATGTGTATGTATACATCCTAAATGGAATAAATATTTTTAATTATATTAATTAAAGTGTTCACGTATCTACATTTCCCCTTTTCTTAATCTTATAAGTAATTCTTGGTATAATTATGTTTACTCGTGTTAATTAAGCCTTTATGATCTTTCATCCATCACATCAGATCCAATTCAAGTTGAAATACAATTTCTATAGTTATATGATTACTTATTGGAAATTGGTGTGGTTTGGTTGTTAATAAAATTTCTTATATCTGCCTTTTATTTTTAATAGGTATATATAACATCAGCAATTATCTTTCAAGTTTCAATATATATATATATATATATATATACATTTTGATGTTTTGAGTTTATAGCATGTATAGGCTGTTAAAAAAAAATAATAATAAAATGATGTTTTGGGTCTTGTAAATCATTATTATATAATTTTTTTTGCTTGACAACCTATACAGATTGAGAAAGAGATGGTGATGGACCATGCCACACAATTACAAAGGAATATAGGGGAGGAATATATGGACCATGCCCCTTGGAGATGGTGATGGACCATGCCGGATGAGATTCGAACCCCCAACCTGATAGTTGAAAGTCAGGGAGCTTGACCACTTGATCAAGTCCCAATCCCTCATCATTATATAAATTTGATAGTAGCTTATTAGTTATTACCTAATTGAAAATTAGTGTAGCTCATTTCTTATCGCACATGGAATTGAATATACTCTTTTCTCTTTTGTCTAGGCGATGACACTATATATGATTGCCCGTCCTTAGACTTAACGATGCTTTTGGGCATTTTTATTTGGACGTTTTCTCGCCATTTGTTGCATAATAATTTAATTTTTTTAACAATAAAAAAATTGAGACGACATAGTGGAGAGGATTAAGACAAAAACATTTGTATTGTATGTAGCAGACAGAAAACATGCTGCAATGGATATATATCATCAATTTTAAATTGATGGCAGTCCAGTCGCCACTAAATTCTAGTTAGTAGTATTTGCGTCTGTAATCCATAGTTTTACTAGCGACGGGGTAGGGTGTTGAAGGAATATTCTGTTTTTTTTTTGTTTTTTTTTTTTGTTTTTTTTTTTCTAAAACTATATATAACTCATCAATTTATATATTAGAAGGGAATGTGGACTTAGTCCAAGTACTTAAGTCCCTAGGCTTCCAACGGAAAGTTGGAGGTTCGATCCCCACAAGCCCCTATCCCTTCCTTTTATTCCCCTTTGTAATTTGTGTAGCATGAATTTCCACAACTCATTTCCAGACCTTCAATAGCTCCTTAAAAAAAATTATATATTAGAAAAACTATTTAATGGAGTATGAATGAGAGCATGAAATGTATTAAATTATTATTAAACGTGTCTTTAATTCCTTAGTTTATTCAACCAACTTATTCAATATAAATAGTTGAATAATAAATTAATTAAACGATTTTTAAACCCCCCTTTTTTTTTAATTACGTGAACCTCACGAATTTTTCTTATGTCTCTTCGAAGTTTATTAAGAGTAACTCGATCGAGGTATATATGGATTTGGAAAGATTTCTCCCAAAAAAGTTCTTTATATTCACAAGCACTTAAACTCGAAAGTTTATTTAAACGGATCCAGAAAATAGGTGTCATAAAAATCATGGAAGTTAGATTGAAATTGAGGATGATTGCGAAATACAAAAAGCATGGGGCGAAGCTTAAGTTGGAATTATTGATAATAGTTATGTTGGGGATTGGGTTCCCATCATAACTCCACAGCATGATATTGCCTGCTTTGGGTATAACCTTTACTGTTTTGCATTTATATCCTTAAAAGATCTCATTACTAATAGGAGTTTAGAGAATACTTTATATAATAATCAATGCAATTTTCCCTTATATTTCTCATGTAGGATGAGTTTGCACCCAACAAGTTGTGTCACAAAAAATAATTGAATATGTGCACTAAGCTAAATTTAAAAATTTAAAATAGCACTTCAATCAAATATAAACCCATACCATTTAAATCAACCACTACTATACTTTTAAACACATACTACTACAAAGTGCTTTTGCAAGTCTCAAAATAAATATGTAAAGTAATTAAATAGCTAGTGAAATCTCCCAAAGCCGTATATGTCTCTACATGATATGATTGCCGATCATTTCTTAATATGAATACGAAGTTCTTACGTACTGTTGTAGGTTCCACCACACTGTTTTTATAAAATACTCCTTCCGTAATTTAATAATATTAGTAATATTTTATATTTTCACGCAATTCAATGTAAATGATTAACGGTTAATATCGTAAATTGTATAAAAGTAAAAATTATAAAAATTTAATATTCTAACACTATATGATTAGATGAATCTAAAAATATCTCATTTGACTATATTTTATTTTATGTAAATGTGTTAAAAGTTGAATCAAAGTTACTCAATAAATAGTGTTTATTATGCAAAGGTCAACATCATTTGATGACGGAGAAGTAAAATTTTCAACAATAATTTTTTATTTTTTATTTTTAAAAAAAGAACACATAGCTCATATAGTACTTCATTACCATCACAAAAAGGCATTCTTATCTTACAAATGTTATTTGAAAATATAAAAACGTTGGAATACTATTCACTAACTAGTAACTACTGTTCAGGACATGTTTGGTCCACAGACATCCACACTTTTGTTCCATCCATCAGTCAAACCGCACAGTGAAAAGAAGGGAGAAGTTAGTGTGCAACTATAGAATTTGACATAATATACTACGGCTTTTTCCAATCATTGATTAGCTTTTTAAATCAGCGGTTGAGATGAACTGGAAGGGTAAAAATGTAATTATACCATATTACTCCAAAATATATTTTAATACATTTCAGCAACAAGGTATGTAATTTTCAGCGATTTTGTTGATTAATATATTGTTTTCAGCGATATGCATATTGTTTTCAGCGCGTTTTTTGTGTATTTTCAGCGATGGAGTATATAGTATATTTCAGTGACGCACTATAGTATATTTTAGCGACAAACTATAGTATTTTTCAGCGACTTGATATTGTGCATTTCAGCGACTTCGTAAAAGTTGAACCCTAATTCTTTGGTTTAATATATTTCAGCGACAAGCTGTGTGCATTTCAGCGACATACATAGTATTTTCAGCGGTGACATGTGTATTTTTCAGCGACTTGACGTTCAAAAAATTTTTGGACAATTTTACCCTTTTACATTTTGGACCGTTGGATCTTAAACGAACGGTTGGTATTGGTGCCTTGATGTGCTGTGGTTTTTGGTGATTGCACCGCAACCAATCCCGTGAAAAGAAACAAGGTTTAATTAGTTAAAGAAAGAAAAAAAAGTGAATTAAAAAAATTAAAACAAGTTTACAACCTGTTTGCCAAAAGTAAGTAAAGAAAACAAGGACAAAATTAAAGCCCTCGGTTTTAGAATTTAAAACGAACCCTTTTTCAAGCAAGTTTTTTTTTTTTGCTTGATATTTTCGAGCAAGTTGAATTAATTAATTACTACAGTATTTCATTATTAGTATTACACAGTGTACCACGCATTAGATTTCATTTATATTATGAACCCTTATCATTTAGCCTTTAGGCCAACTCCAACCGAACGGCAAAACCCAAAAAATTGTGTTTTTCTTCCTCCAATCGAGCTGCAAACCACGACGCAAATTGCGTTTCCGGGATGGTCGCTGGCAACACAAATGCAAATTTGCGTTATACTGTTCATAACGCAAAGAAGACTACAAAGCTGTACTTTTATTGCAATTGAATCCTTTTACTTTTCCTGTTTATATTTCAAGTCTTTTACTTATTGCAAATTGGTCCTCCCCTAATCCCCTTCATTTCTTTCTTTTTCAGTCTTACGCAAATTTCACCTGTTTTTTTGTATTGTATATTATACTTCTATATTATAATTTGTAGATGTGTTTATTTTCAGTCTGATGTATTTTTTATTTTTTTATAATAATAATTTAATTTAAATTTTATATTTATATGCAATAAAATTTATTAAAAATACTAAAATTTCATTAAAAGTACTACAATTAAATAAAAACCACATTGCAATATTGAAAATAAAGCAATTTAAATTAGTAATTTTTACAATCAATATTTTACTTTATAAAGCAATTAAAATTTACTTTATTTTTTACAATCAATATTTTATATTATTACTTAATTAGTAATTTTTATTAATTACTTTTATTTAAATTTTACTGGGGATGAAATTACAAATTTGATAAATATAGTGGTAATATATGAAAAGTATATAAAGTAATGAAAAGAGAATATTCTATGGAAATATTCTTTTGGGTTTGAGTTTGGTGTTTTTGGTTGGAGATGAAATCATATTTGATGTGACATTTACTGCATTTTGGGTTTGAGTTTGGTGTTTTCGGTTGGAGATGGCCTTAGCCATATATGTTCTGATAGAGATAAAATTACGACCCAAGTGGGGAGGCCAATTTGGAAAAATACTTAGACGATGTATTTGTATTTGTAACCGGACTCCTCAGTTAATCAGGGGTTCGGTTTCGATTCGATTCAGCGGTTAAGCGATTCGGTTCATATATTTTATCCAAGCCTATTAAACTTTATGATCAAATCTTCATTTCCTAATTCTTAACCTTTTTATAGATTTATTTTTGAGATTATTACAATACAATATAAAAATTATATAATTATCGAATTCGTTGGTTCCTTTTAGTGTTATCAAAATATATTAATATATTTAAAAAAAATTTATCTAGTGTTTATGGCAATAATGAATATTCTTAAGGGCAAAAAATAATATATGACATATTTTTTCGGGAGAAATATATGACATATTTTTTTATATAATTATCTTTACTTTTTTTTGGATGATTAATGAATTATCTTTACTTTCTAATATTTATTTTATTATATATAATTAGAGAATTAAATAAATAATAATATATATTATTGATATACAATAATGTACCATTAAATATGTACTCCCTCCGTCCCATTTAACATGTCTTGTTTCATTTCTGTACTCAATCTAATGCACATTTTCAATCGTTAATATTTCAAAATATGTACAACAAAAAATTATGTAAAATATACATTTTAAAAAAACTACATGATTTCACGATTCTAACAAGAACCAACTCGATTATTTTTCTATAAATATATACTTGCAATAATGTTGAGTCAAAGTTAAACAATGAACAGTGCCAAAAAGTCAACAAGACAACTAAAGTGGGACGGAGGGAGTATAATATATACAATATATGTAATTTTTTTAAACACAAGAAATATATTCGGTTCGTTTCGATTAATCGGGAAAAAATTAAAGTATTTGTATTTATATTTGAATCGGGCAAATACTTTAATGAAGTATTTGTATTTGAACTGTGGTCATCGGTTAACTGAAAATTCGGTTCGATTTCAAATTGCTTTTACGGTTCAACGAATCGGTTCGAATATTGCCCACCCCTAGCTTGGGGGCCTGCATTTTATATTTTCTTCAAGATTTGTTTCTGCTCA